>VWZT01010679.1:0-44658 GCA_013397055.1 Pachycephala philippinensis | reverse complement strand
ATTTCTCTAAGTTTGTATTTGATCTTGGGCAAGACCATTGAATCAAACTTTTTCCAGGTTTCATTGAGTATATATTCCTCATTTTCTGGCATTAATTTAAGATTTCTAGATCTTGATTCCTAGAAATGCTGAGCACTCACATCTGCAACTGAAATTGAAGGAACCATTATTTTGAAAAAGCTCTGTTTCAAGTTGGTTACACCATACTGATGGACATTCCAATCATTTTGGCTCTGTTCTCCAAGAATATTGATTTTTCATTTGTAAAATCCATATGGTAATAATAATAACATCTTTAGTACTCTAGCTCAGTTGGTTAGAGCATGGTGCTAATAACACCCAGGTCATGGGTTCAATCCCCTTATGGGCCATTTACATATGAGTTGTACTTGGTGATCCTTTGGGTCCTTTTCAGCTCACAAGATTCTGTGATCTGTAATTAGATCATATTTCCAACAAGTTAAAGAGTTAGAAATGTAGATCAAAAAGATCTTAAAATGCTTCTTTAGATGTTTTGCCTAGATTTTTAAGATTTAAATATACCTTATAAAGTTGAATGAAATGCTAAAAAAAAATTAGTTAGAATTTGAAAGTTTTTTGAAGATTGCTTATATCACTTTTAGTAAGGCCAGAATAAAATACTAGGTTTTTAGGAACTAATGGAGTTAATTTTTCAATGTCTCTCAGTGGAATGCTTGTCTTTTGCAATTTTAACTTTTACCAAACCCCATAATTTTTCCTAAAATATTCTACGTAGTTCTAGCAATATAATTCTTCACAGGAGCGCTGTGAAATTTATCAGTGCTTATAAACAAAGAAAAGTAGACCTGAAAAAATATTTAAGGCTGTATTTTGTTTTCATCATTCCTACTTTTTTTTTTTTTATTTCCTTTTTAAAGTACTAAGGATGTGATCTGCTGTGTGCCTCAAAACAGAGGGTGGGGTATTTTCATGTGTTTTGTCTCTTTTTGCATTGTACTCAAACTCAGCACATGAATGAGAACCATAGTTATCACAGTGGCATGTTCTTTCATGTTTGCCTGCTTCAGATACTGAAGTTTATATGTGGTGAGAGGTTTCCTGGGCACTCCTGTCAGTGTAGTACAACTGAGGTAGCTCCCCTTCTCCTCCCTGTCTCATTTATGCCAGAATAGTGTATCTAGCTGAGAAAATGATCAGCCAAATACTAGAAATTTCTCAAGATCATCTGAATTCATGTTTTCTTCCCTTATACCAGACTGCGGAAATACTCTGTTCAGGCACCTAAGGGGGTACTGGAGAAGGGAAACTGAGGGAGTACTGGAGAAGGAATCTGGCTTCAAAGACAGCTGAGCAGTGGACAAGGAATGTGGATTGCCAAATTTTACCTTTAAAAAAAACCTGTGAAATCTAGACCTGGCTCAAACTATAGCAAGTGGGTTTTAGAGATAGTGTCTTTCTAGGAATAAAGTTTACCAATTCTTTTAAATAATGGATTGCTTTAATGCTGCTCAGTGAAAAAAAAAAATATATATACATATATATGTAGTTAGAGAATACAGTTGTACATACCCTCAGGCAGTTTCAAATGAAGAAGGGAAACAAAAACAGAATGAGAAGTCATTGCCAATATGAACCTCTACTGATTATATTTGATCTTATGAGCTCTGCTGGGAAACACACAAACACCACAGAGTAAACTTGCTTAAGAGACAACATTGAATAAACTTTCAAAACGATGAATTTTCTTATTAAGAAAAGGCAAAACAGCCCCTCCAAGGAGGAAAATAGCATACTACTTCTTTATTCCCATTGTAAACCCAGCAAAACTTTAGGTTTCGGCTGTCAACAGTCTCCTTTTGTCTTAGTAAATATTAGGGCCACGTCCTCTGGTAGGATTAAGGTCTACAGAGATTTTTTTTTTTATGTGTACATGTTAAAGACCTTCTACCTCAGATTTCAAGGAAAGTTGTTTCTGTGGTTCAATATTCAAGATGTCTGTCAGCTTGATATTCAAATATTGAGATTTGCCTTCTGTCATGGTTTAGGAATGATATGCCCCAATTTAGTGTTTCCAATGAAACAGTCCAAATCATGATCTGCTCACTCACTCCCCAATCTACATCCCCCTGTGGCAGGATGGAGGGGAGAATGGGAGGCACAAAGGATAAGGATCACAACTTTAGATAAGAACAAATTACTGGAAAACAGCAAAGAAATAAGAAAATGAACAGTAGCAATTACAATATTAATAATGGAGGGAATCGGTGCTATCTGACTGCTCCCTCTGCCGTGCTTACTGGACTAGAAGAGACCCCTCATCAAATTCGTGGAAAATGACATGAGATAGTGAAGACTAACCTCCAGGTCCTAGCCATACCTTCTCCTGGCTGCTGCAAAAATTAACGCTGTCCCTGTATCTGTCCTGGCCAGAACCAGGACACCAGTACTGACATGCACAATAAAAAGGTACTCTTTCTCTAAATGTACATCAACAGAGGTTTACAGTCCAAGTCTTCTCAGTTTATCAATTTTTGGAAGAAACAAAAGGGGGAAAAAGATGCTCTGCTGCTCTATGACTTAGACTGAAAATATCTGTGGTGTGTCAATGAACTTTGCAAGATCAGAAAACATCTGAAAATACCTTGGCGTGAGTGTTATACCACAGCTCTTATGCTGGGCTGGGAGAGCATACCCTAGGTAAGATCTTCTCCAGCATTCTAACCTATACCAATATTGGAATAATAAAGGCATATATTCTGCAGGGATAGTCTGAAGGAAACATTTTGTCTGCAACTGGAAATGTCTTGCACTGACTTCATTCAACTTAATAGAGTATACCACTGGCTGGGATTTTATTTTATTTCGCTAATCTAAAGAATCTTCTGCATTCAGAGGAGAGAAAGAAGATGGCTTCTTAAAATTGGATACTGTTGATAAAGTGTGGAAAACTTCTCTTCCTGAAAACAATATAGTACATCTAATGGTAAATCACCAGCAAATTCCATTATGTTTGTGGGCTTGACATGTGGTGCTTATTAAATGTAGGAACAAAGCCACTTTATACATCATAATGTTCACATTACAAATTCACTGCTTATAATGGTGCTGCAAGTGTGTATGCAATTTTTCTGAACTTATGAAATATATTTCTGACACCTCAGGTATTGATGTATGCATGCGTGATATTGTCCCAGTGCAGAAAGGGAGACTTAACTGATGTCTGCAAGATTTGATTTATTACAAGTAAATATGATTGCCTTCATAATCTGATTTTATTATGTTCGGGGCTCTCGCAGGTAAACTTTTAGTAGAAGGAAGAAGACCAGTTTTATTAAACCAGTCTATTTCTGCAAACTAAATCGCTTCTTGAGAAAAAAGAAGAAAAGAGAAAAAAGAAGTAAGGTCAAGAGGAAGAAGGATTAAGGATAAATTTTTTATGCCAAGCTTCAGTCCCCCATATGAATATTCTGGAATGCTGAAAGTTACTTTTTGTCTCTGTGAGACAAGAAGCTGTAGAACCAACCTGTCTGTGTCACTGAACCTCTGTAGAATCGAGGCAAATGCTGCCACTAAAACTTCTGTAGTTGCAACATTATTTCAGTACTGCCTGAGAAAATCGTGCCATAAAGTGTGGCATCAGATCTTAGAGTATTGTTCAGCAGAAGATAATATTCCATACACACTTCCGTGCGGCATGATTTTTTTGTTTGCTTGTTTGGGTTTTTTTAGTATATAAGAGGTGACAAATTGCAAAGAACAATTCTTTCCTGAGGGGAAGATATATATTGAAACATTGATGCAAAAAAAGATAAAAATTCACGGTAGTATTCTGTGTCTTCTCTTTCTGGTGAGCCAATTCTTATCCAGGTTAAATGCTGTCTTATTCCCCTGTGCAAGTTAAAATGTTCTCCATATTGTCCAAAAATTATCTGTAGGGAAAAAAGTGTTTTGTTCTCTTTTATGTTGCTGTAAATTAATACTGAGCAACCTAGAAAAGTCAATATAGTTGTGGGCACCTTATTGTACGAGCAGAAGATAAATAAAGTGACTAACTAAAAAAGCTGTCTAGCCAGACTAGCTGTCTAGCCTAGTCTGTTTCAGAGAGCTGGAGAGCATCCTTTCAATAAAAACAGGCAGCAATTTAATAGTTGTTTCATCAGACTAATTATCTGATTTGAAAGTGATGACATGTTAGTTACTGTGAGATAGATACCCTTTCCTGGTAAAACTTTAAAAGCTTGGTATGCATCCTACTGTCCGTCCTATGCTGTCCAGTTCTGTGCCTTTCAAGACTGCGTGTTGTCTTTTTGGCTACAAACACTTAGACTTCTAAATTTAATATAAGCCTTTAAATTGAAAAGATTTTTGAAGACAGTGTAGAAAATGGTGTTTCAGAGAGCTGGCTTCTTTAGTTTTCTGGTCATGTATCAAAAAAACAAGAAAAAGTGACTTGCTAAAAGCTGCTGTTTGGCTTCTTTGAACAGGACTGGAGCTTCTGTCCCACCTGTTTATTTATCATTAAGTTCCTTTTCAAATGTACGAATTGGAAAAAACCTTGTTTGATATACTACCCAGAGTCTCTAAAATCCACTTAGCCAGGTTAATGGCACTTTTGGAATGCTTACTAGTGTCTAAAAGAAGCTAAGCATTTTTTTTTAAAGGAAGGAAATTTAGGTTGTCAGAATAACATGAAATAGATTCAGAAATGGAAATGGAGCTTCTGTTTTTGCTTTGTTGCTGATGTGGGTGGTAGGACAGTCAATTTGGAAGGACAACTGCAGAAGAGCATTGAGCGCAGAGATTTATAGTGGTGAAGTTTAATTTTTTCTTGTATGTGCAACTATTTTCCTATATAAAATTTATTGCATACTGTTGTTCAAAAACGTCACCTAGAGATTTTTTTTTCTTTTTTTAATTTGCTTTGATTGCTACTGTATTCATGAAGATTTCTATCCAGCAATAACACAGATCTGTTTCCAGATGATGTAGTTGTCTCAGACTTGGCTTAATTGTTGCTGTTATCTACTGCTGTGCTTTATTGGTAAAGGTGGTAACAGTGCCTCCACAGCTAAATCAGGGACAAAGGCTTAATTCTGTTTCACTGTAAGCTTTTGCTTACAGATTGCATGTGTTGTTTTTTAGGGAGTTATTCTTACACCACAACAAATCCAGAATCACATTCAGAGACTGAAAAGATGTAAAACCCCAGATGTATAAATCTAAGGAGCAGAAATTCCATCATATCCAGGGGACAGATGAACTCATTGCAGTAGCTCTCAGAAACAGACTAGGAAAAACACCACATTATTAATGGGGGTGTATGTGTGTGTTTACTTGTATGAAATACATATTTAGACGCTGCCAGCGGGAAATAAAACCCAGCAATATGTCTTTATATTTCTTCAATGATATTAATTTCTTCAGCAAAGGGTAACAAAAAGTTTAGTTACTCTATAGACATAAGTCTCTGGCATGGTATAAATATAATATGTGATCGTGGACAGTGTAATGGAATTTTATTTTCATCCAGTGGGGATGACTGTACAGAATCCATTAGTGGCTTTGCTTTGCTCTGCCACCTGTGAGTTATGCAGTCATTCCTAACTCATGAAAATGAAGTATGCTGTCCTTCCTGCCATCAGAAACCCCATATTTATGAACACATACAATGCAGAATATATTAATGTGTATAGTACTGGTTCATCTGTGGACCTTCAGGTATACATGGACTACACATTATGTTCATATATAGGTCTTAATGTGTGGCTATCTACCCATAATTATATAGGCCTGAGGTCACCATTTATGGTGAATGAATTAATAATTTTAACTGAAGATAGGCCAGAAGATGTGTTTTTACAGAGAACTCAGCCAGCAGGTAGTTGCCAATACAGGAACAAAGGCAACAATTTCTGTTCTAAACACTCAAATTGAAAAATTCAGAATGTCACGTAATGCAAGTGACACACAGAGTCATAACAACACATTATTATCATTTATATTGCTTCATTTCATGACACAATCACTGATAAATTGAAAGTAAAATGACAATAGCATCATGAATCTCTCTTTTTTTTTCCCTGTGTCTAATTTTTTTTGGTAAATATAATCCTGGCTAGCATTTTAAAGAATTCATAATTTCCTCTTTTGGTAATTTCTTGTGAATTAAAACTCTGTGTGACAGGGAACTTTCTAAAACCAAAACCATACTCATTGCATAGAAATAAAGCTGTTCTCTGTTCTTGTTTCCTGTCAATCCAGTCCATTTCATGTGCACTAAATTCACTGTAAAGAGAAGAGTCCATGGGAATTACAATTGAGTTCTTGAGGTGGGTTGCTGTCTTGTTTTTAATTTCTCTGTAAAATATTAAACTTATTCAGGACACATGAATATAACAGATATTTGATGGGATAGTCTTCCAAATGCTGTAGAGTATAATTTCCTGTAATCGTGTCAGTGTCCTAGGTATATTTTAGCAAGCCTGGTTTTTTTGGTCAAAATTCTATTCTAAAGCTTTTAATGGGCTACCATAAACTATGAAAACATCCATCAGCTAAGGAAGATTCAGTACCAAAAATCGAGGGAGTGAATATTCTTAGCAAATTCTTTACCACTTGCGCTTGAAAGAAGGAGAGATATTTCAGCTTCCAATGGCATCTTAAACCGGTGGTGTAAAACTGGGGCATAATATGAAGTCTTGTGCTTGGGAGGCTTGTGATAGGCAATGTAGGTGGTATGAATGCCTAAACATACATCAGTGGGTATCACTACAGTATTTTGATTGGCATTCATTGATGTCTTGTAAAATGGGAAAGTGGGAATGTTGTGTTGACTGCTCTGCTTACAATGACAACACAGCGCAGGCACTGGGACTTCAGATTTCAGGAAAATGGCAAACAACAGAGGACCTTTTCAATCAAAGAAAAATTACTGTGCCTTTATTTACAAAAGATTTCTATTAGCAATATAATTATTCTCTTTGGTCTCAGATTCGGGAAAGTCAAGAAGAGGAAAGGGCTCAAATAATAGAGTTTGATTCGTGTCTTTTTGCCCTGGATGTTTCTGTGTACTGCCTAATAACTTCCCTCTCTTCATTGGTTTGATTGAAATGTTTTTGAATTACATGTTTTTGTGTTCTTATAAAAACTCTCTCAAACCACCGTGGTCTCTGTTGACAATTAGGCTTTCAAACCAAAATCCAGTAAACTTGAGAAAACAATAGAAAATTTTCAAAATTTCTGTAAGAAGGAAATGCACTGGATGTAATTTTCATTTTCTTTTTATGCACGGGGTTACCAATACTGAAGATCATTGTTCTTCCCCAACTCTCAAAATGGACTCAAAAACTAAAAATCAAATTTCACAGAAAAGCTCTATCACAAAATGTCTTGCCTTAAATTGCTGTGGGATAATTCACATCTCCTACAGATAATATTATTTATTCACTGAAAGTGTAACATGCAGAAGGCTTTAAAAAAAGAGACAAATTATAGCTCAGTAAGTAGTAAAATCACACATTTTTCTTTATATTACAAGATCATGTATCCTTAACAGAAACAAGTCGCAAATTCAACTGAATTTTGCATGTTCTGGTATCTGTCTTTGGTGATGACTGATTGTGGAATGATCATCAGTTTCTGCAAAATGTCATCATTTGATCGTTTTCAGCATTTCTACATTAACTTAAATAAAACTGAGGAGCATAGCAATAACATATGGGTATGGATCAGATGTATTTCCTGGCTCCATCTAAAGGCCATCTGCCTTTTTTGTCCTAAATTATTATTGGGATACGTACCTGTGCTATACATATATAGATATATGACTTGCTGGCAGTGTTCAAAGGGTCTGTTAAAGCCTCAATTTCTTAGTCTGGATCTAGGTACTGAAGCTTAAGAGCAGATGACATAAAAGGAATCAGCGAAAGCAAATGATCTACAGCCAGTTGTGGTTGCTCTTAATTCCAAACTCACACTTATATACAATTCCTTCTTCTAAGGACCTGAAAAGTCACACTGACTTTCCAATGGAAATGGGTCTGGGAACCCACGCCCGGATGTTGACTGAAGTGATTTCTTTCAGAACTGCTTTGCTGTGGGATAGAAAGACTTCTGAGCTGACTGAGGAGTCCTGCATTGTAGACTGGTAGATGACTCATAAAGTTCCATGGAAGCATTTATTCCTGTGAGCATTCTGGGATAAGATTATATGTTAAATTCAATTATTTTTTGTTCAATTTATTCAATTGTACTTTCTTCTTTAAGGTAACAGTCTAAAGCCATAGACCATGTCCTCATGGTCTGTTTCTCAAAGATACAGGTTGCTCTGCACAAACTCTGAAGAGACTGAAAATTTTGAACATGGGAGAGCTCAAGACTGAACCAAGGCTAGTAAATTCTGCCTCTGATTTGTGCATATTAAACTGGACTTTTCCGAATGCTGAAGTATTATCAGGGCTTTTTATTCACACTGTTACAGTAAAGGAGAGCATGGACAGACCAAGCTTGCTAAACAATTAAAAATTTGCCCCTCTTGCTCACAGTATTTTTCATGTGCTATATCTTTAAACGCTTGCAAAACTTGTCTGACCTAAGCATACGACTAATGGTATTCCCACAGCTTTTTGTAGCTTGGACAAAGTAAAAGGCTTTATGCTCCCAAAAAATACAGCAAAGCCTGAATGGCAAAACCTCTAGACCTCACCATCTTTTACTGTCCATAAGTGTCCATAGACACACAGAAATTTTCTGTTCACTTAAATAAAGCGGTAAGTGACTGAAAGCGGGAACTTATAATGGAAAATGTCAGGCAACCTCAAATTGAGGCAACTTCATGAGTACTGTCCAGGAAAAAGCTGAGGATGTGCTGTTCATTCTTTTTAGTTCAGAGGAGCATGTGGTTCTGGGGCAGAACTACTGGAGGATCATTTGGCACAGATAGTCATGAAACAGTCTTATTTTTTTTGCTCTCTGCACAGAGATGCTGAGGCAGAGAATTGTCGAAAATTATTAAAAACTCAACATGCATTATAAGATCTGGATTCTTCAGCTATATACACAGAAGGATACAGAATATATCTGATGTGATTTAATCCTAAACAGCATTCATTCTCTCCTCTTCAAAGTGCAAACCTAAATTCAGACCAAAATGTAATATTTATTACATGCAAATCTCAACACTAATATCTGTCCAGTGAAGCAGACAACTTCACCTGAAGCTGACAAATGTCCAACATGATGAGTCATAACTTAAAATGGGCATAAGTAAGTCAGTGGGACATAACCAAGCAAAATATGGAATAAACTCAGTCTTTTTGATACAGTGGAGTTGCCTGTTAAAGAGGGAAACTATAAGGAGGTTTTCAAAAGAAGAACTACTTTGAAGGTGCTATTGATCTCACAAAGGTGAGACTGAAGCCCAAAGATGCTTACTTTAAAATGGAAGACTCACATCCTTTAGTTCCCACAGGCGAGGCTTGACATTAAATACGTCTGAGGAAAATCCTGCATAGTCCTTCAAGTAAGGAAAGAAGTTGCCTCATAATACATAGCAGCCTGCCACAATGGGAATTAAGAACAATAGGGGAGGAAGTCAAAAGATCAATCCTAACCACATTGTGAAGGCCTCTGCCAAGAATAAGCTTTCTGCATCGGATGCTAATCCTCAGATACATTTCAGTGTCCTTTTTGAGCCTATTGCTCCACATAGTGTTTTTTGAAACTTTTTACATTGGTCAACACATGTATAGATCATCAGGCAAAAAAATTTAAATGTAATTGCCAAGGTGAGGAACAGGAGTGGGAGGGGCAGGAGTTTGTGAAAACATACATAAAGGAGTTGCAGATTGTGCTTCTAGAAGAAGAATAAAGGTTTGTGGTTTTCCTGTCCCTGACTATAACAGATATCTGCTTCTTGCATCCTAGTGAAACCTAGGAGGTTTTCTGGATCCTGGTTTTAATCTCTTATTCGTGTTTGTATGAATGTGGGTGTTTTCAGGACATCCCTGGACAGTTATTAAACCACTGACCGGTGGAGGCTCTGCTACAGATGGATTTAATTCAAGACTGGTGCTATTATATTAATGGGTTTAATTTAAACAGGACTAGCCTTGCTAGCCAAATTACTGCCATTTAAATCAATTGGCTTAGGGGAGAAAACAGCCTGACCATAGCCATTAGCCTTCAATTTATTACTGTATCAGTTTTAAACTGGGTAAGGCATATTGCTCAGTGTCTGTCCTCCTGTCCTTTGGTGCTGCTTCCTCCCCCCACCATACAGTAATAAAAGACCTACAGGGCAAAAAAAAAAAAAAGAGAAAATCTGAAACATCACATTAATTTAAAGTCAATGTTTCATGAGCAAAGACCAGGTATCTCGTGAAAGAGACTCTCCATAGGATCCAATACTTGCCTTTGATGTCACCTCATTAAATTGAGATTCAAATGATCTAACAGATGTATTAGTTTAAAAAGACATTTTACTGCATTTTTTTAAGATATAAAAAAGTCGCAATGTCTTTTTTTTTTTTTTAACACATTTAAACCTGATTCAAATGGAAAACCAAAAGGGAAGAAAATGCTTTAGATGTGCTCTTTTGATTTTTTCCAATCTTGCCTGAATAAAATGGAATAGGAGATCAAGAACACTCAATTAATTTCAACACTGGGTGTCAGAGGGAAAAGGAGAGGGAGGAGGGGGCGAATATTACAGATGCACAACACTTAACGAATGCATAGATTGAAAGAAGGAAATATGGGGGGGAGTGAGATAAAAAACCGTGTCTATATTTTATTGCACTCAGTAAGCTTTTCACTTGTATTTATAGCTGCAATTATATCTCAATGAGGTTTGTCTACAGTGTTGGCTTCACGCTAATTTTCCCCCTCACTGCATTCTTGGAATAGCCTCGGACTGTTTATGAACCAGACATATTGACCTCATTTACAGCTAGCAGTTTAAATCCATAATTTTTCCACCCACAATCCCTCTTTGACATTCCGGCAATGCGGCCGGCTCACTGAGACTGAACTAAAAGTCTCACACTTCATTGAACACCATTATGCGGCTTTATGCTTATAAGCCTGTTTCCCTCAGCTGCCTTTCAGCTTTGCTGGAGATCCGTTTGGCCACAGGCCGGCAGTGATTAACTGGAAGAATCCAATAAATCAGCCTGTCAGCCAGCAGGCTCTCCTCACTGTGTCTACAAATCGACATTTGGATTTGCACTCTCTTTTTTTCCTCCCCCTTTGCTCTCCTTCCTTCCCTCGCCTGCCTCCCTCTCTCCCTTCTTCCCTCGCCTGCCTCTCTGCCTCTCTTTACTCAGCCCCCATCATCATTTCCCACCCCTCCATCACCCACCCTCCCCCAGGGCAGCAGGCTGCCCCTTTTCTCCCCACTAAAAGATGGACTTGAAGGAAGGCTATTGTTAGCATGGCTGGACCTTGCAAACAGTCCTTTGGTGAAACAAGTTGCTTTTGAATTGTGTGCTATGCCCGCGCCCCTCTATTTCCACATTTCATTTAAATTCCATCCTCCCCACATCACACACACACACACGCACATATGTCGTTAACTCTTGCTGTTCCCCTTACATCCAATAGAGAGTAATGGAGATGATTGAGAGGGAGAGAAGATCGACTTTCCTGCACTGCCTTTCCCATCTGCTGTTAAAACAATAGGCATAGAAAGAGCACAGAAAAACAGGGGAACCTGCCACTGAGCACGAGAGCAATGATTCTCCAAGCTCTGTGTGACCTGACCCTTTCTGCTGCTTTTATATTAGAAAACTATAATTAGGTCCTCTGCTTGTTCGTTTGTGTGGGTTTTTTCCCTTTGATTTCAGGTCTTTGGTAAGTGCTGCACTGGCAGCCAGCCTGCTCCCACAATGGCATGCTTGTGGACAGGCTTCCAGGTGTCTCTGTCTTCCCACTGCTCTTTCACAGGGATCTCGATTGCCCCTTCTCTCTTCCCCCTTTTTGGTTGTGGTTCTCAGAGAAGGAAAACTGGACCCCAAGTGCCTGCTTTGTCATGGCTTCTGGATGCCCAGACAGGGCACTTGACTCTTCCAGCTCCTGGGCTTCATTTTGGGCAGTGCTGGACTCTCCCCCACTGGCACATCCATTGGGGCCACCCTGTTCTTCCATCCAGGATTACATCTGCTCTGTGAACATAAATATTTTCTTGGCATCTGGAGGTCCAACAAAGCACTGCCTAGCAGCTGGGGGAAGGAAGCCACCATAGGCTCTGACATCTCCTGGGGCAGCCTCACTGGGAGCTCTTCCTTGCCACCACAGCACTGTTGCATTCAGCACGTGTGGCACAGAGGGGAAAGACCTGGGCTGGAGATGATGATTTGCCTTCTGCTAGCCAAGCAATTCCTAGCTGTGACAGGTGGTGACACTCTGGATATGTCTGCTGTCTCTCCAGATGTTCCCAGAAAAGAGAGACAAAGCTGGACAGACCTGCCAGTCTCATCTTTGGATGAAATTAAAAAATTAAACCCCAAATGTTTGGGGTTCTCAGATTCACACTAAAGAAACTGGAAAGCCTTGAAGGCTTATTTCTTCTCTCCATTTCTTCTGGGTAAAGATGTTCACCCTCTCCTATCAACTTTGGCCATTCACAAGCTCTGTGCTGAAGGTCCAAGAACACAGCATTGACCCTAGACCCTAATACAGGGAAGGAAGGGCAACTAGGAACTCTGCCTGCCCCATTACCCATGGGTGTGCTGGTCCTCTTAGTTCCAGCATGACCCTTGACTAAAGCTGCCATTTGGCTCTATGAGAAGAGATTAGGCTGTATCACTAAAATTAATTGAGACTTGGATATGAGAGATGCATGAAGGTCCAAAAATACCAAATTTACAGGAGGTAGGAGGGACTGGTAGCTCTTAATTCCACCCCCACTATGAAGACAGTATGTTGTGGGATGCAGGCAGACAGAATTACCATGTGGAGTTTAACTGGTGGGTCCTTCTCACCTCCTTTCTCCTCAGATGGCAGCCAGAATAACTTCTTCATCAAAACCCACTACTATCATAATTTTCTCTTCTTCTTCATGCTTTCACCGGAATGGTGACTGTCTCTCTCTTTTCATTTACATTGCATTGCTTTATTAAAAATAGATGAAAAAAGCATGTGAAATGTCTTGCTTAAGGTCAGAAGATAATTTTATTTAGATCTCAACAAACGAAATATATAAAAGGAAAGAAAATGGCATTTTCACTGAAGTACAATACATTGTTATTTCCCTATTTGCAAAACACCCTGTATACTCTTTGGCAATAACGGATGAAAACCAAAAAAGATGCAGCTGACATGAAATGTATATCTTTGTAAGAATATGTTTATACTCCATACAACTTCTGGCTGTGCTTATTAACCATTTAACTAGCCACACTCCAGACCTTGATGAGATATTGTCATGATGTATTCCACAAATTAATTATACACCAAAGATCTTTCTGAAATTTGCTTGCTTTCTCTTTTCTCCCACTCTCATGCTATTTGAAAAAATAAGTCTGAGCTGATGATTTACTTTCTCTGAATTGTTCTATATGCCTCTGACTACATCCTCCACGAATTAAAAAAATCTAATTCTGCCTTTATACATATATATATATATATNAAATTCTTAACATGGAATGAAGTAAAAAGCATCAGGTTTGGAGAAATGAAAATTAAAACCATTCAAAATTTCATTTTTTTCTCTCTCAAATTAATTTTCACTTTTCAGTAAGCCCTAATTTTTAAATACTTCTATCTTTGTCCACACAGTTATTAGATTTCTGAATGGCACTGAATTCTAAATTATTTATTTTGGGTTTGTGCCAATGTGTTTGTTTTAACTCCTATTGTCTAATTTTAGTATGTCTCACCCTTCTCTCTTTAGTCTATGTTCAGTTTGATATGAAGTAAAATGAGATTTCAAGCTGGAGACTCCGAATTAGAAAGAAAATTAATTATTTTATACTTAGCTACAGGTTTTCTTGCACTTCTTAGAGAGTGATGAGTTACAGCTATGTGTAACCAGACCTGTGTGTGCCTTACAGCTGTCTGTAAAACAGCCACAGTAGGGCACCAGTAACTTCAGTACCTTTCTACTTTTATTTTACTTGTTGATGTGGGGGGTACCTGTAATACATATATAGATTATATAGTGGGGGAGGTATATATATATACATATTACCACCTCGATAGTTGGAGACTTGAGAAAAGCAGTTCCAAAGGATTTTGTGGCTAGCCTGAAGGAAATTAAACAGAAGGAAGATTGCTTAGAATGTACGGGAGAAATGAAAGCTGTCTTCCTAGAATGAGAGCATAGAATACCCAAACCTACTCTAAACCCTCACTAGCCATAATCTGGGATTCCTTCTCCTCATGCCCTTGATACATGAGCTGATCCTTATGGAGATCCTGTTTGGTCAAGATCTGCTTGCTGTGTCTCGGCAAAAGCCAGAGAGCTGTGTACGGCTGGGGCCACCCAGGTGTGTGTCCAAGGAAATTAACCATCTGTGGCTGTGGCAGAGATGGACAGAAGAAGCCGTAGGTTATTGATTTCCCTCAATAGATGGTGAAATACTCGTTTACCTCTTGGCAACCAGGGTTCCTCAGGAGTGACCATGCCTCTAGTATTTTTGGTGTTTGCAGCATTACTTAGCACTGCCTTCCCCAGAGCCTGGCAGAGGATAGGAAGAGGTCAAGCTGCCGGAAACCTGTCCCTACTAAGAGTGAGGACTTGAGTCTGTACCCGCTATTGTGCTCCTAATCTCTCTGCTCCTTAAACAGTGTGCAAGAAGATATTTCTGAGTATTGGGATGTAAGCATCTGGGCAGTTTAAAACCTATCAAATACAATAAAACTGATTAATTAATAGTCGTCACTTTGCACTACTGATCCTGGAAATATCTGCCTTCTAGTGTCTACTACCTTGCTGTCTATGAAGAGGAGTTCCCTAGCCAAATGGACATTTCCATGCTTAAAATTATGGAAATCAGTCTGATCCATGTCCACCTTGAATCATTATTCCAAATGGCAGCATGCTATTTTTCTCACTACTGGCTTTTTTTATTGATTGCCCTTCATGACCCAGTCAAGAAATATGCTTTAATCCTGGGTGTCTTTTCAAGTGGGATCTGGTGGGTCTAAGTTGCATCTAAATATGACCTTAAGTGAGGAATTTATTGCCTTTTAGCTATGCTAGCTTTATTATTTCTGTTTAGCATCAAATTGAACTGTTTCCAGCAGCTGCTGCTAAATTTGCCAGGCTTCAGAAGCAGCTAAACATCCTACTCTAGTTTAGATGGAAAGGTAAACCATTGCTTGATTAATTTTTTTTTTTTCTGTACAGCAGAGTGCCTTCAAGTTACCTCATTAAGACTGTATTTCACAGCTATGATGTTGCCACTTCCCTGCAGGCCCCAAGATCTTTCATCAGAGATCCAGCCTGAGAAATAGAGGCTGGAGGCTCAGTCCCAGGGAGGCACGATAATGTGTGTTCTTGGTCCCTTTTCCTGAGGAAGTTTTGTGTAGCTAACTAGTCTTTTCCTTGTCCTCTGTTGCAGAAAGAAATATCCCTTTTTTACACACACACAGTCCCAACACTTCAATTCAGACTTGCTGCTCCTCTGCCTCCTTCACTGGCCACATTCGGGCTGTCTTGGCAAGAGCAGTAGCACAATGGTAGCAGAAGAGGCAGCATTTCAGGAGTCACTCTGACAGGGTGACAATGACAGAAAGTGGAGTTCTGCAGGTTCACAGCAGTGGGAGCAATACCTGGGAACACCAAGTGCAGGCTGTAAATAGGGAAGGGCATGCCCCAAGCACCCTTGTGTGTTGCTTGACACTTGGTGCCTGCTCAGAAAAAAAAGTTGCCTGCTTTTCCTCTGCTGAGGCCTACAAAGAATGTGTGTTCTTGCCTGTATCATGCCCATATTCATGACAAATTGAACACAAACTCTTGTATGCTGTCTAAGCGTATAATTTCAGATATTAGATGGGCTGCCGGGAAGGCACAGCATATCTTGTAACTCTCATATCTCTCAAATAACCTGATTGGAGCACACGTAAAGTCTGAATAGGGAGTCATGTATGGCACTTTTTTCAATTGCTAAAGTGAAGCAGTTTCAATTTCTGGCAAAGAGGTTTCTGCTGCTGACATTAGAAAACCAGTAATATGTCTATACTGTAACCACTTAATTATACTCATAGGCATAATCATATAATGTGTCACTACTCTGTAAAAAAAATTCTGCCTATGAAACTTGCACAGAGACACCCACAGAAACATGAACAGTATTGCATTCTCGCAAACGTAATTTTCAGAAGCCACTGAAAAAACATAGCTTCCTTCCTTTGAGGACTATCCCAGAATCAAAACTGGTTTTGTTCTGAGCTGAGAAGCAGAAGAACAAGAATCTTTTTAGAACAGAATATTACCTAGGAAATATCAAGAATTAATGTAAAAATACGTTTTAATTTCCATCAGTGTGAAACCTTGTCTCCTTCATCACTATTCAATGGAATAGTGTATGTTTTCTAATGGGAAGAAGTCTGATTTGGCACAATTTGTTTCTCTCATTTGAAATTTAACTTGATTTTGTAATGAGGTGAGATGCTAATAGTTTGCTTTTCTATCTCCATTTTCACTCAGACATTCCATAAATAAACAAAACTCCCTTCTTATTTTTTCAGAAACCAGTCCAATAAATCATACATGGTAGGCTGTTTGAATATCATTAAAGTATTATTTTTTTAAGGTACCTATCCCACCTCCAGTGTCACCTAGAAGAAAAGCAGATTGTGGTGGGGAGTATTGTGAGGAAAAATTACCTTCATTATCTGTACACAAAATTGCATCCTCTTTGACCTTTATGAAGGATCAGGTGAGATCTGAGTGGTACCATCCAGTCCAGACAAGGAATGAGGACAATTAAACAATACTTCATACTATTAACAGCTTTTAAAAATAATAATACCTGTGCTAGCACCTGATTTATTTGTGTTTGTTTGTGCACAGCTTCAGGAGCTGATTAGGCTAGACACGTGGGTGTAAGGCTCACTGAAATGGGCTGAGGAAACCTGATAGATACCCCATTATGATTAGCTAAGTAGTATTGCATTAGAGGGGAAGAACTGATAGGAAAGGAGATGAACTAATTCTTCTGTTAGGATCACCCCTGGCATTCCTTCTCTCCTCCAGCAAAGGGTATTCTCCATTAGTGGACTCTCCTTGAAAAAGTGGTCAAGGGGTCACATTGATCAAAATATACTGAATTACCTATGACACAATATATGTATTCACAGCAAGTTACGCATAAATGGAAGGGAAATAATTAGTAATTCCAAGCATCATGGTGATGATGAGACACCTGCAGGATAATCATCCAAATCAAATATTTGTCTCAGCTTCTTCAGATGATCTATCTCTTCCTGCAGCCGCTGAATGTCAGTGGTGCAGAGCGTGTGCTGAAAGGCAACGCTGCCAGCTTGACAAGGGCAAGCATCTTCCTCCCACATGCAGCAGCAAAGCCCTCTTTTCCTCTCACTATCATGCTTTGCCCTCAGTAGCAGTCCAAATGTTGAAGGGAATCAACAGTATTGCATTGCATGAAAAAAGAGAACCTAATTTACTCAAGGCTTGGCCACAAAACTTCCACACTGAGCCACTTATCCATGTAATAAATTTGTAGAAAATATTTTTCTTCATCTATACAGTACTTTATGTAAAGGATATTGGCTTTCTGAGACTCTCAGGGCATATCAATATGTGATATTTTGTCTCAGAAAACTTCTTCTCTTTGGAATAACTGCTTAGTCTTTTTAAAATCTTATTCAAGGAAAGGCTAGCTTGAAGGCAAGCCAAATAGGGAATCTGGGAAAATAATTAAGCTGGGGTTTTTTCCCCCTAATTCACTGAAAGGGCATATTCATTTGACTGGGAACTTCGACTGTGTCTAGGACAGATAGATATCTTCCAAAAATTAGGGGAAATGCTAGATGGTCTTGAAATCAGACATTTGAAGAGTGTTTCTAGGTGTGGCCTCAGTGTTGCCCTTTACACCAGAATAATGGAGATTTGCATAAAAAATGCAATTTATTCATTTTCTACAAAAAAAAAGTCGAGTTGGCACCATTTTGTGTTGGCAAGTGTTGCCACACTGGAGGAAACATTTACATTCAATTGTGGATGTTTTCAAAATCCATTTGGGGTTCACAGGAATGCCTGCCGTCAGATGGTGCCAAGCTGCTGAATCAATACCTAAATCTGTTTCCTTTCTGCTTCTACTGCTTTGGCCAATTTCTATGGTTGTGATGGACACTCTTCACTTTCCCAGTAGAGGTTTTGTGTGGCTCCCTTCTGTGGGGTCACAGAAATTATGACCTGGAATGTGTGTAGATTTAAGAGATATTTATACATCCTACAGTGTGTGCCTGCTTTTCTTACCTTCCTGAGAAAAAACATATCCTGCAGTCACATCATACATGTGGGCTAGAGCTTTCAAAATCTGTTAGAATCCTGAGTAATCACATAGGGCTCAGGTGACCAAGAACGTGAGTAGTAAGTAATTGCAGTTTTATCAGTGAAAGTGTCTCACCTGGAATTTCCAAGTCCAGCTTATTTCTGAAGATTTGAAACTTCGTGCCTGTGTGTAACTTCACTGTAGGCAGCAATAGCAAAGTATTCTGGGTTTACTGTCTTTTATGAGGTTAGAAACTCATGTGGATAAAATTTAAGTACTCTGAAATATAGACAATGAGTACATTTGTCATCTTGTCAGTCTATCTCCCTGTATTTAATTGCTTCTCATGTGATTTAGCTGAGGACCATTGGGAAAAAATTTAAACATAGCAAACATGTACTCTCTCCCTTCCTCCCTACATCCTGTATTTTGAATCCTGAATATCACACAAGTATGTAAATATGCATATAGTTGTGTATACTTTGTTGATAATTAAGGTTCAGAGAGAGATGGATAATCCATATAACTTCTTGGAAACTACTGCTGTTTTGACTGACTGTTATCTCCAAAACTTCTGAGATTTCAATTGTTCAGATTGTGGCTTACCTATTGTTTTAATAACTCCAGTTAACATGTTTTCAGAAATAGCAAATATTATGTGACCATGCTATGAAATAGTTTGTGACTTCCCTGTGAGAAAATGTGTGTTTAAACAGCATCATTCAGCCAAGTTGTTCTGATTTCATGTACCTGTTTCGCGGTGAAGTGAAAATAAAAGGACTTGACAGAAGGAAGCCATATTCATGTTCATATTTAGCTTGCTTAGAAGTCTGTTTGCCCATTGATAACACATTGCTACCCTAGAGAACGGGACAGGGATGGTTTGCCAAAGATGTTCAAATTCCTCTTAAGGTAAGCACCTCGCTCATATAACCTATATATGATATGGATTACACATGGCTCCTTTCTCCCCCTTACCCCCCTAAACTGATGAAGTAGTGGCATAAATTCCTAAGATCCTGTTTCTTCTTCTTTAGCTATAAAGCTGGCAGAAAAATAAAATCTGTATGTTGGGGTTTTTCCCTTTGCATATCATGAGTCTAGAGATAGATCAGAAGACATTATGAATATGAGTTAGAGTGAATGTGACAACAGCCTGTAGCCACACTTCCTAGGGCTGTAATCTTGTTAAATCTTGCTAGCTAAGCAGTCAGACATTTCCTGATACTTAAGTGGAAGGACTCAGGTGTATTTAGTAGGAGTGACTGTGCTGAATTTGCTTGTTGATGTGGAGCTAATGGGTCACTGCTGATGGCATTATCACCATCTGCGGCTTCTAAATATGCTATTAGGAGAATGTGTCAAACTGAATTTTGAAATTTGAATGGAAAATCTCATTGCATAAGAAGCACTTTAAATATTATATCCCAACATAACTACATAACTTTAGCAGTAGTTTCACTCAAATTGATTATTCAATGGAACAGTTAATACTTTGTCCCCTTTTTTGTGACATGCTAACATTTTTCAAGGGAACTCTTCTTCAGTTTTTGGGACCAAGGGTTTGAGATTTGAGAGCGCATTTTTCTTTGAGTCATAGTAAAATGCCTATCCCTCATCTTTTCTTCCCAGACATTGAACGGGAGAATTCAAATATGGTAATAAAGTAGATAATGAGAAAAAAAATCTGTATATGTAGACAGGAACTAAGAGAATTATGAAAATTAATTTTACATGAGATCTGCAAATGAAATTTCATTGCTAATACTGATCAGTGTCTTCTTTGGAATTCTAATGTGTCACATCCCCAAGTTTGAAAGTGTTTCCCTCATTTTGCTCATGTTCTTACCATAAGAATCTGAAATGCTGCTTTCTTAAAAACAATCCAGAACAATTTCAGCTATGACTTTTGACTCAGTTCTTAAGCTTAGTTATTGTTTAATCAGTGATTTCTCTAGAAAAGATAATATAGTTATCTGAATATATCCACCTTTATTTGCTGTTGGCTTGGGGATTTTTTACTTCATCCTTTTTGTTCATGTCAAGAACTTATCACTGGGAACCTGAGTGCCAGAAAGTCTGGGAATGGTTTACACTGCAAAATATTGCACAACGTATTTTAGTAGTCCATAAAATGCTGATGTGGAAGAACTTTGCTGCAGGTGATAAGATGATACACACCGAAGGTGATAGATTTAAACTACCTTTAATGATGTAAAGAAAACTTAATCTAAAGATCCAGCAAGGTAGCATATTTATTGCTTTGTGCAAAACCAACAGCAACAACAAATCTTTGTAGTAATTGATTTTAATCCTTTAGTCTCCTGAGGCCAGGGTGAATTATTTATTCGTGTTCTATATATAGACATTTCTTATAGGTATATAGACATGATCTTTGAACATGATGTGTNTAGAATTCCTACTATATCTGGTATATTTTTAAAGCTTCCGTCTTGCATTACATGACATCTGGTCCATAAATCACAGGCTTTAATATTTCTTTGACTATGTCATTTTAATTCATATACGAAATTATTTTTGTATGTCAGGTGACAAAAAGTAGATATTTTTTGTTAATTTCCTTTTTTGTTAATTTTCTGGCTGGCACATTTGGTCTTCTAAAGACTACAGTTTAGATAAGAATGGATTAGAAAAGAGAGTTTGGAAGCTAGATGAGATGAGCTTTTTACAGTTCCTACCAGATCCTGGCATTTTTAGCTCTGTGAGAATCCGTGGCAATGTAATTCAGAAGGCAGGTAACTGCCTTAATTTCATGTCTTGGGTTTCACTTGACGTCAGACATTTGAGTAGTCTTTATTTTAGTTTTTGTCTGGTTCAGTTAGTCCATATCTTGGTAATCGATAGGAAAAAAAAAAAAAAACAGCTTAGAAATGTTCATAACTCACACCTCAGTTAGTGCTTTGTTTTCACCAAGTGATTCACACTGAGTAAGCCCAAATTTTATACTCACCTATTCTTTAAAAGGCCAAAATGACTGCATTTTTGCACTTCTATTATCTCATATAGAGAGAGTGTAAAAGATATAATTACTTTCAGGAAACAACCTTTTCTTGATTCAGAATTAAAAAAATAAATAAATTCATAAGAGGTAAAGCAAGGTGCAATTTCAGTGATTTAACATTATTATTTCAAAACTCCGAAGGTGGAAGTAGTCTAAATTAGTGCAGTAGACATATTTTTATGTTGAATTCAGCCACTGGCAAGAAAAATGTTTCTTCCCTGATTGTATGTACCAGACTGCTGCATAATAGCTGGGGCATCCCAGTGATCTGTTGATCCATTTGACTTAACTTTCTGAGACTAGCCAGGAGCCTTTACCCCATACTTCTCACTGTGTAATCTTCAAAATTTGAAAAGCCTGTAAAAGAGGAACATCTTTTTACTGGCAGTCCTTTGCTGACAGCTTTATACCATACAGCAGTAATGTTCACCCTTCTTCCCTCTCCAATGTCATATTGAATATTTTTCCCAAGCATTCTTATTTGGCAGTGTTCAGCCTGGCTTTTTAAGGGTCAGATACAATGGCATTGTTACGATAGTTGCTGGTAAAAAAACAAATATCAAAAATATTCACATTTCTTTGAACAAAAGATATTTGCTTCTCTGGTGCACTTTGGCAAAAAACCACAGAACTATCTTTAATCAATAGGGTTCAAAACTTTTGAACCATATCTTCAGGATAAGCACTTGAAACAAGATGGGTGGCCTGTAGGTGTAGCTCTGTAAAGGCTCTCTGGGAATGCTATTAAGCCTTGTGTAGAACAAATACTCTGTGAGTTCTTCAGAGAGTGCTCAGTGTGGCAGGAAGGGAGGAACAGTGTATGAAGAGCCTGCAATGATACACTCTTCTAAAGTGTCTGCCTTGAATCTCGGAATTGTGTCTGTGCAGAGCTATGTGAATCTGAGAAAACTGAAGTGGTGAACAAACTTAGTGTCTCCCTAATCACCTACTGTCTCTAACGCTTCTTGAGTATAGTTCAAGAACTATGCAAGACAGATAAACCAAGAACCAGTGGCCTCCAAGACTGAACAGAGCTAGAGACATTTTGTGAAAACAGTAGTTGAAAATACCTGGAAATAAGAAAACCCTAAAGTTGAAGACATTTAGCATTTTTCTTCTGCAGATTTGGATCCTTTCTTTAGGCTAGAATATGAATGGAAATTAATAGAGTGATCTTTCCCAAGGGTTTTATTCACAGCTGAGTAGGACTGTCTATATTGACCTCAGTGACAACCTGCCTTAGATTCCTAGTCTCATTTGGACTATTTCATGTTTCAAAACCTGTGATATAATTTGCTATATTTGAAAATTACTGCATTATAGCCATCCAGGAATAGAATTATATGGAGAAAGGGAGTTCAGCTTCTGAAAACATGAGCAGCATTACAGTAATTTTTATACAGCACAAGAGAAATTAAACATTTCTTTTACAATAATTCCTGTCTAACTTGTTCTGCTGAGTATCATATAAAGACTGTTTTTGTGTCATAAGTCTTTTAATGAACATGAATTATAAAATTACTTGAGATTTACGCTCTTGGAATTTTTTCATCATTGATTTAAAGTATCAAAGGCACCAAGGAGATGGAGACATAAAGTACAAATACTATAATATTTATAGAAACAAATCTATAGCCACAAACACAGAACTGGCTGTTCTAATGTTGTGTTATGTTTCCCCTCCAACCTCATGCAAAAAAAGTGCTGAGCTCTCTCAGTTTTGCGCAAAAGTGAACTTTCTCATATTGCAGGTCAATCCCAAGGATTCCCAAATGCCAAAATGGTCTGTAGCAGACTTCATTCCTGCAATCTTGTTTTCAGTCTTATGCTCATGGTGCTGCATTTGCTCTGTATAACACAGGTATCTGTTTTTTTCTCTCAAATTGCAAGGTATTCCTTTTCTTCCAACTTCCATACTGATCTTTCTAAGGTTCTTGTGCCATTTTGATCTTGTGTTCTGGGTCAATTTTTTCCTGTTTTCTGTGTAACAGGTCTTCCCACATCAACAATAAAATGTTTACCTCTAACTAAAAAAAGTAGCACTAAGTCATAAGGTGTAGTCTCACAAGAACTTAGATTTTCATTTAGGGCAAAATAAAATAAAAACTTCTGGGGGTACAGTGAAGCACTTTCTTTTTCTTGCATCCTTTTGCTCAAAATGCAAAGCCTTTGTTTTCTCTCATTGACTGATCACAGAGAAATGTGTAGGTAGAGGTGAAAAGTGGAGGAAGAAGAGAAAAGAGTTTGCTTTAGAAAAGATCTTTGAATTTTAAGTATCCCAGAATCAGAATGAGAGGCATCCAGCCTAGGCAGAGAGAGCAGCAACAAGCCAAGTTTGATGCCTGTCCCTGCTTATCCTTTCCTGACCTGTTTCTACCCCCAAGAAAGGTTAAGCTGCATGTGAAGCAGAGAGAGGGTTTGAAGGGTCTATCCAATAAATCCTTTCCCTTTTGCAGCACTGAGAGTGAGGTAGACAGGTACAATTGGCCTGAACCAGCTTTAAATCACTGATTTTTGGTTTGGGTTTTTGTTTTTGTTTTTGTTTTTTTGTGGTGATTTTTTGTTGTTGTTGGGGTTTTTTTGTTGTTGTTGGTTTTTTTTTCTTTTCTCTTTTTTCTTCTCTTCTCTTCTCTTCTCTTCTCTTCTCTTCTCTTCTCTTCTCTTCTCTTCTCTTCTCTTCTCTTCTCTTCTCTTCTCTTCTCTTCTCTCAATGATTAGCATTAATAAGAATGACAATAAAAATGCTTCTGTTCTATAGTGGCTTTGGTGGTTGATTTTTACTCACTCATCTCTTAGTTTCATAGATACTTAAGAGACTTAAAGCCCTTCAAAAGCAATGTTTAAGGACTTGATCCATTCACTTTCTTTCCACAGTTCCCTTCTTTCCAGCCCTCAAAAGTTGTTTTAAAAACAAAGCTCTCCGGATAGTCTTGTTTCTCTCTTTGTGTGGCACCCTCTTTACATTTTCCTCACTGTATTTCTGACTCACTCATCTCTACCAGTTGCACCCCAGATGTTTGCAGCTCTGTGATTTCAAAACTTGGATGTGGTCTAAATTTCCAAGTGGAAATCCAGAGTAACAAACTATTTTAATCTCGTTTTCAGAGCTTCTCTTCGTGACTGTTGCCAGCCTTACAGCTTCTTGCAGACTTTTGCTGAAGACACTGAAGGCCTTGTGACAGTGCAAAAATGTTGCTTGAGTGTGGTTTGCCTAATTGTAGAAGCTGTGTTGAGACATGACTGAATGGCAACAAAGCTGAGGGGTGACAACTCCAGACTGATGGACAAGGGATAGGGTCCTGGAGTAACCAGCAGATGTACTAGCTCCTCTTGGGCAGAATGCAATGACAGCAAATGCTGTAGATGTTGAACTGTGACTTTCAGCAACAGGCTCCCCGACTATTTCTCCCCTGGTTAGAAGTTCTTGCTAAGTGCCAGTCAATCCCTTAGCTCTGTGTTTGCTTACCACCTTCTCACAACTAAACCAGACCAGCCAGTGAGCGCAGGCAATTATTTTCCAATGAACAATTTTCATCTGGGTGTTGGAGAGGTAGAAGAGTAAGCCAAGGGAAGAGAAAGGCGTGTTCAAAGACAGTTTCAGAAACTGCTCTTCTGAGTGCCACGTTGGTCATTGCCACCTTGGCAACATGAATGGTACAATTCCATCTTCCTTTCACATCGCTCACCCAGTTGTAGTGGCTTGTATCCATACAGTGTATGCTTATCCTTCCTTCTGTACATAAAAGGTAATTTACACTCAAGCAATTTTTTCACTGTACTAGTGCAAACATCCTAATAATGTCAGGCTATAGATTGATTATGTCTATGAATAGCTGTTTGAGATCATGCAGCAGATACTGAGGAAATGAATTTGAGAACACTGGAAAAATTAAGAAACCAAAAGATAGGAGCATTGTTAAAGGAATAAGAAGAAGCAAACAAACTTTGTGTATACTGTGTATATATCTTCCAGCTTTGTGGGGGTTTTTTTTTGTTCTTTTTCTGTAATGAAACAAAATTTAAATTCAGGTATGTAAATGTACTTTTTTCAACTTAGATGCTTATTTGCCTTGGTTTAGTGCATGGGCTGGTCATCAGTAACACACAATGGTTAATGCACATGCTGCTAACATCTTTTTCTTCCATGTCTTTTGTCATTTGGTTGCTCCAGTCAGTTTTTCAGCATCTGTAGATAAAATATCTGAGAAGTTCAGCTGTGGGTCAAAGATGCTTGGCTGGCTCTGTATAAGCCAGTGTGACATGAAGGAGAATGTACCCATGTTCAGCCAATCCGTTCTGTGTACTCATCTCTTTTCTTGGTCACTAGCTCAGGAATCTGTGTTCCACAATCAGCTGTCACTAATTTTCTTTTACCCTTTACATCCTCTTTGTTTTCCCTCTGATTTATAGATATGTTCTATGTCATATTTCTGTTTATTCAGACACTTTTTCTCAACTTTGGTGTTTGACTGTTTATTCAGGATAAAAGAAAATTGACAATATAGAAAGAGCATTGTTTCTCCACATTCACCTAATGTAGAGCTCCTTTGTCCCCGGGTGATTAAGAGCTTGTCCACAGAATGATTTTCACATTCATATGTCAGATGGACCCAGCAGTTGACAAATATGAGTCTGTGTTTTATTTTGAACTGTTCCCTTGGGATATAACCATCACAGATACTACAGTTACCATCCAATTATTCTCTTCCTTCTTTCACAAGGATCTATTTTTACAATATTTTTAAGGGAGACAATAAGGAAAAGAATAAAAATAAAAAAAAAAAAAGGAAAAAAAAAGAAAAAAGAAAAAGCGCAATGCCCTAGCATCTCTTTATTCTGTCCCCTGTTGTGTTCTGTAGTCAGCATTGGACGTTAAAAAAGTTATTAAAAGCACCTTAGTAGAGAGAGGGCAAATAGGCTTCTAGAAAAGAAAGTAAGCCTAAGGCAAGAAATCTGAAGAGATGTCATGAACTCTGATCTAGTGTTACTTTTTGGGAAAAAAAGTCACTGTAAACCTTAGTATCTACTGCTTATTTTTTGAAACAAATAAGCAATTTCACCATCCGTTGCTGAGAATAAATTATAATGCAAACAGTGAACAATCTTTTGTAACTTTCACAAGTATTATCCATGTTTGTGATGCTGAATTTGGGACAGAATTAGGATGTTTGTAGGGTTTTTGTTACATCTTACTTTACGACAAAAGGAGCCTCGAACTTCTTATACAAAACACTTGCTGGATTACTTCTACAGAAATGTATTTGCCTCCCAGTCCAGCCAAATGGATAAAAATGCAGTCAGCAAGGAAATGGAACTGTAAAGAGAGAAGAATGGCAATTTTTCAGCTCAGAGTTCCTTAAGCACAAACAGTATCACAGCAGAGCTGAACCTAGAAAGAAGAAGCTGTCCTGCTTGTCCCTGAGAGCATAAGCTTATCCTAACACTTTATTTCTGAACATCCTTTAAAGCCTGGCAGAACAAATGAAAGCAATAACTAACAAGACCTTTTGTAGTTCTAATTTCAGGTGGCAGTTTGTACTTTTATTATTTCTAAAGCAGCTTGTAAGATGCTTCACATCTGATCTATAACGTTTTGTTTATCTCTTGGTCAAACTTTGATGGAATTTTTTACTTTCAGCTGTTCCGTTCTAACAATTGTCCACAAAATTAATGTCAGACTCCTGTCTCAGTGATCTCAGACTTAAATCTGCAATAGCTTCCATGATTTATTCTTAACCTGCTCCAGTTAGAAACCACTCTCAGAACCTCAGCCCCACTGAAACTCATTATACCAATTACATGATGGCAGCATTTGTCAGAGTTATTTATTCACTATTTCAATGGAGTACCTGATGATGCAGTTGTCTTACATGTTAGCAGCAAGGAATAAGTTAGTAATGACGTATTTACTGTATTCTTTAGCTCATAAGCAATTCTTTTTCTGAGCACTTACACCTCTAAAAAGATTCATATGGGCTTAGGTGGTATATGTGTCTCATATTGCATTTTCAGTAACTGAATGTGACTATATGCTTTTTCACATGTTGAAATAATGCAGGCTCTTTCGTCATTATGCTGGGACCTAGTGGTAACTCTTTGTGTTCACAAGCATTAATCATCCATGATGCTGGATACCAATGGCCTATCTTGCCTGCCATTTATCATGGTATAGGCTTCCTTTGTGTCCTGTGGGTGCACTCACCCTTACTCTTGAGAACACACCCCTTCTAGAGGGTGAAAGGTGAATGAGACTTTGCACTGTTTTTAGGCTTTCCTTTAATGATGATCCATTTGCCTTGTATATAAAGCAACAAATATGGCAGCTGCCTAACTTCTAAGCTGATTTGGAGAAGAATGGATCAGGGGAATTACATGACTTTAGATAACATTTTACTATAACGCTGTTTAAATGGAGCATGTGTGGTAAATACATGGAACATGGTATAGTTCATCTAACTGGCACACTGTTGGTCCAGCTAACACTTTTTGTCTGTGTGAATTCACCTCATTTTTATATTTATTGGGTCAGGAGGGAGAGGGGTGAGGATTTTTTTGACCCTAATTACTGGTACAAGGAAATGGAGGCAAATATATTTGTACAGCATAATTCATTACCGTTGACCTAGGTGAAAGACTACCCGGAAATTTAAGGGGTGAACAAAGTTACTTTAGCTTGTAGGGCAAGACACTTTTGGACTGAATATCTTGTTTACATGGTTGGAATCTCAGAAGAGAACAACTCTCTTCCAAGCATGGCACTCTGATGCTTACAGCCTCTGCAACATTAGCAAACTGAGACAGCAAGTGTTTCAGACAAAGTCAAGACGAGTTCTTCTGTAAAGGTGACACAAGAAATAATATAGATGACTACAGGTTACTTAGAGATGACTAGCATATCATGTTAATGTGATCATTGTATGGAATAATTGCACTTTATGTCAGCAGTTCTGGTGACATGGTCTTCATCAGTGAGATACCTCCCACTACCAAAAAGCTGAAAGCATGTCAGCCCAAACTTCTGTATTAAACTATAAAATCAGTGACATTGTATTAATCAGCCTTTTATTTTTCACTTCTTTCTCTCTGATCGTGGAATTGGATAGTTGTGCAGTCTGGGTTACAGAGTGTGGGAGGCAGTGAGGATTGCAGTGCGGAGCCCGCGGTGTGTGTGTGAGGGCAGGCGCAGGCCCGGCCCTGCCCAGCCGAGGCCCTGCCCCGCACTCCCCAGCCCGGGCCTGGCTCCAGCCCCGCAGCGGCCGCCAGCCCCTGGCACAGCCCAGGCCGTGCCCACACCCACCCCTGGAGCCCCGGTGTGGCCGGGCAGTGGCCAAATGACCAGAAGCACCACCTGGGAGGAGGGGCCAGGAAGGCCAAAGGTATTTAAACCAATACATGTGGCAAGAACACATCCTGACCCTACCTGCTCTTGGAAATTCTACCATCTGAACACTGCTGGAACCAGGAGTGGTAGTCATATTTGTTCTTTTTTATATATTTTTCTCTCTTTCTCTCTTTCTGCTTCTTCTAATTCCCTCTTCCTGAAGTTCTGAGCAACTTAAAATCAGGTGGGCTTGGAGTTTACTAAATTGAATGGCCTGAGTTAATCCTTTGTGAAATGTTTTATGTTGATTGAATGCTGCTCTACACTTTTGCCAAAGTTCTCTGATTTTCTGAAGATTGTCAGTAAAGTTTTTTGTTGTTTGACCTCCTGAGAATATTTTGTCAATATTTCTCCTTGCATGTAACTCAGGGTACAGACAAAAACTCTAAGTCCTTTTAGGAGACATATCCAGAGAATCTGAAAAGAGAATTTACTCATTTGCAATCTGCATGCTACAATGTTGGCACAACTGTCACAGCACCAAACCCAATACAATGTAGAGGCAAGCTGCAGGCAGCCCAGGAGACTCTCAGAATGCATGGAGGACAACTTCCTGAGGCAGGTAATAGGTAGTTCTACCACAGGGGATGATGTGATACTGGACCTAATTATCACCAGTGTAATCAAACTAACGGGGGACATCAAGAGGCAGCCTGAGCTGCAGTGATCATGCATGGCTAGAGTTTGCAAACCTGAGGAATATGGATCAGGACCCTGAATTTTAGGAGGAGGAGTTAATCTCTAGGGCCTTCTGGGAAACTGCCTTCTGGAACAAGAAACAGAGCAGCACTGGCAGATCTTTAAGGACACTTTTCATAGAGCACAACAGCTCTCAGTTCTCATGGGTAGGATGACAGGAAAGGATGTCCAGAGACTGACACGGATGAATCAAGAGCTGCTGGTCAGACTAAAGAGTAAGATGCAAACGCATAGCCAGTGTAAGTAGAGACAGGTAACCTGGGAAGAATATAGGAACACAATCCAGTTTTTTAGGAATGGGGTGAGGAAGGTCAAAGCATGGCTGAGGATTAACTTGACAAGATTAGTGATAAAGGCTTCTGCAGGTATATCAGCTATAACAGGAAGGCCAACCACACTGACGAACACAAGTGGCAAACAGTAACTATGGATAGGGAGAAGGCAGAGGTACTGCTCCATCCCTGGGAGTGTTCAAGGCCAGGCTGTATGGGGCCCTGAGCAACCTGATCTAGTGGGTGGTATCTCTGTCCCCAGCAGGGATTATGTGATCTTTAAGGTCCCTTCTAACCCTAACCATTTTATCATTTTATGATTCATCTCTTCTGAAAAAATATGTATGAGTTTCTAAAAGAATCACACACAGAAATTTGTACTTATTATAAATTAATTTGTTTTGCTCAGTTTAAGTCTCAAAAGACAACAGGCAGTTAAAAAATAAACTTAGACTGAATTTACTGGACTACATTTACAGGGAACTCTTTTTTGAAATGTTAGGAACAGCTTGTTGTTATTTTTACTCAACTCTTCTAAAAATAAAAACGTAATGTTGGTTTTAATAAGTTAGATGAAGGATCAATGAAAGAGTTAGTTGGATCTTTCTTTTGCTAATGGACATTAGAGAATTCTTCGTTTAAGAATGCTTAAGGAGAATTACGATGGAAGAAGTACAATTGCTTTGAAATATCTGTCCCCAAAAGCTGGGTATCAGACTGGTGAGAGTCCTTATTTTGAGGTGAGTTAGCAAATGTTATTCATGCCTAATTCTGTCCTCTATTTAATTTCAAAAAAGAACCTTAGGGTTTATTAATTGCCATTGGTGTAACTGACTTCAAAATGTAGGTCCTCAGTGTTTGCACAGATGTTGTACAACCATGGAAACCATTAATTCCCCCCAGCAATTTTCTGCCAAGTTTCTTATGTGTTTCTCTTGTGGTTGCCCAGGACTCTCAAAGCTTGGTAACATTAAGCACCTGCATATTTCACTGCAGTGTCTTATCTATCCCACACGAAAGGTCTTATCCAGTAGACATTCTTAGTATGTATGTGCCAGGTCAGACCTGGAGCAATTTAAAGACAACTAGAGCTCTGAGCCAATGCTTAAGAAGAGTATTCTGCCAGGTCTGTTGGAGATCATGTTCTCTAATATCTGGTTCATAAAAGGGTGTTTGAGCACTGTTCTTGGGAGACAACCCAGGCCATCACACTCAAGGATACTCTTCCTATGTCTTGTCCTGAGTCAGCCTCTTTGAAGCATAAATATTCAGCAGCAGAAGGAGGGTGTTTTCATATCATGTGTAAAATTTCCGTGTGAGAGGAAGAAGATAGGGATTCCAGTTTCTTCTCCAGAAAGCACATAAAACCTAACCTGACTTAAAACAGTCAAGTCCAAAGCCCTCTTCTTCTCTTAATTTTTGCCTATTTCATTCTTTCTGTGAATTCATATTCAAATTTACTTCTTTTGCTTTACAGCCTTCATTAATTCCAAGTGATGAGTGAAGTTAATGTGAAGTTTTCTTCCCACTGTGGTGCAGATTTAATGCATGCTTAACAACACAGAGAAAGCCTGTCTCAAACTGAAAGCAAAGAGAATGCATAGGCTCCTTGAAAGGTAAGGGTTATAAAAATAAATTGCCAACATCTTCACTGTTTGTTTCTCAGGGGCTGAGCTGCCACCAGTACATTATGCATGTTGTTTTTTTAAAGACACTAATTATTTTACATTACGTTTATTAAGCCTTTTAAATCATTGGTATTCACCAGCTACCCAAATTCTTCAAGTGCAAGCCAAAGAAATAAAGGTCATCCATGGCTTCGACGTGCTTTTGATGAATATGGTCTGTATAACATTTACCACAACTCAGAACAGAAGCCATTATTTAAGTAGAGCCTGTTATTGTTCATTAGTACAAAGAGTGTGCAGTAAATACAATGAAAGATTGCTTGGTTTACTATATCTTTGTCATCCAAAGCAGCTCCATGAATAACTACAGGGATTTGTCTTTGAATGACTTATTTGCTTGCTGCCTAATAAATAACATGTAATTAGGTTAATATATTGTTTCCTAGTTATGCTAGCAATGTAGTGGAGGAAAATAAAAGGGTGATTTCAGAGACAAAAGAATGGTAAATAATTTTAACACTATCCCTTAAAATACTTGGACTCATTATGTATGGCTTAAACTGCTGGGAGGTCTATGTGTAAAGGAAAAGCAGGAAATAGGTTTAATGGGTTCTTTCTTACTCAGGTCATGAGTTATTACACAGGTAGTATAAAACTGCAGCAACTATTCTGCATTGAATAAGACACCCATAGTGACCTGACACCGGAGAATGAAAATATGCCGTGCTAGTTTACAAGTCTGGACATTTTACTCAATCAACCAGCATTTTTTCTGGAACTTGTATTTCAGGATCAACAGTGAATAAGTGTCCATTTGCATCAGCTGGCTCTACTGGAAATAAATGTTTGGTGAAATGCGTTGAGAAGACCTCATGGCGCTCAGAGGAGTTGCTTGTTTACTGTGTGAATGTTGGACAGGCTAAATGCCGTGATGTGTAAGGGCAGTGACAAAAAACAGCATTAGGCAAAAAAAAATTTTGTTAGCTCTTTGCTAAGAAAGCAATGGATATGAAGTCACCATTGACACTTTAAAAAATTAAAAGCTTGTTCAGTAATATGTTTCCATACTACCATCTTGTTTTAGAAGAAATTTAGGGATGCTCTTCAGTGTGTTGAGACAGTGTATGTGTCCCTTTTGCCAATTTTAGAATTCTCTTAAACTGCCAATCTCAAATCACCCACCATTTGCAGAACTCAGTATTAGAAACAATGAGGAACAGTGGTCTTTAGACATCTGAGTAGAGGTATGAGTGATCCTTATTCACATGCATTTTCTCTTCTAATGCAAATACCTTATTTATTCCCTAATGTCACAAGCTTTATGAATTTTCAAACAGGGTCACATACAGAGGGAAAAAATCAAACTCGATTGTGATTTTCAGCCAAAAACATACTCAAATGGTTTTTCCAAATCTCTTTGTGCTGACAGGGGAATTACAGGTGGGGTTTAAGTATCAGTGACACAGATCTTCTACTGCTTTTCCTTCAGTAGCATCTTAGTTCATGTTTGCTAACCCTGTTTATAAAAGATGTCAAAGATTCAATCCTTGATCTTAACCAGACTGAAAGTACTCACCTGTGATATGGATATGAAAAAAGGCCTCAAGCAGGAAACTTCTTTAGCCTTTGCAGCACTTTGTGAAAGTTCTGTCTTTCCCATGTAAAGAATTTAAAACAATGTTATAGTTTTGTAAATTTCTGCACCTGCAGTTACTTCTCAAGGACTGTTTTGCTTTTAACCAGAAAAACATATAGAAACGGATGTCTCAGAACTCGGCCAATCACCCCAAGGGGTGGATGTCCGAGGGACCAATTACTTTATGCCATTCAACACGCTTCTGCGTATTAACATATAAAAGTTGTTCAATCTTTCATAAAACTTCCTCACGTCGGATCATCTCTTGGTAGCGTGGACTTTGTCGTTCTTACCTGCTCGGGGAGCTACAGCGACACTGTGAGAGTCACCACCTCACACAACAAGCCCCTTTCCTGACCCATACTTCTGAGGCAGCATGGCCCCAGTTGTTGGCAGATGCCAGAGGAGAGGATGTTGTTGTCATAATCAGTGCAAGTTGTTATAAATGTTGTCATAACCAGCGCAAGTTTCCAAGGAGATTGATTTTCCTCAATAAAAATGAAAAGGAATCAGATATATCAGGTGATGAACAGAATTTGTCCGCACAAATGTTGGTTCCTATAATCTGTGGAAGGATCTGTCCCAGGGACAAGGGCTGACTTTGTTGGAAATGATACAACTTTAAAAAAAAATTTACATAACTAGTCAAGAGTTTGTGCTCCTTTGCCCAGGGTCAGGGGAATTGAAGTTTCTCTTTAAAAGACTCTATTCATCTGGTAGGGCCTGATGAGCTACTGATTAGGAGTAGACAGAAGATACGTGGGACATAAACAAACATTAATGGACATTATCCCAGACATCAGCCCCTGGAGAGGTCAGAGACACCTGGTCTGGGAAAAGATTCGTAAGAGAACCAAAGAATGAGGACCAAATAAGCATTGAAGGTGAAGGTATCAATAATCAATAGGAGATTGAATACTAAGAACTGTGTAATTTAAGACCAATGTACCAGAATTTCTTTGGGTTTTTTCTATATAAGTATGTGAAATGTCTGGTAAAGAACCATGTGTGGTGGAATGACTTTCACTGCACAACCCAGACATGTGTGGATGAAATTATTTCTATTGCACACACTGTCCAGAATAAAGTAATGCCTTGATTCTCTAACACTGAAAAAATGCTGTAGGAGAGTTTCTGTTCTTCCCACAGTTTTGGTGACAACTTGATTGCAAAAGGCTTCGTTGGTGGGTGTCAGCTCTCTTGCTGTCTGTGTTGGGTCCAGTTGAGATAGAGCTAATATTCTGCATGGTAACCCTTAACCTGTTGGTTCTTTATTTCCTTTTTTGGTAAAACAGTGTTGATACACCAATGTTTTGTCCGTTGCTGAAAAATACCTGAACAGCTTCAATGTCCTCTATTTTTTGCCCCCTGTTCCCAAATTGAGCAGGCTTGGGAAGGTCAAGAAATTGAGAGAAGACACAGCCATGAGAGCTGACCAAATCTGACCAAAGCGATATCTCATACCATAATTTTTCATGTTCAGCAACAAAAGTTCAAGGGGAGGGGGAAGACAAGGAAGACATCTGTTCTGGTGTTTGTCTTTCCAACTAGCTGTTAGGTGTGCTCAGGCTCTACTTTCCGGGGAGTGGCTGGACACCTGTCTACCCATGGCAAGTAGTAAAAAAAATTCCTTTGTTTTATTGGCATGTACCGCTTTTGCTTCACCTGTTAAACTGTCTTTAGCTTGATCCATGGGCTCACTCATCTTTTTTCTATTGTGTCTCAATCCTGCAGATGCGTGGGTGCTCAGTTGTTTGCTAGAGTCAATCCACCACCGTTTCCTTGTAAGCTTGGGACAGGTAACATGCATTTTTAGAAAAGTAGATCGTAACTCCAACCACAGTTTTAGGATTTCTCAGCTCCTTTTTTATCTTGCATGGTATGTGTTTTGCACCAACAATCTATTATCAGCAGTTTGAAAACCAACTTGTATTCCCTAAGAGTGGCTACAGGCAACTGACTGCACACGTTGCTTTGAACATCTAGCCCTAAGGCTCCGGCAAATGCACTAAGGCAAGGAATTTCAGAGATGAGATTGTTCCTTTTGTCCTTACCTCACCCTGTTGGATTTACCAGCTACTACTATTCACTGTTTGGCCTGTATCACACACTGTTCTCCCAGTCCTATGCATTGCCAGAGGCACAAAAGGACAGATAGGGAAAGGTGATCAGCTCGAAGTTTGAAGTGAAATGACGGGTCAGTTCTTCCTCGGGTTTAGAATAGGCAGAAGTATAAAACATGACTTTGGTGTGCAACACCTGATACGTTTTGAAATCTGCAGTGTACCCAGTTTGAGAACAAGCTGATATTAAGCCCTCAACTGCATGCTTCCCAAATATTTTCAGTCACTTTTGTGACTATTTAGTAAATGACTGATTTTAGTGCACATCTAGCCTGCTTAATAACATTATTTAACACTTTGTGTTATTTTGGGTACGGTTGTTATAGATTTTTAATAGGTAACTGAATCAAACTTAAGACATACACTGCTTGATCTTCAACAGGTATGATTTGTAATTAGTTAATAAATATATTATTTACTGCAAATGATCCTTTATTTATTGTCCCACTGCAAACTGATCCTCTGCATGTTTATCTCCTGTCAATAATGCTTTAAGGCTTGTTGGCTTGTTTATTTAAATCCTCCAGACAACCATCCATTATAAGTTTTACATTATATCCTTTTAGATCAGCTGCCTGCATGTGCAAATTTGAAATAAAATGGTGCACACACAAACACATACATGCCTGTCAGTTTAAAGCCAAGTTTCTTGTAAAAGAAGAATCTGAAAACCCGACCTGTAAGGGACTTTCATTACCCTCCATCTTCCCCTTATATTTTTGCACACAGTGAAAAAGACCAAGATGGCCCCTTTTCAGTGTTTAAGTATGCCCAGTTCAGGGAAGTGAGTGCTAGAGAACTGCTGAACCAGAATGAACCAGAATAGGAGTGAAGTAGTTGCTTAAATGTTTTGCTAATGTACTTCAATACAGTGCTTACATTAGTGCCTGTGTTAATACAGTATCTATTAGCTGCAATTCAACAAGGTGATCAAGTAAGGGCATAATGTAACACTGCACTGTCTCCCTGCTTCATCACCAATGGCTTCTAAACTTGAAGTTAAGCATATATTTAACTACTTTACTGAGCTGCCTCTTTAGTGAACATGTTTTATTTAAGGTTATCTAAAGTTAATAATTTTTCAAGCTAAGTATTCTGCTTTCCCTCCAGTTCCCTTCGTAGTCTGTGTTTGCCACTGCCCATGAAATAATTAGTCAAGGGGGAAAAAATGTATCTTCTAATTAACACAGACAACATAAACAGAATAGTGGCATTCCTTAGTGCAATAAGACAGCTAATTGTTTCCTCTCCCTCCAGTGTGGGAGAGACAACTGCAAAGACAGGGAGGAAAGCTTTCTCCATTGCACTGAAGGGGTTGTGCACCATTTATCAAGCTGACTGCTCTGTCATATCAGTGGAAGGACCCTGGAGAGCCCTGACCATGAGATTGAAGGTTGGTACCAATTTACTGCAACACAAATGCATTGAACAGGAAAGAGAGAGCTTCTAATCTCTTCAATTTTCTTACATTACCCTGAAGGCTAGGGAATTAAATGAAACAGTAGCTGGTGACAACTTTAGAGGATCCTGAAAGCATGACAGGAAAAGTACTAAAATAGCTCAATAGTTTTATTTTACACATTATACACTTTATACATTTATACATTTTGTACGTTAATCTTACCCCTGCATAAAGAAACAGGTTATGCCTCTTGGATATATGTCTTCTCAAGAGAAGGAGAAAAGCTTACTGATTTCAGTATCTGTCTGGTTCAAATTTGGTAGCAACGCATTAAAAAAAAAAATTAAAAATATATAAAACCAAACAAAACATATCCCGGGCTCTTTTAATTTTCTTTTAGTTCGTTGACTTTGGCAAACTTGTGTTGCATCTTTGATCTTTAGCAGTGCTAGTCTCTGGAAAATCATTAGAATAGGAGAATTTGTTGTGCCAGTCAGCTCTCATGCCCACTTCATGCAGAGTCCTTACACCTGTCTCTGCAGAAAAGGGAAAGAGATACATCCCCACACTGTGCCAATGGGAGGCAATCAAGATCTTGTCCAAACACTTTGGCTAGAGAATGCTTTAAACACCAAACATCGGCCTTATTTCCTGATTAGTCATTTCTCGTCTTGCGTTAACTATTGCAATAGTGAGTATTTATAGCTATATAAATGTCCATCTCTGTCATTAAATCTTGCTTGTTTCTGATACTGCTTAATGCTGTGTGGAATCCTCCTCTCTTCAGAGACTGCAGTGTTAATTCACAAGAATATGAAAAGAAGGCATTTATATGGCATCATCATCATCTGCACAGATTTAATTCTTGCTCACAACACATAGCACCTTCCTTTACAAGGCTATCCACAGGAATAGCTGCATTCTGAGTGCTGCTAGCAAGATATAAATAATAGTACTACTACATGGTTGTATATAAATGGGAATAATCTTAAGGCATCCCTATACCTTCAATTTAAAGGACTGCTAAAGGCCATCATTTCCCATTTCCTAGTAGGCTGGGGGACTGGGGAGTCACACAATAAAAGGACATACAACAATTATTATAGCATTACCATTTGCAATCCTAGAGCTAAAGGTCAGTGTAGTTTGCTACTGTAATATTTCCAGGGATTTATAACTTGCCTGAATAAAAATTTTCTCCAGGTTAATATTTTCTACATTGAGTGTTAATCTGGATATGATTTTTTTTTCAGGATAAAAAAGGAAGAAAATGTTTCACTATAGGTATGAATACCAGATCCTGTGTTGTTTTAAATTTATGCTCTCTTGTAAACATACGCATTTTAGACTTTAGAACTCTGCTTTAGAAAGCGAGAGCTCAGATAAAATAAGTCAAAGTGATTTCAGAGTTTGAAAATAAAACAAAAAGTAATAATATTGAAATTATTATTTTCAAGTTTTATAAGGCCCACAGCATTTTTGTGTCCACATACATATGTCATGTACAGATTTTATTATTCACAAAATGGCACGTCTTAAACAGGTAATCCCTCTTTCAACACTGAAAAATCATTTTATCTGGATTATAAGAAGTAGTGATCTATTATCACACAGATAACATAACAGTTCTGCAAGATAAGTACCATTTCCTCCCAAGAGAGCTGCTAAACATCTGGGCCTCAGAGCAGTAAAGTATTTGAGTATGTGTTTTCCCAGGGAGCCCCTCTGCAACTGAGGCAGGGGCTGATGGTCTCTGTGAGTCATTGCCCTGCATTGCAAAGGCATCTGCTGTTTGTTGGAAAGCTCAGTAGGGAAACTGCTGCCTCCCCAGACCTGCGGTCTCCCCTCACCTTTACTTCCACCTTTTGTAATGACTTCCAAAAAGTCTCCTTGCTCCCATTCCGTGGCCCACCCAAGTGACCAGCCTTCCCGTTTCCACATAGACACATGCTCGTTTCTGGTGTGATTGGAGCCCCCTCAGCTGTCTTAGCCCCTTCTCAGCAGAGTCTCACCGCAAACCAGTTTGAATGCTTCAGGTTCAAAATAGTCTTCTTTGAAACCAGCTTCTTATGATACTGTTCCTCACTAAACCATGTTCCTTCATTAAAAATTAGTCAGGCAGACTAAGTAGGTTTTATCTTCCCACTTCCTGCAGTTTTAAGCTTATCTTTTTTTGCCATATGCCCCATCTAAAAGAGATGCACCCACATTGGAGTGCTGGTCCCAAGGACCAGGAACACGTGAGACATAGTTTTTAGGCTTTTCCCAACTCTAATTTTTGCCCCTTCTTTTTGAAGAGAAATTCACTCTTGAGTGGTAAACCCAGTCTTTACCAGGTCATTTGGCCTTGAAGAAAGAACTGGTGTGAGGGGCTTCATGCTTTGAATCCCTGGGAGGAAGATCCCTCTGTTTCCCACCCTAAATCCTTATGTTCTTTCTAGAGGGGAGGTAATTTATAGACCCTTGGAGACTTAGATCTGTAAAGGTCTCATCTTCCTTGTCTCTCTTTTCCTCCATTATTGTCATCTTCTATTTTTTTTTCCATCTTGATTTTTTTCCCATCTTTGCTGACTTTGTTTATTTGGATGTTAACTCTTACCCAGCACAGCATCATTCTCCAGCATCCATTATACAGGATCTAGCCAACCTCATGCACCTCTGCATAGCTGGGGACAGACCTTCAGAAAGCACTTAAATATTTTCCTGTCCTCTGAAATCATGATCTAGTTTATGTGTGTTCTTGTTTTCTTCCACTTCTGTGAATAAGTCTTTTTTGTGCTTTTTGGGATTTCTTTTATTTTATTTTGTCAAATTATGTCATAATGTATTTTCAAAGAGAAAAATGTGTAATTTTCATCCAAACACAGTCTCATGAAAACACTAGTTTATCAAATGTTTACATATTGCTCAGCAACTCAGAGTCTTTCCTCATACTAAAATATGCCCCAGACTTTAAGAAATAAGTCTAAATTCTACTGTTTCTAGTTTTAAATCAGAAGGAAACAGATGACAGCAATCCACTGAATTGATTTGCAGTAAGATTGTGTCCCACTCTAGTAGAATTTTTCGGGTCTCTCCCATTGTGTATCAGCATTTCCTATTTTAAACTTTCATTCAACCTAAGCCCAAAAGAAACAGTACTTCTCTTTGTCCCACTCTAAATTGTAAGACTCTGCAGTGCAGAATTATGACGATGAATCTAAAAACTGCTTTTCTTACATTGACTAAATTATTTCCTCTTTGTGAGGAGACTTCTTCTTTGCAAAAGCATGTTAAATCCCTTGTCTATGAATTTCTTCTCTCCTTAAAAGGTAAATGGCCTTGTGGTGATTTTTTTTCCCTTCCCCCATCGGAAGGATTTTCTTTTTGAGTGTTTTCTATTAATCATTACCCGCATTGTAAGATCTAATCCTAAGAAGCTTCCAAAAATGACAGAATCTTTTAGAATACTATCTTTTTGAGCACAAATGCTAAAAGAATCTAGTTTAATGTGAGTGCAGTTCCTGATATCTGCAGGTGTAATGCCTTTTTGGGTTAGAAATATCATGACATTTGATCTACTGTCATGGCGGCATCTATGCAGTCTAATTCAGGACGGGTGAGAGAGATGATAAAATACTTCTTTTATTAGGAAGGATAAGAATTAAATTGCTTTCTACAGAACATGAAATCATGATGAATTAAGTAATTAGCCACTCAGTTTTTATGTTTTGGGGTGTTGAATGTTTGGGTACAGCTCTTAACAAGTGATGAAGATAAGTACTCTGAAGGTGTAACCCTGCAGAGACTCGGTTCCACTGATTTTTTGGTTTGTTTGTTTTTCCTTGGGACATCTTTAATTCTAATGTCAGGAGGGTATGCTCCTTACTATTTCAGGAGGGTGTGCTTACTATTGCAGAGCAGTAACTGAAGGAAGGGTATTTCACAAACTTTTTAGAAAACCTGCAATTGTCTCTTTGCTAAATTGTCTTGTTACTTGTATCTTCAGCAAGAAAAGGAATTTAGATATTTCAGCTTTGGTGTGTACTTCCACAGGAGCAGGTTTGGTGTGGGCTACTGTATGCTGAATGAGGTGACAGCAAGTGGTACTGCATCACACATCCATGAAAATTGCTTGACTAATTTAATAGATCCTTTCTGTGCAGCCTGGCGTTTTCAGATTTAACACACCATCGATCTGACTAATTAGGCTGGGCAGAGGGCTGAGCTGAGGGCCACAAGGGGTTTCCCATGCCTCAATCTCTGCACCTCATTGCACTGTGCCAGGGGAGCAGAGCAATGGGTCATGTACCCAGCTGGAGGTCACACGAATGTGCCTGTTCCTCTTGACACGGTGCAGAACAGGGCTGTGACACCAAACTGCTGCAGCCCTTTTGTGTCACCAGCCCAGTGCCACATCCACCAGCGAAGTGGAGCTTTTTCAGCTGGGATAGGGATAGTACTCCACCATGGGAAGAGGGTAGGCTCTTAGAATGGGACAGGGTATGTCATCACTATGTCTAATTGCTTGCTGATACTGCTGGTGGCCTTCTCCTACCCTGATTTGTCCTGATGAGGATCAAATTCCAGAGGATCCAGTGGGCACTTGTCATTCAATCAGGAGTCTCAGCTTCCTGGCAACTTTTTGTAGCCCGTCATAACACTGCCAAAAGCAGTCTTCGGAGACTGAGACATGGAGGCAGAAGGCAGGCAGATGTATCAGGGAAAACACCTGAATGAGAAATAACAACTGTGCATGACATAGGCTTGGGCAGCAAGCTGCTGGAGGGAATGTGAGAAAATTCATTGCCATCCAAATGTGTCTAACTAATGGTCCTTAATAGTTGTGATGAGTAAGGTGCCTTAAAAACACATAGATATTTTACCCTCAGAAATGAGTTTAAATATTTCTGCTGTGATTTATCTCTTTCATAACATATTGGCAACAAGAGATGCACTGGGAAGCAGGGCACTAAACAGCCACTAAATTAGTAGCCACATATGTTGTGGTTTGCAGAAGAAAATCTTTTGTTTATTCAAATTAACCTATAAGTACACAATTTCACAAAATAAAAGCCAGAACCTTTGGTAGGATCACAAGGAGAGAAGGGGACTCTTATGCACTAAGGAACCAGCCCTATTTCTTATTCTGAGGCTTGATAATTTTAAAAAATGTGACAGCTAAAACCCACTGGCACATGCTGCAAAGAAGGATGTGATAAAATAATGCTACTCATCTTCAAGGCTGTCAGTTCAGCAATCAGTACTTCTATTCATCTCCGCGGCCTGCTAACTCAGTGCTACCATGCGATAGATAAACCCTAATCCAAGTGACAGCGTTCAAATCAGAACTGATTTGATTGTTCACATATGATACCACAAGACACCAGAAGCCTAAAGAGTTTATAAAAATGCCTGGATGTCTCTTGTAGGCACACTTCCCTTCAGAATATCTTGCAGTGTAGGATACACCAGCTCTTAAACCAGGGGTAATTTGTAGGTCACGAAAATGATTTGGTGGCACAGTCAGTTCTTATCACAATCTAACTCTAGCTGGAGCAGGGAACGCTCAAAAATAAAATGTGGTTCAGACCTTGTGAAACGCACCTATTCTGCTTTTAAGTCTCCCTTGCAGGAAGTGAAATCCTTTTCTTTCTCTGCAGAGACCAGACTCACTCTTGAAGAGATCAAACATGAATACATTTGTTTCCATGCATAAAGCAGAGTACATGGGAGAGTGGTTTTATGGCACACACATCGGTGTCTCGAAAGTCATCCTTGCCTCTCAGGATGCAACAGAGCTCCTTTCAACAATAGCTGCAACAGAGCTGCTATTCAAACCTGAGGCAGTAATTGGGATTTTGAAGGCGTTCAGTGGGAGCATTACATTTAGGTTTTGAAACATAATTCTGAACAAAGGTCTGACGATAAGGTACTTTGTGGAGATTTCAAAGTTTAGTAAGCCTTTATTTTCATACTTTTCACTAGTGTATCCTGAAGTTTTAGAGTAACACTTAGGAAAATAATTGTTCAAGTAGTTCAAGAAGACAATGGCAATGAAGTAATTGAAAGCAGAATATGACCTGTAGCTGTTCAAGATCAAGAATAAAAACTGAATGACTTTTCAAGGAAATTGTCAAAGTGCCTGAGCACAGAGTGAAATTATGGGACTTCAAGAGACAATGGGTTTTCCTCTTGTGTCCGGGTCATTTCACGAAACAAAGGGTAAAGTTCTCTTTGTAGTCTTATGTTGAGGAGAACAGATGTCTCCATTTAACAAGGTACTTAAGCCTGTGTCTAGTTTCAATCTTAGGAAAAAATTCCTCGCTCCTGGGCTTTAAATACTGAGTTGAACTGGGACAGTGAAGCTAAGCTTCTCTGCAACCAGACTTTGCATCAATTGTATGCACATATAGATTTACATATACACATCTATCTATCTATCTGTCTATCNATTTATTTATTTATTTGTTTATTTATTTATTTATTTATTAGCAAGACTTTGTGGTTCTTATCTTTTTCAAAGGACAGGAGTGTGAGAGATGTTTTTCTCACACATTTTTTACATAAAATCGATTGTTGGTCTCATAGTACTACTATATAGTTTCTATTTCTTCTTGTCATGTTGATTATCTATATAAATATCTTCTTTTTTTCCTAAGCATGGATTTAGAGGTACATTGAATAATATTTTTCTAAGGTTATCCTCAAGAGAAATGCAATTTGAACTTATCTGAATCATACTATACTTCCTTTTTTTGTGTTCTGCTTATTATATCTTTGATTCTGCTTTTGTTAGTTGTAGTGGGATGAATGTTTATAGAGAAACAGAGAGAAGTCCTGTACTGAAATATTATCAAGTCTTGAGAAAGGAAAAAACTGCCATGCGCAATGTATAAAAACATACAGACAGCCTATGTATGTAGTTCTTTGTGATGTCAGAGGAATTTCAGCACTTGTTAAATTTCCTGAGACACGTGTGTTAGCCTTAGGCATTTAAAAGTCTTTTAAATCTGATCTCTTTGTTTTATTATAGTTTTTTTTTTTCCCAGTATTTTAGGCCGCTGTTATAACTACTACTATCTTTATAATACATGTAGGATCAAATTGGGAATTTATATTGCACTCGAAAATGCACATCTCATTTGGCAAGTTTACTTGTGTTGGTGTCACCCTTCTCATCACATCTGAGCTGCATGGGATAGCAGTGATCTCTGTCAAGGCAGAGTAGGTTGTCTCAAACAGGTCACGTTTCTCTTGCTCTCTCTGTATGAGAAGTTTTCTAAGCATATGCAACGTGTGTCACCCTGCCCCAGGTTTTGATGTGCTTGCTCCTGAGTCACTAATACACCAGTATTTAACCCAGTGGAGACTCTTCACACTTAGCAAGTGCATAATGTACTCAGTCCCGGGGACTGAAATGCAGGCAGAGTCTCCAAATCTGTACAAAACTGACCCTGCCTATACTGAATGTTTGCTGCTCAGTACCCACCGACTGGTTGGTCCCACTGTACAGGTACACTTGACAAGCCAGAAATATTTGATCTTGCCCTGGCATCACTGAGTATGCAGCACCTTCTATGGTGAGTGTTTGCTTTATTGCTAGTGAAGGGATCAACAACTCTTAGGGGCATGATTTTATGATTTTAAAATCTGCTAGAGTGAATAAACAAAAATGAACTGCACCTCTTTGTTAATGGTTATTTTGATTAAAACCCCGTGTTTTTGCATTTCTAGTTGATGTTATAAATCAGCATTAGAGTTTGTATAGTTTTTCTTTTTTGTTTTATTTGGTAAGAAAATGGTAAGAAAAGCTATAACCTTGCTGAGGGGGTGACAAATTCAGATACAGACAACCTGTACTTGACAGGTTCTATCAGAAAACCAAACAAGGGAAGAGTATGTACGCCTGCTACCAGCTGTCACTGTATTGAACAATGAATGTTTGATAAAGCTGACCTGCAAATACACACATCCCGGTGAAAGTGAGCTTTAAGTACTGTCTGGCTGACAAAATTAACAAGAAGAGTCATTTGTTGATCATATATAAAAATATATATTAAAAATATTTAT
>VWZT01010678.1:352154-382012 GCA_013397055.1 Pachycephala philippinensis | reverse complement strand
CCCACTTCCAGCCCCACAGGACCTCTATGTATTTCCCTATAGGACCCTCATAGTTCTCCCCCTTACCACAGGCCACTCCCAGCCCTATAGGCCTTCCCTACAATCCACTCCTAGCCTCATGGAATCCCCATAGGGCTCCCCCAGAACCATAGGACCCCCCAGACCCACAGGATACCCTCCCTCAGCTCNCTCCTCTCATCCCTTTGTTCCCTCTCCCTCCCCCCACAATGGGATATTTTTGGGACAACCCCCCCCACAATCCCTGATATCTGATCAGTTTGTGACGCCAGTGGGGCTGTGGGGCACCTTCACCTCATAGCCATATATGGGGCTGGCCCTACAGGTCCCCCTTCCCCCGCTCGACCCCCATAGCTCACCTAAGAATAGCCAGGGGCACCCAGGCATCCAGGACCCACCAATCCCATTAGATGCCCTATAGAGGACCCAGGTGCCTGAATTTCACCGAATTTTCCCAATTTCCTCCAAAGTTTCCTGATTTTTCCCCAAATTTCCTTGGTTTTCCCCTGATTTTCCTAAGTGTGCCCCAATCTGCTGCAAATTTCCTTGCTTTTCCCCTGCTTTCCCTATATTTCCATCAATCTGCCCTGAGTTTCTTTGGTGTCCCCTAATTTTCCCTAATTTTCCTGATTTTTCCCCAAATAGCCTCATTTTTTCCTGCAATTTGCCCCAAATATCCTTGTTTTCCCCTTGATTTCCCCAAATTACTGACAAATTTTGTTTTCCCCCATTTCCCCCTAATTCCCTCATTTTGCTAATTTTCCCTCAATTTCCCCTAATTTTCCTTTTTCTGGCCTTTTACACCTAAGTTTCCTCTTATTCTCCCTGAATTTCCCCTAATCTCCCTCAATTTGCCTCATTTCCCCCAAGTTTTCCTTTATTTCCCCGATGCTTCCCTAAATTTCCTTACATTTTCCCTGATTCCCCTAACGTATCTCATTTTCCCTCAATTTTTCTCCAAATTTTCTTCAATTCCCTCTAATTTTCCCAAAAGTTCACCAACTTCTCCTAATTTTCCCTGAATATATACCTAATTTCCCCTAACTGAAATTTATTTTCCCAGTTTACCAAATTTTTCATATTTTCCTCCTCATTTTTATTACTTTCTCCAGATTTCCCCTAATTCCATCCTACTTTGCCCCAATCTCCCCTAATTTCCCTGCCATTTCCCTGAATTTCCCCTTTATTTTCTCACAACTTCCACAATTTTCTCAATTTCACCCTAACTGCCACTGATTTTCCTTAACATTTTCACAACTTATCTTGTTTTCTCCAAATTTTACCTAATTTGCTCCAACACTTTATTGGATACGGAGGGAAACACAGCGACAAGGATGAGGAAAAAGCTCAGGGGCTTAATGCACCCTCAGCTTCAGTCTTTAATAGTAAGAGCACTTGTTCTCAGGGTACCCAGGACCCTGAACTGGAAGATTGGGATGGGAACAAGAACGAGGGCCCCATAAACCAAGGACTGCACCACTCAGGCATTTCCCTCCCAGACATTCCCTCCCCCGAAATGGGCTCCTGGTCCTGCAGAAGCTCCTCATCCTCCCAGGACAGGAGAGGTTGGCTGCTGCCTCTCCCTCAGCTGAACAGCACTTGACTTGAACTTGGTTCTGACTGACAGAGCTGGATCTTTTCTTAACTTTAGTTTTAGCAATTTGGCCTTTTGTGTCTCTCCAGACAAAAACTCTCTGGGCTTCCAACCCCCTCCCACCCCCACCCACTCTCTAATGACAGGGCTTCCTTTCCTGGTGCTTCCTCAGTGCCAAGAGCAGTCTTATCTATTCCATTCGACTATTTGTGTTCCCTGACCATCCCAGCGAGCTGTTTCTGTGCTGCCCCATCTGCCATCCTGCCTTCCATGCGTGCCAAGTGCTGCCAGCTGCCCAGCAGAGCCACCTCCCACCCACCCCAGCCGTGCTCCCCTGCCCATTTACATCCCTGGCACAATGGCCTTGCACTCAGTCTGGGGACAATAAATGGGATCTATTGCCAGAGAAAACCAACCCAACACCTTCCCCTCTTCTTCCTGAGGATCCCTGTGGGACCTGACTCAATACAGGCAGGAACTGTGGCTCAGGTTCCACGGTGGCCCAGCACCTGCAGCCTGAGGTAGTTCAAAAACCCAGCGGGCTCCTTCTGAAATGGGAAGGGGAAATGAGTGGCCTTTTCCTCCCTGGTGTGAGGCTGCTGACAGAGCAGTGCCTCAGAGATCAGACCACAGCAGCACGTGTAAATACAGACTGCTGAGACAGTCCTTTCTCTACGGTACTCCCTTGAGGAGGACCCAAGACATGGATGGAGAGGAAGGTACAACTAAGGCAACTCTAATTCCTGACACGGCACTCTCTTCCTTTATCAGGAAGTGTGAGACAACAGGAAAAGGAAGTGTGGCCATAAACAGGGCCTGTTCCAGCAGCACCAGCCTTTTGCCTGGCTATCACAGGAAACTGGAGGAGAATGCATGCTGGAAGGAGAGAAACCTCTGTGTCGAGACTTCTGCAGCGTGCCCTTCCTCACAACTCTGGAAAAGCCTGAGACCCCAGCCTGCTTCAAGCTTGGCAAGGGCCTTTGTGCTGCCATCATGGATGGAGTCCTGCACTTCACTCCCAAAAGAAGGAACAATAGATTTTATTGATACAAGAGTGAGTTAACAAAGTTCAGTAGCAAGCATAACGGTGACTTAACAAGTCTGAAGGTTGGAGCTTCATTCAGCGCCTCTCTTAACTTGTTTTCTGCAGGTCAAGAAAAAGGGAGCAATAGAGGCATGGGAAGGCAGTTCCTACAGAAAACAGCCATGGAAACCACAGGTGCGTAGCTTTTTCTTTTTAAAGCAGTCTCGAGGCAGGCTGCTGTGAGTTCAGAGGCACCCGACAGGTGCACAGCATTCTCATCCAGTGCACGTCTGCCCAGTCTGGTCTCACAGCTCCTGCTGCGCCTGTAGCTCGGGCAGAGACAGGGAAGGCTGCAAGGCACAAAGAGCAAGGGAAAGCTGCTGCTGTTGCCAAGTGTTTCTTATCAGCGAGAGTGGTCTCCTCTGCTTTCCTGCTTATTCCCCTCCCTGAACACTGGTCCTACTGAATGCCCTGCCCCACTCTCTCCGTTTGCACCAGCCCTGAACTGCTCGGTCCTTTGGGGCACTCTCCAAAAACCCCTCCCTGTCCACCTGGGCTCAAAGCAGTTCTGCCCACAGCCAAATTTCTGAAATGGCACCATGTAGAAGGTTGGGGCAGCAGGACTCTAGTGCTGATCAAAACCAAAAGACTCAAGTCTTCACGCCAAGACAGTGCTTTCCTGAAACGTTCACAGGCCCAGTTCTGCCTCAGCACTGCTCTCTGTCACCTGTGTGCCACACCAGACTGTGGGGACACTGCTGTTGCCTGAATGGCCACGGTGGCCACTGGGGGACTAGAGGGTGGCCATTCACAGCCCTGACCACGGGCTGTGAGTGAGATGCACTGTGTGCTCTGGCATTACGCCAGCAGAAGCAGCCTTGACCTGAAGAAACCCTGACATCCCCTGCTGTCGAAGGGGACCAACACAGAAGGACACACAGGCCTGGCACACTGCTGCCTCCTCTGGAGGCATTCTCCACCAAGCTGCCCCACAGGTAAGCACCTGTCAGACACATGCCAAAGCTCTCTTTGTGCTTGGAACTCAGTCTAAGGTGGGGTCATGCCTCAGGGTGCCCACTCCCCTTTCTGTGGTCACAATGGTGCTACAGAGGCTGCAACAGATGGACGTCCCCTACCCTAGAACATGTGTGTGGTCCTCCAGAAGTTCCTCAACCTCCTGGGGCAGGTGATGTTGGCCACTTCTTCTCCCTCAATTTCAGAGAACTGGCTTAGCCCTCCTGGGGATGTTAAGTCCCCACTTCCTCTGAAGCAGGGGACACTGGCACACCCCTGTCACCAGCTTTTTGCTCTTGGCTGGGCTCCTCTGGTCACAGCAGGGGAAGTGGACCAAGGCAGAACAGAGCCCTGGGGACCTCGTAAACACCACCCTCAGGTGCAAGCTGCAGAGAGACTTGTTGAAAGAAAACAGGCAAACAGCACCAGGGTCACTGTTTTCAGAGCCTTTGTTTTCCTGCAGGGCAGCAAGGAGGAAAAGCACCTTGAAGCCTGCAGTACTCATGCAGTTCAGCAGCAGACTCAAGAACAGCAGTAGGGACTGCAGGTCTTAAACCTGGCATCCCTGGCTTGGATCAGCTTGGTCCTGCACAAGCTGGAGTCAGTTGTAGAGTTGTCACCAAGTGCACCACATGTCACCTGGAAAGGCAGTGTTTGGTACCCTGTTGTTAGGGACAAAGAGCTCTGGCTCCAGAAGAGGATAAGCAGCTGCAACAAAAGCTGTGGCCAGACCTCTCATCTGTGGGGGTGGAGAGGAATTCTTTGGAAGTGGAATGGACATAATGAACACCCATTCCTCCTGTCACCATCCCATTGGTACCTGTGTTGTTGCTGTTCTTTCCTCTGTCTCAAGAGAGACTTGTGCCTTCACTTCAACAGCCAGCAGGGTTTGTGTTTCTTCTCTTCAGCATTTCTTTACTCTGTTGAAGTTTGTCAATGACACCAAACTGAGTGGGGAAGGGGACCCTTTGGGAAGGAGAGATGCCCTACGGGAAGACCTAGACAGGCTGGAAGAATGGGCTAGCAAGAACTTTATGAAGTTCAACAAGGAAAAATGTAAGGTCTTGCACCTGGGACAACATGATCCAGGAGTGCAGCACAGGCTGGCATCTACCTGGATGGAGACCAGCTATGTGGAAAGGGACCTGGGGGTCCTGGTGGACAAGCAGCTCAGTATGGGTGAACAGTGCAGAGAAAGTCAACAGGATGCTGAGTTACATCAAAAACAACACCACCAGCAGAGGCAGAGGAGTCATTACCCCATTCTATGCAGCACTCATCAGGCCACACCTGGAATACTGTTCAGTTTTGGTCCCCAGTATGCAAAGCTGATGTGGATGGGCTGGAGAGGGTCCAGAGGAGGGCCACTAAGATGTTCCAATGGCTGGAAAGCCTGACATATGAAGAGAGGCTGGGTTTGTTCAGTGGGAAGTAGGTTTGTTCAGCCCTGAGAAACAGAGGCTTACGGGAGACTTTATCACTGTGTTCTAGTATTTGAAGGCTGGCCACAAGAAGATGGAGATTCTATATTTACAAATATCCCATGAAAGGATGAGGGGTAATGGGTAAAAGTTACTCCTGAAAGGATTCTGTTCCACCACAAAAGGAACATTTTTCACTGTGAGAACAATCGGCCATTGTAATGATCTCCCCTAGGAAGCAGTGGATTCCCCAGTACTGGATGCTTTTAAGATCCAGTTGGGCAAGGTGCCTGGGCCATGTCTAATCTTGCCTAGACAATGCTTTTGACAAGAAAGGTTGGATCATCCAGCCTGGTATTCTCTGGTTCTGTGATTCCATGACGTACCAGAAGCAGATAGGGAGCAATTTGCTTCCACCTGGCAAGGATTCCCCTCTATACATTTACTCCTTTTGTTCACATTTTAATCAGTCTGACCACTGCTGTTTTGTCGAAAGAACTGGAAACATTCCCATTGCCACAGGAGGTCACTGTTGGGCAGTGTATGTGTGCACGTGGCAGTGACAAGCACTATCATTCCACTTTTGAAAAGAAGCTGTTACCAGCTTACAAAGGACTGGCAGGGACTGAACCCTTGACCCAGGGAAGGAACATAAAATTGCATTGCCAATACCTGTTCTTAAACCTGTGCTTGCTGGTAAAGCAGTACCTTTAGGTGTAGCATGTAAGACTCCTGTACAGTGGTTTGCCACCACATTTTGCTGCACAGCCAATGCCACAACATGTACAGTCAGATAACCTTTAAAATAAATGAATACAGGAATGTGGTCTTGGGCATGAAGTTAAGTGGACTTTGCATGAACTCTGTTGACCTCAGAGTAGTGGTGTAGGAGAAAGATTAAGCTGGTTGTTTTTAAAAATGGTGCCACTAATTGGGGAAGAAATTTATGGGAGGCCATGCAATTCTTAATATCCTGACAGACAGCATCTGGTAATCACTGTATAAAAGTTTTGAACAATTTCCTGTGCTGAACCAACAGAACCAGGACAGTCTGAACACATCAGTGTAGGAAACTAGGACATCAGGCAAGAATTCACCACTGTTGCTCTAAAAATGCTGGCTTACTTTGTAATGGGTTTGAGGGAAAGGAATATAGGAAATGGAAGTGAAATTCATCATTACAGAGTGAATACAGTCCAGGTCATAGGTCTTTCCCATTCCCAAGGAGCCACTGATGTCCTGGACATATGAGTGAAAGATACCATTTGTCTTGTTTGCTGTGGAAAGCGTCCATCTAGGAAGTATAGTACCTATTCCTTGGAACTACATTAACACTCCCTGTGGTGGGGTGTTATCACCAGAGAGAATGTTGACAACATCTAGAAAGTCAGTATCCTTCATATATCAAACAACCCTGACCCTTCCATTGGGAATTCTCAGATACTGGTAGAGGAATGTTGATGCCCAATGAGATAATCACGCACACCTACAGATGATGGTATAATCAAGCACACCTATTCCATGACATAGAGTAAGAGGCCCAGTATATTCAAAACCCACTAGTGAGGTAGCAAGAATCAGACAACCACCTGACTGCCCATACCTTACATTTGTTTAGAGATCTCTCCGAGAATCTGGCAGCCTGGATTTGGGTGGAGAAATTAATACATTATAAAAGACCCCCCCAAAACAATCACAACACTACTGAAGCTCCTGCTCTTCTGTGTAAGTTTTTCCTCTTGCACAGTTGTACACATGTGAAATAACAGATAACACAACAAGGGATGGTGATGCCTGCTGGGAAACAGAACCATTAGAATTCATGGTAAGTCTGTGAGCCAGCTAGCCATCAAGATTGTGTGCCACAGGGGGCAGTACGAAGTTTGAAATTTCCCTGATTCCCATTCCCACTACTACAGCAGTAATAGTTACTCAAGGATTTCCAAAACGATTTGCAGTTTTTACCTCTGAAGTTTTTGGATGTTCCATGTGGGTTTGATGGGACAACATTAGCTCAAGTATAATCCCATTGCTCATAATGGATAGTAGTTACATGTGAACAATAGCACTGTCCCACCAGAACATCTGCAAAGTTAGGAATCTTTCTGGAGGATTAGGAACAGTTGGATTGGGCACAGGAGCATTGGACTCTATCAGTTCAGAAATCACAAATAGTTAAGTGTCCTGTCTGTTAAGCAGACAAGCTATAATTGATCAGACCCTGGATATAATAAATGGAAAGGATGCAGCTACCGACACCTTGATAATTAGCCTAACCCTTGGAGAAAACTCCAGAAGATTTTCAAGGAAATGTATGCTGGTGTTCACAAATCCGTTTCAAATTTCAGCAGTGGCATTGCTTGTGTTGTCATGCAAACCTTTATTATAAATGAATAGGAACTGCAAGCCCATTGGATCCATAATGGGAATCTTGTTATGTTAGGGACCCTGTTATTTGGATTGATGCCAGTATCGCAACCTCCATTTTTCAAAGCTTAGGAGTTGCAAGCAAGAGTAGTCTGTTGGGTGGATCTGTTTAGCACCACACCATAAGGAGGGAAAGTGAAAATGAACCCATTTACACACCCCATTCCCTGTTATTGTAGCCAATAGCATGTGGCTGACAGTTCAAGGGGCCAAATACGCGGATAACAAAGGTAACCCAATCTATACTCATGGATGCAAAATGGGGAAAGCACGAACAGTACTGCCCAGAACACTTAGAACTACAAGGCCCTTGTACAAATAATATGGCCTCAGGTAACTGCTATTTAGGCTAAGTGTGATCACTGCATGGTTGTACTTAAGTAAAAATTGGGTTGTATATGCATTTGGTTTGCTTTGTGATGTTTTCTGTAATGACAGGATGACTTTACAGAAACTAAAAATCTAATTCATATTTTTTGCTGCTGGAATACTCTTACAACTTGGACAGGACCCTTAGGAACATTATGGGACATGGTACATTCTCAAACTGAAGAACTGAAAATTTTAATCAACAAGTATAAGAAAATAGTTTCTTATCAAAAGCAAATGACTGTTTCTGTCAAGCATGATACTGACCAGACTGTCAAGACTGTACCAGGAATGGGAAAAACTGCTAAATATCATTGGTATGAGATTTTTATGCGTTATGCACCACCTGCAACTGGCATATTGCATCTTGGGTTGAAACTTGGGATCATTGTATTGTTTTTCTGTATTTTACTTGTTTTATGCATCCAGATTTAGTGCTAACATCATGCTGAAAGCATGTTATCTAATAATAAACTGTGATGCTAGACATTCCCATGGAAGTGCTCAAAGCCTTCCCCTACCCTCACCCACAGTGAGGCAGGAAGAGTAACAGTACCTCACCCACTGCAGCGTGGGACTTACCAGACTTTTTGCCTATACTAAGTGGTGGAGTGTGGGTGATTACTTGACTCCTGCCCAGGTTTTGGCCTAACACACAGCTCATGCTAAAGCCTGATGTATGGCAGTAGCAGTAAAACTAGGCTAAAGTGAGAGCAACACATACACTGGCTGAGAGAGTGAATTTGTGAGTTATTGCCTTTGTCAGCTAATGAATTTGTGAATTAGTGAAAGTATGAAGTAGGGAGTTATCAACTAGACTAGTCTGCTGAGAGAGGATTGGGCCCTTGTTTGATTTTTACCTAATGAGGTAATGAAATACAGATTGGCACACAAGAGAGCATTGTCCTTTAAATTTGAGAGATCCAAATGAACTCTGGCATGCATGTCATCCAGAATCTGCTACGTGACTTTGCCGGCAGTCCACTGACTGTTTGTTCCTTTAGCAAGGGATAGGTTTTCATTCAACTGCTTTCTGTCCCCTAAGTATTGCTTAGCTACAATAGGACAGAAATATTTATAGGGAGCCGATACCTGTAACAGTACTGTGAAAATTGTCATTGTATGTTGACAACAAAAGAAAACTTATTTCTAGTTTTGTCAAGCTCTGATGACAAGCTGTGGTTTGTTTTCTTCTTTCTATAGTCCCATAAAATTAAAGATAGCAATTTATTGGTGCAGGGAGAAAAGAGGAAAGATGAGAGGAATGGAAGAGCTCTGCATTTCTTAGCTTCCTTTCCTATTTTTGTGCTGGGCGGCTCACTGAGATATCAGCTTTCACTGAACAAAAAAATTCCTTCCTCCGAGAGACTGGAGTCATGCCATCGTACTGCTTCTTGCTTGACAAGTGTATATTAACTTAAATGGTTTGTTTCATCTGCTCCTTATGGTGCTTTTGTATTAACACCAAGTGATAATTAAGAAAGGTCTCTTTTCTTTTTTATTCCAACTTCAGAAGTCACGATCACAGACACATTGTATGGTAATAAGGCATATAATTTTTACACGTTTTTTTCCTATGGAAAGAATTAGAGAGTTAGTCATATGCTAAACAACATACTTTATTTCAGTAGAAACACTACAGAAAAGCACAGTCAAACTCTTCATTTTCCATACATGTATCTCTTCTTTTCCATGACAGCCTAAGCCATTCATAATTAATGTTTCTAAATTTTTTTAAATGTGACTTTTTTACAGTTAGCTGAATGAAAGCATGTCAGTTTTCTGTACAGCATAGTTTTCCTAAGAGAAATTTTGTATCTTATCAAATTATTTGCAACAAGCTTTTTTTTCCCTCCCTAGAATTAATTTTACAGTATCATTGCGGTTTATGCCAGGAAGTGATTGCTCCTGAGCCAGCTACTCACATTGCAAAAATTGTGCTTAGACACTTTTTTCAGATCATCCTGGACAAGTCAGAAATGCTGACAGGACAGGAGGGCTGTGGCTGGTCTTTATTCGAAGAAGAGTTTTTGAAAGATTATATGCATATTGCCTTCACAGAGTCAAGGCCCATCCCAGCCCCTTGAAAAAGAAATAAAGGGTGGCACAAGGCAGCAGCCTGGTCAGGACAAGAAGAACAATAGCAAGCTGTGCTAAGAAATGCACATGAAATGGAGAACACAGGAAAAAAAGGTGATCTGTTCCATTCATCACCCCAGGTAGTATTTTTGCTATATTACAAACTGAAACTGTAGTCAAGGAGTAGGAAAAGTGGGAAAGAAGGGGTGATTCTTGCACTGGTGGAAACCATTTCCCATGGAAACCCACTGTAACAAGGGTATTGGTGTTGGCAGAGACAAGGCCATGGCCACAGCAGCATCAGAGTGACAGCATGAGAGTGACAGTCTGAGGAAGGCAAGGGGAGCTGCTGCCAGAGCATGTGGGTGAAGGCTTGCACAGCTCTGAGGAGAGGCCACAGACTCACAGGTAGGAGCAATAGCAATATCACTCACTCGGGCATTGCTGGCCTGTGCTGAAGCAGCTACAGCCTCTTTCACAGAGCTGGGCTGATTTATAACCCCAAATCTGATTGAAAACTCCAGAGATGCAGCTCTCTCTCCTACCATTCAGCCACCAGGTTGTTTCTCAGCTACAACTACGTCATGCTATCCACGTTTGTTGTCTCCAAAGACACACCTGGGCAGCAGGAAGCTCATGTTGAACAGTATTGGTGATCAGGGATTAGGCAATGCTCAGCTGTGATGGACCAGAGTGGGAGGATTGAACCCTCCACAGTGACCCCCTTCTTGCAAGACAACTTTGTTGAATAGTGTGGATGTTGAAATAAAGCTGACTCAGAGCAGGGGCAGCTTTTGCTGGGGCAGCTTCCTGGCAGCAGGTGCTTGTAAGAAGGTTTTCACCCACAGCTTTTTATCTGTAAAGAAATTGCAGATGGCACCTGGAACAAGATGATGCTTGTCAGTATTCAGATTGTACCTCAACTATACTTTTCATGATGCAAGATTAGTCATTTTCTGCTTAAATTTTTTTCCTTTTAAATGAAGATTCTAAATCACTCCTTTGTTTCAGCTGCTCCAGATTTTAACTGGTACAACATGAAAAAATCTGGGAAAGGTCTACTGTTCTTTTGGTTAAAAGATTCAGGAAAAAAAACTTGAGTCATAGCAAAATTATCAGGTATAAGGATATGTTTATTTTTGGTTTGCACAAGAGCAAGAACTCAACTTTCTCTTCATCTTTAAAATCTGTGCCTTCTGCTCAATACACAAAGTTACTGTATATTATCATTTTAAAATTTCTTCTGTCTGTTCAAGTTAGTCCAATAAAAAATAAACTACCTTCTCCTAGTTGTCAAGAAGTTTTAATTTTTTTGACTAGCACCCAACCACCAAATTCCCCAGGCATTCATTTTGGGTTGCATCTGCAAAACACATACAGTCTTTACTTGCCACTCCTAAAAGCCTGGGGAAAATAGACATAAATCCAAAATTTCTCGAGATTATCTCAAAGGAAACTAGGAATTTGGAAGACTTATAGGGCTTGCTTGAAGCTGCTGTTGCCCACCTTTGTTTTGGGTGAAACTGAGCCTGCCCACACTGAAAGATCTGGACCACGGGATTCTCTCCAGGAAACACATTTATAAAAACTTTAATGATAAGTGCTGTCAGAGTTCTGAAATATTTGTAATGAATCATTCAGTGCTACATATCGGCCTCCTCTTCTTCCACTGAGTCATAATTTTCAGTAGGAGTAAGCATGGGCAAAATGAAATTTTATGATCCCCTTTTGCCTTTCTCTGACGACTGGTCTACTGAACATCAGAGTTAATTAAAAGGCTGCTGGCAGGAATTGAATTTGGTGACATAAAAAGGCAGCTATCGTCAGCTTCAGTGGTATTTGTAAAAAGGAGAACCTACAGGAAAGGCCGTCGGTGCCAGATAAAATGTATAGATAAATCTCAAGGAAGGTTCAAAATTACTGGTGAGAAAACATCTGCTCAGTTGCTAGCTGAACTTGAAAACACTTGAAATTCACTAGTCATCTCCCAGAGAAGTCTCGAGGTCCTGTATATCCTACAACTGAAGTTCAGCACCTGCTAAAACATCTCTCGGCTGAGTTGGGATGCTGAAACTGGAAAGAACAGCAGTGAAGTCCCAAGCTATGCCCAGTTTTCCCGAGGACAGTGGTGTCAGGTCCACGCTTCTGTCATGACACAGTGGCTGCACTTTTTAGGGGTGCAGAGGGTTCACTTTGCCCACAAAAGTAGCCAAGTCTTACAGCTGCAGGGAGAAGGTGAATTCCACAGGTGCATATGTTTCACCAGATGATAATGCTAAACTTGTGGAGCCAAGAGGACAACAAGTAAGAATAGCCCTGAGTCTGTGGATCTCTAAGATAATTGTATTTCTGCTTTGGCAGAGTTCTGAATCCAAAAGTCCCACTACTGGGCAAATGACTTAGGGCAGGAGGTTTCAGGCCTTCAGCGTTGCTTGTTTCAGAACCACTGAATCAATGCTCTGTCTGGAGGTACAGAAGATGTGTTCAGGAGCAGTGCTGGCACTTTCTGCAAACCCTCTGGAAAAGAAAAAATGCATTGCTCTTCTGCAATCACTCAGGATCCTTATGCTATTCATGTAGAAAGACAGGTTGTTCATTCTGTTATTAACTTTAGTTTCCTGGTAAACATACTGGATTTGAGGCTATTTTGTGAAGTGTCTGATCATCCTCATGCAATGCACAGGAATCACAAGTATGTAGCTGTGATAGCTTATTTCTAGGGTGGGCATTTAAATCCCAGCTTCTAGATCCATTTTGTAAACTTCAAAGTATGGAATACATCATTTGGTAGCATTAAAGATCTGAGTACACAGCATCCCTGGATTATCTTCAAAATGTTTGTGTACTCTCAGGCAAACAAGAAGTTTTACCAAAAAAACTGAAGGGAAAAAAACCCCACACTGCAAAATGTCCAACTACTTCTAAAACAGCATCCTGTAAGAGCTAGTATAAAAACTAGAGAATAAAATGATGCCAGAAAATTCTCTGTGCTGACTCACAATGAGGAAGGTTTTTAGAAATTCTTCAGATCCTGTTTTACTTTCATCATGTTCAAGTACAATCCTTTCAATAACATGGTTTCACTGACTCCAAAAAAATGAAAATCTGTACTTTATCTTCTCCATGCAGTCCTGGAGCCTTGATTAAGAATAGGCTCTGATATATCAGCATGGTTTAGATTCATAGACAGGACCGAAGGAAATGGCTGTGTGGAGATGTGGAGTAAACAGGTACTTTCTGTTGCTCTTATTTAGACGTGCTGTTCCTGCCTTGGCTGGAAGGAATAAGCATGATATATATGACAAAGTCTGAAAGATTGGGCCTCAGATTTATGAAACTGGCATTCATCTCTAGCACTGTGCAAGTGTTTTACAACAAACCAGAATTGTACCAAAGGACCACCTTCTGTGCAAAGTACCGATGGGGGTACCATGGCTGCATCTGTCAAACACAGATGCACAACTGGAACAGGTTGCTCAAAGGTGATGTGGAGTTTCCATTTTTAAAAATATTCAAAACATAGCTGGAGAAGATCCTGGATAACTTGGTCTAAGCTGATCTAACTTGGGGAAGCTGGTAGTAGGGGAATTGATGACCTCCAGACATCCCTTCCAACACATATTGTTTTATGAATTTCCAAATTAGTGTAACCATCTGGGGGAGCAGGAGAGCAATAAGAAAGAGACTTTTTACCAGTGAGAGCAAGATGATGGTTCTGAGCTCTTTTTAGATCACTTTAAGCTATATTAAGATATCACTCCTGGATGGGAACTGGTTTCTATCAAGGCAGCTGTGTGGGCAGGAGCAAGATCTGAGGCCTGTCTGCTCCTGCTGGTTTTCATGCATTTTATCAGCATAGCCTTGAGCATCACATCGGAATGATTCCACTCATATAAACAGTGAAGGCAGACATTTGGAGGGCACCTCTGAAAATCATCCTGTTCCAAGCCTTTCTGCGAGCAGAAGAAATTCAAAGTTAAGTCACATGTAACTTCGATATGTTTTATATGAAGGAGATCCTCAAGTTAAAAGAAAATCAGAAGTGGTATTCACCTCTTATCTTTCAATGTTGCAAGGAAATTTAGAATGGCTTCACATATTTTGTTACTTAACACACTGAAATGAAAAAATGCAAATAAATATTGAGTAACATACTAGAAATCACTTGGTGTGACTAAAGAGATAACAGATCATATCTAAGTTATTACTGACATTTGATAGGTCTCATTTTTAGTTTGATTAATGGAATGTGCTTTTATCAGGAACGATCAACTCTGATGGAAATATGGAAAGAAGCTGAAATATTTCCATAAGTCCAAGTATTAGAGACATTTATGAATTAAGTATATTTAATATTAACTATCGAGAACTGCAGAAAAAAAGTCAAGCTAAAAATGAAATGCTGAAGTAATGAAGAAGCTGCTGGAATTATAAGCTATAAATCTAAGATTAATATATTATTTGAATAATTTTGTATCTGAAATAATTTTAAAAGTATTGTTTCTTCTTTTGGAAAAAAATCTGCAGTTGGTAACAAACCAGACTCCAGTTCTGGGCAAGTTGAAGTCTCTATGAGTCCTAATGTTTCTTTTTGACAGCTGTTGAATAATTTATAGAATGACATCTTCTTTGTTTACATCTAAAAATAGTACTAGTAATTCAATAGCAATAACTATTTTCATTCAAAATATCAGTGATGCCCTTTCTGCAAAGGAACCTTATCTGTCTCTGTACTTGAACAATAGAAAAACTATATACATGGTCTCTTTGGGTGTAGAAGTGAGGGAAAGGATCTTCCAGAGGGCCTCTGGAGAGCCAAGAGGCTAACATGTACACAGAGTCCTGTGTTTGGTCTCCCTCTGTTAGCAAAAGAAACTGATGGTAGAATCACTTCCTTCATGCACTTGTCTTTTTCAGTAAAGACAGTTCAAAAGATAAACTTTTCCCAGAATGTACTGGGAACTAACTGCTAAGAGTTTCCTTGTTTATGAAACAAAATCTTCTTGGTCAGTGCTGCTGAGAGGGCCCTTTCCCCTCAGTTCTAGCAGTTTGTTGGCTGTTGTCTCAGCTTTGTCCTTGCTGTACAGCTGATAACAAGTGTTTGTGGCTGGTACTGCAGGAGGCAGTGGGACACTTCTGAGCATTCTCCCTGCTGGCCGTGCTGATGGAAAGGATGGTTAGATTGCTCTGCACATTGCTAGGTCATTGCAGGACACATGAAACCGTAACTAAAGGGGGTTCCAAGTACCTGGAGAATGGAAATTATAACTTGAGGTACTACAGTGCTTCAAGAAACTTATTTACTTCTCTCATTAATTTTTTGCATCTTTTGCTAGTATGATTCCTGTTTTTATTTCTATGTTCTTGATGAATACCCTTTCCCCTCATAACAGATAAAGTTGGGGGATTTAATGTAGAAAAATTCCATGAAATTTCTTTAAAGTAAATTTTCATTGTTCTAGAATGATATTGGTACAGTACAATTTTCTCTTCTGTGATTCAGAAGCTCATGTGAGTCATCCATTATTTCAAAGGCAGTCCCAAGGGCTCAGTCAAGAAAATATTTGGGCACCGTTTCGTGCCGCTCTGTCCTTTGAGTCCTAGATGAGACAAAACCAGTAAAAAGGAACACAGCAAATGAGTGCCCTTGGAATGAATAAAATGCCATGCATTTATGTATTTTCTTTATTATCTTGTATTTTAATGATACTAGTGAGAATGAGATTCCCTTTACATTTGTAATTATAAAGGAGAGCAGATGGTGAAGGCTTATCTTAAAGTGTTAATTAAAATAGCTTACACAGCCAAGCCTCTACTTGAATAAAGTACATCAGGAAGATATAAGACATGAGTGAGTGCCCTATTCTAGTGAATTATTCTTAAATAAAGCTACCTTGGAGCAAATCCATCAGAGATACTTAACATCATGTCACTGAAATCTTTCTCTCAAGTTCATGAAACAAGCACTAGATAACGTGTTCTGAGTGTATGTTTCTGGAAGTGAAGGGAAGTGTGCATTCACTAGGTGGATTTGTATTCCTGACTGCCTTCGTAGGTATTTAAATAAAACAAGTGAATCCTCCTCACTCTCTCTATAGGTTTGTTGGCAGGCGTGTGCTGGATCACTTCTGTGTGGGCTGTGCGGAACTGGAGGAATGCCAACCCCCCTTCGGCATTCGTCTCGTTAATTCATACAGGTGACTCAACACAAGACAATTGGTTCAGAGATAGTGCCTGAGCCTCCCACCTGCGTGAAAACCAGTCTGAGGGTGGTTAGCTGTCAGTCTGCAGTACTCCGCTCTTGAGAGAACTCAGCTTGGTTACTGAACACATAGTTTCAGATGCACTTTTTTTTCTTTTTTTAAAATTTGGGACAGAGCTCTACAAGCCCTTAGCAGCAGCACATCATAGCCACCTAGAGATTTTGTAATGAAATATGAAGTTGTCTAATGGAGCAAGGACTAGAAGCCAGTTGCCCATATATGTTCTGAAATGGTCACTGGGCTACTCATACATACAAACTTTTTTCTCATTTTATTATCTGAGCCACTACATTTTTATTTCAACTGTTAAAAGAAATGAAAGGCCACGAGAGGAATAACATTCCCTCTTCTTTCTCTTTTCTCCATTGGCATTCTGAACTGCCGAACTGCTGACATTGGAAGCTATGAAGATTGTGACTGGACTGCCCTCTTCAGTTCATTTTTGTACTGTTAACAACTTTGAGCTCTGGGTTAAGAGCATGGAAAAATACAAAGCAACATTGATGTGTGCCAACTTTAGTGGATTCATCTTAAGGGAAAAATTTTCCCCAACCAGATACTGTAAACCTATGTGTAGAGCTTTGTTTTAAAATAATAATAGGTGGGGGGAAACAGTATTTCTGTCAATTCTTTACATCACTTATATTTCATAGGTTTTGGCAGTAAGACAGAAAATGTTAAAGATCATCTGGTAGGATAAACAAGATGTCAAATGCTTTGACTGCCTTTCCTTAAGGGCTGAAGTTCTCAGACTGTTTTCTTTTCTGAAAGGTTACAGAAATAGCTCACAGTTTGTCCTTCTAGTTGCAAAATTGTTCTTTAACCTTGGCTTGCTTAAAAAGTACAGTTGGGTACAGTCTGGAAACATAACCAGTTAAATAGCTTCACAAATGTAGGTGTTTGCTGATCAATATGTGAAGTAAATACCTGTTTCTTTGAATGTTTCTTCCCTATCCTTTCCTCTTTGTTTGCACAAAAGATTGCTCTTATTCTTATTGAATCTCCAATAGAGATTCATATGTCAAAGAGATGCCTCCTTTCTGGGCAGGGTTCTCCTGTCATCTGCCCTTTTTACCTGATGTCATAAAGTGTTTGTTTGTCCTGAAGTACTGAAAAATTCTGGATGATTGAGAGTGGAACTATGCTAAATGCTTCCTGGTCCCTGAGCACAACAAGACCAAGAAGTCAACAAGTTCCAGGCTGAATCTTCAGTGACTTATGGCATTATGGTAGATCCCAAATGCATCTCAGCCTGATGGAAACTGGAAGGTGGAAGAGGTGGCTGCGGCTCACAGTGGAGGACGAGTGGGAGAAGCACAGGAGAGGATGCATTCTTTCTGACTAAGCACTTCAAAGCAATCCTATTGTTTGTAAATAGCTTACCTGATTTTTCCTGTAAAAAATTACTATTCAGGTCACATGCAAGACAAAGAACTACGTTTTCCATTCAGGCTCTTTTTTCTTGCCCTGCTTGTTTTGACCAAGTGCTGTTCTCGTAGTGTTCACTCTCCTGTAACAAGCTACAGTTAGGAGTAGCTTATTATTAGGATTTTGTCTGAGCTCTGTGAATGCCTCTTAGATGCTGCACCTACTGTCAGAAAGCAGTCTGGATTTCAGACTTTATTAGGGTTTTATAATGAATAAGTGGAAATTGGAAGCCCATTCCATTTAAATAAAATCTCTCTGCTAGACTCAAAATTTAAACAATATATTTTTGCAATAAAGTCAACTATCCACCAGGAACAGAATATTCTGCCCTTGGCATTTTAGAGATTGGAATGATGCTATTTATCCTCTGTCAGTTCCTACTGCATCCTCTCATTCCCCAAAGACAGTCCCTACTGTCTCTTTCAGATTGTAAGCAGGAATTTAACTACTACAGTTTTAGTAGCTTGTAGATTCTAAGCAAATCTCTCCTACCCGGTGTTCTGAGCATTCAGTGCTGCTCTGAGAAAATAAAATACTGCAAGGGAAAAGTCTGAGATATTGTCAGATAACCTGATCTGAAGACTTTTTGTGCAGTACACTGTGTGATTTTTCTTCCTTCCTGTTCTAAAGAATAAAATAAGCTAACAAAAAGTCAATTCAGACCAGTATTACATTGAAAAATTAATGTATGAACCAGCTGTTAAGCAGATTCTTCCTATATCTCACTTGACATTTCTGTTTCAGTTTATAATGGGAAATATATGATATTAAAAATTGCTTTATAAATTACAGGTTTATTGCAGAGTTTATTCAATTGTTACTCTGTGCCATTAGTTAGCTCCCAGTGATAGCATTGTTCATGCAGACTTAACAGGGAAAGGCTGTTCTTCCTCCTCCTTTGTTTAGTGAAAACCAAAACATGCACAATACTCTGGCTTCTCTCTCTGATCTCTGCAATGCCATGGACAAGTCTAGGATGACATAAATAAACAAAACCCCTCCAGAGCCCTTGTCTCCTCACTCTGTCTAAAGCAGACATCAGAATCAAGCCATCTTGTTATGATGATGCAACTATGAATGAATGAAAGTAAAAATTAAAATCTAATTGTAAAGTTTGGCTTCCATCACACACAGTCTATCTTTATGTCTATCCCACCGAGACCTTCCTCATGCTCAGCCAGAGAGGGGGGAAGGATGAGGCTGTTGGTGCCATTTGTGTTTGTGTGTGTGCTGAGTGTCTGTCTGTGCCGATTTGTGTGCCCAGCCTGGTATGCAGGTGCATGGGTACACTCTGTGTGTAACTATGCGTGCACAGACTTGCTGGGAATACATGCTGGATTCACCCACTCCAAATTTTGAATTCCCAGTGGAACTGGGAAAAGTTTATCTACCAAATTTCATTATAAAATACCAAAGTGATGTTGCTGCACATCATGTCCCACAAAACAGAGAACAGATAGCAGGTAGTCAGAGGATCGGGGGTTCATTTGTTTAGATTGGTAACTGGGTGCAGAGGCTCTTCCAAAACACATCAGGATTACAGGCTATTACATAGGAGGAAACGGGAAGGAAAAAAAGAGAAAAGTATAATGATGTCAAAAGAATAAATTAATCTGAACAGGTCATAAGTCATTTTGGACCAAACCTACAACCTAAGCCGCAACTAAGTTTAGTTTTTGTGTACCTTGAAGAGACTGATGGGCACATTGGTTATGGTGAGGTGTTGGGAAACATCTGAAGGAGAGGAGAACATATACATCATGAGAGAATCCATTGGAAGACATGCTATAAGCAACTATAATATTCTTCTCTCATTTGTATTAAAACCACGCTGCCTTTTAATGATCTCGGTGTTATTATTAGCATGGATTGTCATCACTTCATAGTCTTTGACTGGCCGATAGCTGAACTGATGCCTACATCAATGCTTTGCAAGAAAATTAGGCAGTGCTGGGCAGAATTTCATTACATTTTCTGATTAACATTTATTAGAGCAATTTTGCCAGACCAACATAAGGTGTTTCACAGTTTGATAGGTCTCCTTTCCTTTCAATGATAATTGTATCAGAGAACATTTTGAGGACTTACATGATCACACTTCTCAAGGGATTTTAAAGATTGATTGTTTTGCTTCCTCTGATCTCAGAAAATCCTTGCCAAAAGGAGCGATTGTGCATATAGCTAGAATTTCTTTCTTCTCATCTACAGCACTAATTTAATACCATTCCAGAAAATTTATGCTTTTGAAATTTGTATCTTCTGTCATTAGGAAACTTTTGTATTCCATATGTTAATTACTGTCAGTAAGCCACAAAATGCTTGTTTACTGAGATACTTTAACGCCTGCCAATAGCTTGAACATGAACACAAGTAGTTTTTATGGGTGACCATTTGGGGTTCTAAATTTGCCCACAGTGTTTCTGTCAATATATTTCAGTGCAACACTTCAACAGAGTATGTTGACTGCAGCACGTACATTCAAACACGCTGACTTCTGCAGTGAAGACTTCCTTGCCCTCGAATTAGTCATAAAATAACTGATATCTGTATTCTCCAGGGCACAGTTAGACCCTCTTGATCTTTAATATTTGAACAGGATATTCCTTCACCAAATAGTCTATAGAGGTTGTAGACAGAAAATTGAACTCAGGTTCAGATATCCCTCTAGCTTCTGGTGGAATCATGAATCTGAACCTTATATTCAAAATATGGATATATTCTTTCTCTAATTCACATTCTTTGTTTTTTCTTTCTTTTTTTCTTTTGTCTAAGATCAACATGCCTATGGAGAACATGTGGAAATTGCTATCCTTACTGGGAACTTTCTCTCTGGAACTTCTCTGGTTCAAAAATTTAATTTTTTTTTTTTTGTTTCATGATAATTTCCATTTTTTGTTTGCAGAATCAAGTCAGGTAGGCATTAACTTCAGATTTTCAGTCTGTGTTCACATGATTTTGATATCTGTTTTATGCTTTCCATTGCCAGTCATTAGTATTTATACCCTGGACTGAGTCTGTAGAATCATGGTTGGGGAAGTTTCTGTTTGATTAGTAAACCTAAGATCAAAAAGGGCTCTTCCTAGAACATGCGTGACATGAATGTGATGAATTCAAGACATTCTATATCTTAAGAAGGGAGATATCCATTGGGATGTGTCAGCTTTTTCAGGAGTCCTTGCTAGGCCATGGGTGCGGTGAAGTGGTGTGTGGAAGGATATATGGGAGAGTGTGCAGGACTGTGATGTGATTGATACTCTGCCCTTCAAACAAATAAATTGGGATTATCTGACTGCCTGTGACTACATTTTCAATCGGTTCAGCAATCTGTACCATTTGTCCTGAAATATGTGCAAGCGCCAGGGCCCTGGGCTGAGCAGAAAGTAGCTGAATTGAACATGTTAAACTGCTGAATCTGACATAAAAAATTCATGGACTTAATAAATATCTGAGTGAGAAGGGGTCAAAAGTTGCAGATAACACTGTGAGCGACAGGGCACGTGAGGGGAGTTACGTGGAAGGTTTGGGGTCTGTGGGGTCTGTCTGTGTCTGTACTGAGAACTTGCACCCAGCCTTGCTGTGAGCTCCACATAAAGACTGAATCAACCCCATTGAGCACCACCACTTTGGGCTGGAGAAATGCCCAGGGTCCCAGCCCTCACAAGGCAGGAAGGAGGATTGCCCTGCATCCCCTATCACAGAATCACAGGACGGTTTGGGTTGGAAAGAACCTTGAAGATCATCTAGTCCCAGCCTCCTTGCCGTGGACAGGGATATCTTCCACTAGACCAGGTTGCTCAAAGCCCATCCAGCTTGGCCTGAAACACTTTCAGGCATGGGGCATCCACAGCCTCTGTGGGTGACCTGTTCCTGTGCCTCACCACTCTCACAGTGAAAGATTTCTTCCTAATATCTAATTTAAACCTACCCTCTTTCAGTTTAAAGCCATTTACCCTTGGCCCGTAAATACCTGGCCCTTAAAAAGTCCTTCCCCAGCTTTCTTGTCTCCAAAATTTATTTTATTCCTCTCTGGCTCCTGTAGCAAACACACAGATACAGTGAGCATGCAGTTGAAGAACACAGACTGTGGGCATGCAGAGTTATAATTTTAGGTGTGTTCAATGTAAGCAGTAACTGTTCTGCAGCTGACTTCATACTCATGGGAGGCAGCACAGACACAAAACTACTAGCAGGGCCAAAACCCAAGGTATGAGATAGTCTGAGCAAATGGTTTCCGAAAAATTTTTCTGGTTGTTACTAAAGGGCTTCCAGGCAGTGAGCAAAAGTCTGGGACGTGTTCAAAACGGATGACACTCCAATGTATTCCAATGCATTTTGCCGTGCTACAGGTTGGTGTTGCCATGGTGTTCTGGATGTGAATAACTTGCCAGAGAGAGAAATTTCTGGCTAGACATCAGGTGGTCATAGCCCTCTTGCTGGCCCTAGTGTTGTTTATTTGAGCGCAATATGTGCAGATGACTTCGGGTGAGTGGTCTTTGAATTGGCCTAATTGCAGTATATTTGTTCAGAAAAGCACTTAGACACACAGGCAGCTGTGTGCCAGCGAGAGCTGTGCTCAGGGCCAATTTAAAATGCCGTGGTAGTGCTAGTGCCACTCTGGTATGGGCAGCAAGCACAAAGGCAAAATAAAGCAGTGCAATGAGTGTTATTTTCTGCTTTTTGCCACAAAAGATCCTTTGCGTGTCAGTCTCCAAATTACAGACCTGGAAGACTCAAGAAAATAACTTTTGCAATAATTCTGAGTGCATGTTTGAGACAGGAAGGCATATAACCAAATGCAGTTCTGGGATGAGCCTGGAGCTGGAGAAATCTTAAGAACTTAAAAGTAAAGAAAAGCTAGTTAGGAGACCTATGGGCACAAAGTTTAAGGATGCAGAAAACTATTTCACAGGTTGAAAAGGCTATTTTATAACAACTAGCTGCTGAAGGAAAAGGTAAGTCTGATCACTCGGGTTCTGATATGTGTAAAAGTGATGCTTCTGGATTAACCATTTCCTTGCTTTTTTTTTTGCTATAAGATTTAACAAACTGCACCATGCTATGGAGTTTAAAGTCTCTAAAGGGTTTTTCTCTTTTTTTCCTTTTTTTTTTCCTTTTTTTTTCCTTTTTTTTCTTTTTTGCATAATGTGCTTAAAAATATGCATTTTGTAGACCATTCCAGAAGACAATGATGAAATGAAATCCAGGAACAATCTGGAGTTTTAAATAAAAAACATCAGAATGCTACTGAGATTTTTACCCTTCAGAAGAAAAGTTTATAGTTATTACTGTGAGATGATGAAATTTTAAGGTCAACCTGAACTCTCTATGGGAAAGAGATGGCAGAGCAGGCCACTTTCACAAAGAGGGAATAGAAGTGAGAAAGAAAAACGGTGCACAGGTCTTTCCAAGTAACCTGCCAGCTGCTTTGCTGTACAGAGGTTTGTGTAATTAAGGCACAAGGCACAGGATTTCCACCTCCAGGCAGCTGTTACAGTCGGGGAGATATCCAGTCTTATTGATACAGTGGTGGACAGATATCTTGCAAAAGAAACCCTGAGATTTGTTATAGATCATGGGAGTGGAATGAAAAGAAGGCTCTCACTCTTTTGAAGTTACACAGCTGTTGACAGAACACCTTTGAATAAAAAGACTGTTTTCCCAAGATTTTTGCTATTATGAAACACAGGGGAGTGCCTAACAAGAGAAAAAAACCTATTTTCTTTATTACCAGATATAAAACAAGATTGAATGTCTTAATTAGATACAAGTTCACTGAAGGACCTGTTGGGAATATGACAGAAAGGCGCTGCTGGAGCTGGGTGGAGAGTTTCTCTCAATGCATTTCAGCTCTCTGCACCCCTCAGGTGGGAAAAGCCATCAGGAGGGGATGCACAGGTACACTGCCCCAAAACGTTCATTGCCTTGGGTCACAGACCATGATGGGTGTAAAAGGGGAGGAGTGTGAGCATGGCCAGCACTGCTTGGAGAGAAAGTTGTCCTTCCTCTTTCTGACTAGGTAAAATTACATCTCAGACAGGAAAAAGAGGGTTTGGAATTTCCTGTATGATACAGTGCTTGGGATGATAGGGGAAAAGAGAAACTCCACCACAAGTGAGGTGTGTATTTCCATGACACAAAATATGTACAGAACAGTAGCATGTAGTACAGGAACAATCCTGTGCTTACCCTCATTGCAGCACATAGTACTGAATGAACTTTGCCTTAGAAAAACATTGTTAAACCTGTGTGGCAAACTTATTCTAAGAACAAATCTTTACCATCTCAGTCCCATGAGAGATCCTCAATTATGTGATTTTTTTTACTGTCACTTTCCCTCACGGAACAACTGGTTTCATCCTCTGACTTAATCAGTAGTGAAATGGCAGCTTGGAAGTATGCCAAAGACTATTATGCATCTGTCAGAAATACACATGTTTTAGGAGGCTATTTTCCAGCCCTTTTATTTTTTTGGCTCAGCTTCTGTGGCATTTCTGATGCAGGGGGTTAGTGGAACCTTCATCAGAAGTAGCACCTGGTGCCACCAGCACATCATGTTTGTGTTTACACGCCCACGAAATTCCAGCTTGGTGGAGGGATGGGAGGCCTGCATGAGAGTCAAAGGGGTTATTCAGAATGCTACAAACTGAAGGGGTAAATAAATCTGTTTTGACTATATAAAAAGAGCTGGTTGTTCCCAGCTGTACTGCGGCTGGGAAAAATGATCTTAAAGAAGAGATGCAACACATCTATCAACCATGCAGAAGAGAAAAAAAAACAGGGGAAAATGAGGAAAATAACCCTTAAATACCTAACCAGAAAGGTTGGTTACCACAAAAAAGGATTTCTCACCAGCTGTTTTAGAAAACAAATGTACATTAGAAACACCTGTTCTCTGATTTAGTTTTAAAACTTAGAATGGCTACAGCGAACTTCAGGAAAAAAAAAAAAGAAAAGAAGAACGTGGTGGGGATGTTGTCTGCTGTGTTGCCATCCTCCAAAATCCTGTGCAGTGTTGTAGTTACTTGCAACTTCTGTACAAAGGATTGCTTGGCAGATTCTTGTTCATTTTTTTCTGTGAAAGGATATCCTTTGGCTAATTTCCAGATACCAGAAAGCATGGTTATTTTTAGATAATTTGATACACTCTACTAGCAAATGTGAAGAAAATGAAAAGAGATGAGTAAGTGTGGAAAGAGTGGAATCTGAGGATCACAGGAATCTTGATGTCATGCAGACAGCCCAAGTTTTCTTCCACCAAGGAAAAACACCACCAGTCTGAACACCAAGGGTGTGTTAACCCATGCCCTCCACCACCCCCACCATGCAGAAACTGTTGGTTACAGCTTTCAGAAAGGAGGCATTATCTTTTACCTCCTAATAAAGCCTGCTTCGTCCTCTGTAAATCTTAGGCTACTATCTTCTTTTGTTTCCTCATTTTGGGTATCTCGTGGCTGCACTCTGTCTTCTTTTTCTTCTTCTTCCTCTTCTGCCAATCTTGGATCATGACTCAAGGAGCATGACTCTGGATCATGACTCATTGTCCAGATTAGTATGGTTTTGGCTCTGTTTGTCTCAACTTTCTGTCTTGTGGCCCCATAAGACTTTGAAGCAATTTTGGATCACATTTTTGCTCTTTGCTTTTTCTATGAACTTTCTTTCTCATGCAGAAGATGTTGTGGGGAATTATTTTCCAATATTCTCCTGTGAACCCCGTTTCAGTTCCCCAGTCCATCAGTTAGTAAGCTTGTAAAGGGCTATTGTTTAAGCTATATTTAACTTCAAACTTTCCTAAAGACCCTTTAGTTTTTTAAGGTTTTCTCTTCCCCATCTCTTCAGTTATATCTAACTTTTTCCTTTTATCTTAAGTATTAAAATGCTTATTGGAAGCCTGAGTCTACTTCACTCTGCTGTTAATGTGTTACTGTCCAAATGAAAGGAGATAGAAGATGGTTGTGACACTTGAAAAGAGACTTGGTTCTCCTTTCAGCCCTGTTCTTTCATTTTAAATATGTGGGTTTTTTAATGCTTTACTGATATGTGTTACCTTTATCAATGCAGTACCCCATCAGTTATTACCCATTCTACCCTTTGCTGAGTTCTTTGGTTTCCAGATCTGGAAATATCCAGATTTCTGCAGTTCCTCATGAGCCAATTTTTTGTTTCTTCTCTCCTGTTGTACCAGGCTTTTGACATACAATGGAATGAGGACACCTCTCTGATGTTTGTGTGTCTGCAAATTGGGCTACTGCTAAGTTCATAGTACATGCTTCTTTATGGATCTGAGTACAATCCTTGTCCCCATACTGGTTCAAAGCAGGCATAAGCATTAAGTGATCTGGAAGGGCAAAGCATGATGCAACAAGCCAGTGAGAGGCCCTGTCCTACCCAATTGCTTTATGTGAGTAATGTAAAGTAAATCAGAATTTTGGAGAAAAACAATGAGGAGAAAAAGAGATGAGGAGTGGATAGAAAAATTGGTAAACTAAAAATGAGGCAACAGTGTAAAAGATGATAGATGGGCATAAAACACAGATGTGAAAAAAATACATTATTAGCTTTAATATTAATCAATACTCTTTGTTGTACTTCTTTGTCTGTGTTTCTCCTGAGAACATGAGGAAGATGATACTATGAATTACTTAACGATTTGAGCTCTTCATCTGAGAAAAATCTCACACCACAGCATAAAGACATAAATGTTTTATGATAATAGGATCAATAAAGACCATTTGCATTCATAAAGGAGGAAATGCTATGGCTTAATGACTTCTAAGATCAGGAACAAATGATGGGTTTGTACCAGTCCTTCAGCCATATTGTTATATTCCATGTGAATGGTCACATAAAATTTAATAGCTGAAGATTAAAAAGAGCAATGCCTTTCATTTACATTATCTGATAAAACGATCTGAAGTTATAATTTAACTGTGGATCCACAATTCTGCAATCAGTCTTAGTCAGCAAGTACTTGGTGCTTAAATGCAGAAGTGATTCATCAGATTACGCAGCATTACAGCAGCTGTAGGTGCTGTCCAAATTCTGTCATTTCAAATCAAATGGTGAACACCCAGCCCAATGCTTTACAAACTCAGACATGCCACTAATGAATGTATTATTTGTGCTGTTTTCCTTTCCTTCAGCAGTTTTGCACTTTTTTCCTGATTTTGAGCTTCTGCAGGAGGTATAACTTCGATAAACACGTTTAAATTCAATGCAATATTAATGCAATAGGATTGTTGATACCCTGTGATCCCATTCCTGCAAACCATGGAATCATTTTAGCTCATGACTATGAGGTCTCTGTGCGCAAACTACACTGGAGCAAGCACTTCCTGAATTGTGTTTGTTTCTGTGTTCTGCACTAAACACATTCTCTTCTCTCTACAAGGCCTTTTTTCCCTTCCTTACCTTCTGTATAAGCAATGCTAAAGAAGTAAACTATGGTACTTTAGTCTGTAGTCCTGCTTTGTACTCTCTTCTGCAGGCCCCTTTTCCACCATGCAATCCACACAGGAAAATCTGTGCAAGGCTTAGAGGTATAAAATACCAACAACAGACCTCAAAGATAGATAGGAAAGAAATCTCAGGGACTAGAGAATTAAAAACAATCAAGATTATATTAAATATCTGTCCTAGGTTACAATGTAAGATGTAACCACAGTATGTATTCTATTATCACCTTCACAAGCTGTTAAAGCAGGTGGGGCAGTGTTTGTTATCTCCTACCATGACTCATCCCTGATAACTCCCTCTGGGAGCTATCTCTGTTTAATGGGCAATCAAGGACCCACCGCATGACTCACAGAATTACATCAGCCCATTGTGAGATGCTCCGCCCAGGGGGGAGGAGCCAAGCATTCCCACCTGGATATAATCTGGGGTTTGGAACAGCGCAAACAGCCCTTACCCGCTGGCCTCCCAGAGGACAAGAGCTACCACTGGACCGTCAGGTGGAGACCAGACCCCTTTTCTACAGGATCACTGCTTCAACAGGACCACTTCATCCGGACTGCTACCACCACTCTGACTAACAGGGTGTCAGGTTGTATCCTGACTCAGTCAGTGTTCTTCTACTATTGCATTTATTTTAATTTTCTTATTAAATTATAATTCTGACTTACGATCTCCAACTGGTTTGTTTTCAAACTAGTACAAGACCCCTGTGGTTGCCAACCATCAGGCTTTGTTGTAAAGGGGTAAGATTAACTCACACTTAGAACTCTAGTTAGGTTCAGTTGCTGATCTAACATTTAAATTCTTGCAGGAAGTCAAAGGCTCACTTAAATAGGTATCAAGAAACGGAGTTAACATCTTTTGACTATGTCTGCTTTAAAGAATAATACACGTAGGTAGAATGAAACACCTACTGCTGAGGAAGCAATGTCCAGGTATGCTGGACACAGATCTGCTTCTGGGAGCTTTATTTTGATCAAGCCTTGTCCTGGTCTCATGTATTGAATGGTCATGTGGAGCTGGAGAACATTAGGTGTGCTGTTGACACACACCTTCTAGTTTAGTTTCATGGCAAAAGAATTCAGTCCCCATCTTGTGACACCCCTCCACAATGTGCACTGCAGCAGGAGAGTGGGGGGTGATCAGGACACTTGCTTGAGGAGTGTCCTCATGGCCTAAGCTAAAGCACTCTGTCACACAACTATCGTAGCTAGTGCCAAAGCAGCAGCCTGCCTCCTTCATCATGTCCTACACCAGTGGAAGCAGAGGAGTGTGCTCTCTGGAAACACTGTATTAAGAAAAGACAGAAAGACTTGTACTCAAAGTTTTACTTGAGTTCTTAGTTAATACATTCAATAAAATTAGTTAACCAAATCACTTTCACTAAGCCTACATTACCATGGTTACATTATTATTATAATTTAGCTGGCATGTCATTGCCAGCCAAAGAACAACCTCATAGTAATAAAAACATAAAATGTCTTCTTTTTCTTCAATAAACAAGGTCAGTGTGACCTTTCCAACTAAGCGAGCGCTCTGTTTATTAACCTACCTGTAATGCAGCTCTGTTCTCAGGCTTAAGTATTCTCCATTCACAGTTTTGCAAAGATGAAACACGTCAGCTGGGAAAAGTGCTCCCACTGTTCCCCTGTAGTGTGGTGCACATCTTGTGAGCCACTGATTCTGGGCCCAGGAGCTTTCATAGTTCACTGCTTCCTACATTCAAAACAAACCCATTATGGAAGTTACACCTGAGTAGTGAGCAGTCTGCTTACAGCTTAGGCTCAAGGATTACTCACCTCTACCCTATTTTCTGGTTGTCATTTACTCCTAAGTTTTCTGTACACCAGTAGGAACAAATGATTAATTTAGAAGTTAGTCCTGGTTTCAATTGAGGCACTAAACTAGATGACATTAGGATATCCCTTCAGACTTTAGGATGTCCCTTCAAACCCACACCCTACTTTGAATCTATGACCAGGAAAAAAACTGTCTGTATATTTGTCCTAGAAAACCTACAGTTCTCATAGCAATTAAGCATTTTTTGCAATGAGTGCTTTATAGAGTACTGTATTCTGTTGTCCACCTAAAAGATAAACCAAACCCAAAATGATCAGCATAACAATATGATCAAGCAACATGACTTTTAGTGAAGGAATTCAGACTTCCCAAAGAATAACTGTAATACTGAAGACTAAATTATTTTTCAGTGTGCACATTCTGTGTAGGAAATAGACATTTGCAACGCTGTGATGGAGTTAGTTATATCTTCATCTTAACTGTAAAGTGCTCCTTATGAACATTGAAAGAGCATTTCATAATACTAGACTTATCTAGATTTCTCAAAAAAATCCCCAAGTAAGCTGCTCTTGTATCATAGGATGTAGTAAATTTGTAAAAATTTTGCTCCTCTTAGTAATGTAGAGGAGGGAAGATCCCTGATTGAAATTTCTGTGTTTACATTAGATTTAATCAGATTTCTGATTAAAACAATAAACACATATGAAGTAATTTGATCAGGCCTGTGTGATCTAGATTAATGGAAATTTACAGCATGTCTTCATTTTGTTCAAGATAGACCTTTTCAAGGATCAAGACATCTTGAGTAATTCTTTTGTTAACTAAATATTTGTTTTATGTACCAGACATCATAACCAAAAACCATGGGATAAACACTTGGTTAATGTTATAGCAAAAATAGTTTCCTGATCAGCTGTATATATCTATCTATATATATCTCTATATATATCTGTATATGTAGAAATAGA
>VWZT01010678.1:278742-352122 GCA_013397055.1 Pachycephala philippinensis | reverse complement strand
ATATATATCTTCATATATACACACATTCTACTCTTACATGTTACCTACCCTTGCATCTATATTTTAATTTTAAGAAAGCTCTGACAGAAAAGCCATACGTCTTTATTAGTCTTAAAAAATCTGCTTGGAAAGGCATAGACTACCTAGGGATAGACTATCTAATATCACTCGTGTTTTGAACCCAGCTCTTTTGGTTACCATCAGTAGCTGGTAGAAAGGTTATACATGTGTGGATCAAAACAAAATTAAATTGAGAAGGTGGGTCAAACTCTTCCTGGAATGCTTTTCACACAGGTTTTTATGAATCAGGAATTTTCAAGGTCATTCTTCATGATGCTTCTTTATCACTTTCAACAAGCACAAAGGGCCTTAGAAACTGGGAACTCAAATACAGTATTCCTCAGAAAGGTGAAGAAAGAAAAACATCTTGGAAAACACAAATAAGAAGTGAAAAATAGTAAAACTATTTCAAAATCAGTTGTTTTTATTTGGACAGATTGTAAAACAGATTGCCAAACAGCCAAGTGTGTAATCTATTGCTTAAATCTATTTTGTTACCAGTAAAATGTAAAGTAAATGTCATGGAAAATTTTGAAAAGTGCCCCTGGGTCTACAAGTCAGGAAGTCTGTCTTTGATGCAAGAAAAATTGAGTGAAAGCGGAATGAAAGAAAGAATTAATAGATCTGTGATCAATGATTAAGCAAGGAATAGTCAACACAGTTTTTGTAGACAGAAGTTATCCCTCACAAACTGCTGACTTGTTCTTTTAGGCAGTGAACAAGGAAATGGATAAGTATATTTGGATTTTAAAAGATAAAAAAATACAGTCAAGATGTCTCCTCAAAAGTGGTCTCATTGAAAAAAAAAAAAAGAAAAAAGAAAAAAAGAAAAGAAAAGAAAAGAAAAATTGTTCATTAAAAGAGAGAGAATAAAGGATGAGGCTAAATGGACTGTTCTCACCACAGATCTCTTACATTAACAGGAATATACCCTGGGATGTATGATCATATATTCACAAATTCACCTAGAAATGCTGTTGAATAATGAGAAGTCAAAATTATTCAAAGTCAATGAAACTAAAACTGATCTCAAAGATTTGAAAAATATCTCAGAATTTAAAAGACCATGAGATCAAATGCCAGAGGGAATTCAGTGTGACTAATTACAGAGCTGTGGAAAAGGCAGCAGGAAACAGCCCTGACTGGCCAGGTACGGCAATGAGCCATTGGTGCTCCTGACAGGAATCTTGGGGCTGTTGACTATCATTCTTGTGAACACTAGTTCCCAAGGAAGGAAAAAAAAATGTAAATTAGGAATTAGAGAACAAAAATATAATTTTACTGCACATCCACAGTCCATCCCAGAATACTCTTGGCGGTTTGGCTGCACAGTCTTAAAAGGATGAGTCACAACTTAAAGGTATGGAGGAATAAACAACAGTGAGCAGAAAGTCAGAAAATCAGAAAATCAGAAAGTGGAAAATCCCAAGTGGTCTCAAAAAAGTTAAATATTATTCTGTGTTTTGTGTCTGTTCTCATTTTGGAGGTCTCTCCTCAGCAACAAAGCAATCACAGCCTGGCTGGTAGCTCTCCACAGCCCAAAGGCTCAGTTTGAATAGTAGCAAAGTGGAGGCTGAGGATGTCTCAGAACATCTCTGCCATCAGCCCAGGACAGCCCAGAGTTTATCAGCAAAGATTATCAGAGTTGATCAGCACACGTGCTGCCGAGGCTTTTGGCAGAGCTCAGGCAGAGCAGGAGCAAGCTCTGGCTGCTCCCATAACTCACAACGTGCCCCACTTCTGGATTGCAGAATGGCAACCCACTCTGGTGAACAGGCACTCTCCCGGGCAGGAGATCCAAGCATCTTTTTGTCACATACTTTTACTGTCTCATGCCCTACCAGCCAGCTACTTTCTTGACACTTGACACCTTTGGGACAGGAAAAATAGCTCTCCTCTTGCCAGATAACCAGAGCTCCAAAATGCCCAGAGTACTGCCCTGCCTTCTGTATGCTCCATGGGGAATTTCCTGAGCTGGATGTGGTTTAATACTTGAAAGCCAAGGCAGCTTACACACACAGGCACAGGCCACTTCATGCCAGCTGGCCTCGGTGCCTGGGTGTGTTTGCTACCAGGCACATTCCATTTGCTGGTAGAAACACTTGTTAGGATTCAGTGTAATATTCCTTTCCCATGCTGTCTTTTGATTAATTTCCACAGGGAACTCTTGCTGCTGTTTCTTCTGTGATCTTTGTTCCCTGTGTGAAGTCCTTTTGCACGTGGATGACTCTGCCTTTGTGCAGACTGCCTGGCTCTGCCTGCTCTCTGTGTACTTTTTGTCCAGGCACCATCTGCCCTGACTAAGTTCTGAGGGTACAAATAAGCCTCAACAGTCCTGACCCAGTGCTGCCTGGGACCTCCACCTAACACCCTGTCCCAAGGACCAGGAGCTCTGTTTAAGCTCAGCTCTGGACATTCAGTTGCTCCCCGAAGCAAGTCACTGGAGCATTGTCTCCAGTTCAGCTCTAGACCCCTGCCCTGTCATCTGAGCTATTGCTCTTGATTCTTGTCTCTGTCCTTCAGGCAGCAGCAACCCATTGCTGCTCTTTGATGTGCCCTATCTGACTCCTTTTCAAAAAAATAATTGTTTCTTGCAACCAGGATTACTGAGACCAGGAACAGGACCCTGCTGCTGTGTGGTTTTGCTTCAACAATGCAAACGTTTTTATACCACTTATGAAGTCAGTCAATTTGTGTTATGTAGGATAATTGCACAGCATTTTCATTCTGTCTCTGTGTGAAAATCTGTTAGCTTAGTAGATCCCCTCTACTGTCTCTTCTGTAATCTTCTGGCCAGTGTTAACAGTCCATGGACTCTGGGGTTATGTGTATTGACATAACACGAGTCAAATGGTGCCAAGCACATAATCTAATAGTGATACAGGATTCTCCAGGCTGATTAACATTTAATAAGCCCCTGTGGCAAGTGTTTAGCCTCTCCAACTGGCACACTCATCAGCTATGCCTGGGCATGGTCTGGATGTGGGAACCATCCCAGCAGGCAGTATGGACAATCTCATGCCCCTCTGTCATGTTCACTCTGGCAGTCTTGGAGCCCTATCCCAGCTGACCTTGACACAGTTACCTCCCTTTCATGTTTATACTTCAGAGAATCAGAGAATCACAGAATGACTTGGGTTAGAAAGGAGGGGACTTTAAAGTTCCAACCCCCCCTGAAAGGCATACCTCTCATTAGACCAGATTGCTCAGAGCCCCATCCAACCTAGCCTGAAACACCTTCAGGAATGGGGCATCCACAGCTTCTCTGGGCAACCTGTTCCAGAGCCAGTCTCACCACTCTCAAATTAAAGAATTTCTTTCTCATATCTAATCTAAACCTAGTCTCTTTCAGTTTAAACCCATTTCCCTTTGTCCTGTCACTGCATGCCCTTGTAAATGTCCCTCTCCAGCCTTCTTGTAGGCTCCCTTCAACTTCAGGTACAGGAAGGTTGCCATTAGGTCACCCCTAAACCATCTCTTCTTCAAGCTGAACAATCCTAATTCTCTCAGGCTTTGCTTGTAGGAGAGGTGCTCCATTCCTCTGATCATCTTGATGTCTCTCCTCTGGACTGACTCCAACAGGTCCATGTCCTCCCTGTGCTGGGACGCCAGAGCTGGATGCAGCACTGCAGGTGGGGTCTCACCAGAGCAGAGCAGAGGGGCAGAATCCCCTCCCTCCCCTGCTGCCCACGCTGCTTTGGGTGCAGCCCAGGACACGTTTGGCTTTCTGGGCTGTGAGTGCACATGGCTGGGTCATGTCCAGCCTCTCAACCACCAGCACCCCAAAGTCCTTCTGGGCAGGGCTGCTCTCCATCTGTTCATCCACCAGCCTGGGTTGGGGTTCTCCCATAGGGCCACATCAAACACAGCCCTAGCCCTTTCTCTACTACAAGATAAATACCTCTTTTTCTTCCTTCCTAGAATGGCAGCTCAAGGGAGAAGAGCTTCTTAGTTCTCATTATATCTAAGGACAACAGATAGCTATGTACACCAAGGAGGTGACAACCTTTGCCTTTCTTTGTTAAGATCTCCCATAGGATTGAGGGTTTGGAGAAGATTTGGGTACCAGCTGTTGTGTCTCTTGCCACTCAAAGAGAGTTAACACAGCAGCCGGGACAGATAAGCCGCACACAGATAGGCAGCCATGAAAAAAATATAAATGTTTAAGACAGGGCATACACAGCATCGAGATTTCAGCTCGTATTCTGGTGTAGCTCAGCATGAATCCCAGTTCTTTGATAATACAGAGCTTTTGGTCACTGGCAACTAGGGATGGAATGCAGTGGCTCCCTTTCAGGGTCCCATTTTTCAGCTAGACCTCTTGGCCTAGTGTGCTGGAAGGGGAAAAAAGAGGCTGAGGATGCCATAAAGGGCTGCTACCACTCCATTGACCTCTCCATAGGGTGTGCATGAGAGGGACTTGCACTATTCCCCTGAGTGCGAGTGACTGTGTGCAGGGCATTATTTTATTCTTGACCAGACAGATGGAGGGTCCTCACTTCAGCCAGGAAAACTAATTGTGTGTGCCCATCTGCAACCCTGAAAATGTTTCAGCTCAACAAATCATCCTGTGAGTCAGAAAGTACAGATCTTGCAACCCCCTGCCAAATGATGGAGCAACCAGGAGATGTATGTATGGCTCTGCCTAACACCTGGCTGTTTAACAAACAAACAAACACCTTGAAAACCTCAAGGAATACGATGAATCTGAGTGTTTTTAGTCTACATAATTTTCCCTCGTGGCTAGGGATGCCTGATATGAGGGAAGTGAGTATACAGAAAATAGGAACGTGTCAAAGAATATTTGTAAACAGTATCTTAAATTAAACACCAGTGTCATTGAGTTTCAGCTCTGATTAAATAAAGCCCTAACTCTTTCCTGTAGGCAAAGAATGGGGATAGCTCAGTGGTGCTGACAAGGGCCACGTCTCTGGGCCACCCCTCTATTCTTTGTCCATGGCAGAATCAAGTCGGCTTGGTTTCCATGGTTTCCAGCAGGGGAGAAGGAAGAAAACAGGGATAGATTTTTGCAGGGATCGGATGCTTGGTATGCAGTGTACACAAAGCTGGGCAATATGCCATCGAGAGTGAGGGGAGAAATCTTTCATCACTTCATCAGATAGTCTCCTATGGCAACTGCAGCAGTAAAAGCAGTAGCTGCAGAGGCAGACAGCTGCATAGCAACCAGCTATGTCATACCAAGGGTCCCACACCCCCTCCTCATGCATGCACGCTACTATTACAGAACTGTTTGATTAGATACATGCATCTCCCAAACAAGATCGAGCTTTGTAGGCACAGCACCCAAAAGATTCTACTTCCCTGCCCTGGAAGAGGATGGCGTATCACACATGCTGACCTCAGAAAGGTTCTCTGGAAAGCAACAAGTGCTGCTGGATTTGCACAGTTCCAGTGGGGTGAAGCTGTGATCATGGCAACAGCTCCTTACCCACACCTGGTGCTAGCCACGACTCCACTGCAGGTTCCTCTGCCTCCTCCCTTTCCACCTCAAGGAAAGGAGCACCCTCCACTTCACCATACGGTGCTCACATCAGCTCTTGACCAGCCCAGTCTGCCCACTGCTGGTCAGTGATGCCTTGTGGTCACTGAGCACACTGCACAGACTGCACTGCCCCCACCATCTCAGAGCACACCTGGTGGATGCTGTCCAGGGCTTCGCTGTCAGGGAGCTATCTTGGGAGCAGGAAGGTTTATAACACAGATGCCAGAATAGAGGGTGTCTTTGAAACGGGGGAAGGTTGTACCCCTTTGCTGTGGGTATATTTATTCAATGCTGGTGTCTGGGCAGACCCAGGAATGGGCCAGCAAAGGGTGCAGTGGTGGCCACTGGCTGCCTTCCCTAGGGCACCAACACCAGAGTTTTTCGTGCAGAAGTACATCTCATCCCAGTGGAGAGTCTGGGCATTATGCTGTGCTCCAAGAGAAGCCCAAAATCCTGGCAAATGATTTTTTTTTTTGTCCTAGTGGCTGTTGAAAGATTTCTCCTCCTGCCATCTAAGGCCACGATTCCTTTTTTCTTTCCCAGGCAGGTAGAGGAGGTACCACCCCTGTCCCTTCACCTCCTTGGCATGTGAGGCCCAGTGGGCTCTGCTCAGGCTTTCTGAACACCAGATGAATATTGCTCCAGAGCTGATCCCTGTCAGGAAGCGCGCGTGCCCTGCTGTGCTAGCTGCATCCATCTTCCTTGTACTTGAAAGACAGCAGTCCATCTGACAGGGATGCTGGCCATTCAAGCCTGCTCTCCAGTGACTGATCCTTTGGTTTGTTTTCAAGTCAGGCTGTCAGCTGAAGAGATGACAGATGGCCCACAGTGCAGACCTCTGTGTTTGCTGCCCAGTGTCATGAAGCATCTGATTCCAGATAAAAGTCCAAGTTTTCTCCTTTTGCCTCCCTCACCAGCCAGAGGCAGAAGGATACTCCTCATACCTGCCTCTGTTCTCAAGGCAGATGCCGCGGGTGGTGTTGGTGAAGCAGGAGATCTGTGACTAATCCAGCATCAAAAGTAGACCACCCAGGAATGGCCCCAAAAGAGGCAGCCTGTGATGCTGCAGGCCAGGATTCTGGCTAAAGACCATGGGAGCTGAGGAGGATAGGAGGTTTTACAGGGTCTTAGTACACAGAGGCAGGGTACAATGTCCCAGCCAAACATCTGGTGAGATTAGCAGAGTGGGGTCGGCCATGACCGGTCACACCAGATCAGCCATTCAGGTCTCTTTCTGCCTGGAACCCCTTGTGGAGTTCTTAAATTCACCCTGACACTGCCTCTCAGTCTGTATCCCTCACACTGTCACTCTGGGTCCTTTCAGACAGGGAGGGAGACGCAGCAAAGGCAAACTTCTTCCCTCTCCTGCACTTTTTCTTCACAGGGAACTGCCAGAAGTGGAGGGAACATGAATTCCCATCACACCAGAACGCCACTTTTCCATTTGCCAAAATGGAGGTTCATGCTACCCTAAGGTCAGATTCCCTTAAGCACATAAAAAAATTTGTTAATGCTGTGTCCCCAGCTAGACTGTGAAATAACCTTCTCTTTTGGCTATTCAGGGACTCCGGTGATCAGCCTTGCTTTCCTGTCTGGAGCAGCAAAATTTGCAAGGCTCCTTGGAGATAAGGGAAGGTACAAGCAAAAGATCAAACATCTGCTGCAGACTTCTGCAACAAGAGAGTACTGAGGATGATGAAAGAACAAACTGAAGAGGGAAATCATACATATAAATGAGGCAGAAGATCTTGGACATCTGGAGGTAGTGACGTCTGAACACAAGGAGGAAAAAGTGAGCTGAAAGGGATCAGCAAAACAACCAAGGACTTAACTGTAGGAGGGCTGAAGTCTGGCTCTAAACAGAACAGCAGGTGCAGTGTATATATTATGCTGTGACAAGGTTAATTCATCAAAAAATCTTTGCTAATTGGATTTGGCACAATGATTTTGTAATAGAACCGGGCATTGTATCTTGTGAGGCAAAACATTCTTAATGCAATAGTAATAAGTCTTAAAGCTGAACTCTGAACTAGGTCAAATAAACACGAATAAGGGAGAATGAAATGTAGCTCTTACTAACAATATCAGCACAATGAAAATCAAAATATTAGCACATCTTACAGCAAGTACATAAATGAAAATCATCTGTTGGTTCTAATTATGCAGCCAGAACACTTGTCTGCAATAGACAGCTTGTAATCTTCTTGAAGATTTTATCTACTTAGCGTGTCCCAAAAGCGATAGCATCTCAAGACTGATAAAGAAGTAAAAACATGATTTTTCAATAATTGCAAAACACGTCAGGCCCTTTCTTGTGTATGAGCCATTTGTACCAGCATTTACATCTTTCTCTTCCACAGGAAAAGCAGTCTGAGCCTTTCAGGCTTTTGAAAGCTTCACAGTCTTGTGGATTTGGAGGTCAGGGACAGCCTTAGATACCATGAGATGGTGGAGTTCAGGATTGTGAGAGGAGGGAACAAGACAAATTGCTGAATAACAACCCTTGGCTTCAAGCTCAAGAATCATTCATCCTGACATGCAGAAATTCAAGGAAAAGTAGCCAGCAATTCTCATGGAGCTTCTGACTAAAACAGAGACATAGTACAAGGAGATCCTGACTGAAGTCACATCTGAAAAATAGCGTGCAAGAAGTGGAAGCAGGGAGATATCAACCAGAAGGGACAGAGTCTGAGCCCACAAGGGTGGGGTTGGGAAAGCCAAAGCCCATCTAACGCTGAATCTGGCAAGGAACATGTAGGAAAACAAGGAGAGCTTCTACTGATGTACATAGGAAAACAGGGCCCAGTGTTGCCTGGGGCAAGTCAGGAAAGAGCAAAGCACTCAGTGCATCTTGGCTCAGATTTCACCAGCACGACCAGCCTTCAGGAGGGCACCAGGCCCCTGGCAGCAGTGGAATAGTCTAGGGCAAGAAAGACTTCACCATCATTTGAGTTACTAAATTAGGGAATGTTTAAAGAAACTGAACAGATACGAGTCCATGTGACCTGATGGGATGCACCCAAAAGTTCTGAGGTTGCTAGCTCAAGGAATATCCTTGTGACCTTATATAACCTTCTCCCCTGGTCAGATAAGGATCCTGCTTGCTTTGCCTTACAGTTAAGACCATCAGAGGCTGCTATAATTTATTTACATGAAAAAGTAAAGTGCTACAGTTCTCAGATCAAAAGCATCTGAAACATCAGGTAGAAAAGCAGCCTTTTGCAGAAAATCAATGCATTGATTTGCTTGGATTTTTTTGTTAAACAAAGACAAGGAGAGAGCAGAGAAAGAGATAAAGGTAAAATGAAGGCGCAAGCACGAAATCAGATATTTGTTTTGGAGCAAGGAAGCCAGAAGCACTAAAAGAAAAGAAAAAAGGAGCAGTCTTTGCAGCAGGTATATATGGAAATTCAATTTAATTGAAGATACTGTAATTTCTCTTTCAATCTGGTGGTGTAGTGATGGCTTGATCAAAATAGTGCAATTGACATCGCATAGGGTGATGGCATTTTAATTTCCACATAGCTGATGAGACAGACATATTTGTTGTTTTTACTCCTGTTTTTTATAGCCATCCATGACCATTTGCACATCTGGTCATCAATCTTTAAAAAGATTTAACACACCACAGAAAATTGCCCACATTTCAATATTCATCAGGTTTATAAAAAGAAATATGTTCCATTAATAAAAGAAAAAAATAGCAAAACCCAAAAACACATAAGGCTCAAATTGCTTGCTCATGAGCAGCAATTTCTCAAGGACATTGTCTTATTTAGGGGAACACTACTACTACAGTAATTATTATGTGCATCTATGATATCTGAAACACGTAATGTTACTATTAATTTATCACTATGTTTAATAGAAGGGCTTGACTTTGTGGTTCTTTTCTAGGAGGGAATGAAAATAGATCTTTTTTTAAGAACAAATATTTGAGAATAAAACATTTTGACTGAAAAGATTTAAAAATTAATTTTTTAAAATAAATTTATTTTTAAAATACCTACAAGCATCCTGTTAACATCAGCAAAGAAGGGCAGAGGCAGAGGGAAGTGATTAAGAAACCACTGGAACTGCTGTCTCTTGCCATGCAAAATCAGGACAGGTGAGATTTACTAGAAATAAAAAAGCAAACAAATATGAGAGGAAAAAATCAAATGTAGAAGAACAATGGAAATTAACAGTAGGACCTGCAGGTAATGATACATATTTGGAGATGAAAAAGGCAGCACAGAATAGCAGTAAGGTGTTTAAAACCATCAAGAGAGTCAAAAAATTGATGTCTCTTGTGAGTGACACATTGAGAAAATATGTTCCTTATACCAGGGATCCTGAGGAGATCATAATGGCACTATCAATGCTTCTATACAGCTAGAGTTGTTTCTTCTATAAAAAAAATCCAACTTTCACCAACCAATATATTCTGGAACTTGTAAATTATATTAAATTGTTGTCCTTTTCAAGAAATAGGAAATAAAGATCTATAAAAACGCACTGAAAATCATATCTCCATAATTGTTAACACTTAGCCTGCTTTGTGGGGAGAAATGTATTGGTTACAGGCTTTGTCTTCCACTGCCATAAACCAATCAATCGGAGTTCCATTGGAGCCAGGCCTCATTTATGTAGTAACCCCTCTACAGATTTATTTAAGCCATCCCTAATGTGTGCAGCTCAATAGGTTTCAGTCTGTACTGAAGGGCTTGCTTTTAAAGAATGCACTTTGAACTTCTGATTTGATTACTGATATACTTAATTCACACAGTGGTTTTGCAGAATCAGAGATTTAATCTCAACATTATGAGCCCTATAAGGGCAAGAGGGCAAAAGTCAGTCAACACTTACTTCTTTCAACCAAAAAATTGTTTAGTTTTTCTATTGAGGGTGTGGGCTTATTGTAGAAACGCAGTTCTTTCCTGAATTTCACTTCACCTGTCTCTTTGATTTGGCTATGCTTCATGTTCTAATAGCTCAAAAGACAGATACAATGCATCTTTAGATCTCTGCAGCATAACCAAAATTTAGTCAGGAACATAGAGAAGCCACTACAAAAAAAAAAAAAGAGCCTAGAAAATAACTATTTAATTCTAATGCAAGACAGCCTCTAAGTGACTGATGCAAGATAAAAATTAAGTAATTGAACATACATCTCTGTCTGGAATAGATGAGAGGTTAGATGCTTTAATCTTTTGGTTTAAGGTAGGTTTTTTGCAAAAGGCTAGGACTTTCACAAAAAAATCATAGTGCCTGTATCAACAGAATAGTAGAAATGCATGAGAGTCCATGAAGGACCAACATGGGAGCAGGATTATTCTGAAGGCCTGGAGCCCATGGGAATGACTCATGCTTGAGCAGTTTGGGAAGGACCACAGCCTGGGAAGGACCCAGACGGGATCAAGGGAACAGCGCAATGAGAAAGGACCAGCAGAGAGGAGCTCTTTTAGATGGATGGCAAGTCCCATTCCCCATCTTCTTGTTCCATTCCGGGAAGAGGGCTCAGGGTTGGATGAGTGAAGCTGAGCCTGGGAAAGGGAAGAGGAAAGCTGCTGCTGTACTGTTTCTCCTTTTATTTCCCACTACCAAATCAGTAATTACATATCTACTTTAACTGCCCAGAAATTAAACTAATTTCCCACAAATTGAATCTGGTCTGCCCAAGAAGGCAATTAGTAAGTGGTATCCTTGTCTTCTCCACCCACAAGATTTCTCATTCCCGTTCTTCCCATTTCCCTCCACCCTCCCTTCCATTGTGAGCAGAGTGAGAGGCTGGGTGGGAGTTTGGCTGTTGGCCAAGGGTAACCCACCGTACATTGCTTTCACAAGCCTTCAAGCAAGAAAGGTGTTCCTTCAGGAAAAATATAATGTCAAGGAAGCTATTGAATTTATAAGAAATATTTCCAAGTAATACAACAGTCAAAAAAAAAAAAAATCACAAATTTTTAAACTTGTAAAATTATAATAAACCTGAAAAGGGATTTCCCATAGCTTTAAATTAATCTGACAGGATCGTCTCTTGTTTCACAGGAGTTTATGCTAATGCTGGTTTGTGGTTGGATTAAAAAGGAACCAGCTTTAAGAGAAAAGTCAATTTATTGAAATTCAATCACAGATTTTCTTCACAGCTCTTAGCTAAGAAATCCTGGTTTAATATAATTGAATAAACCTTCTGTGATTTTCTTAAACAAACAAACAAAGCCCAGAAAACATTTAGAAAATAAAGGAGAGAGTATCTCTTTGTGCAGCTCTTAAAAATATATTTTTCACCAAACTCAGACATTCTTCTTTTGTGTCGTCTTCAATACTTTATGTTTTTCCTTAGAAATATTAGGCCAGATTCTGGAGGGTTTGCCTGCATGTAAACCTGATGGAAATCAAGGATTGTTTTGTGCAACTACAAAAAGTGATCAGTAATTCAAAACCCATGTCCTTGTTTCAGTCTTAGAGATAGTTCAATGCACTGAAGACAATAGTATTTCTTTCTTTCATTCTAATAAATGCTGATCTGGGGCTAGGGTCTGTGTTAGAATTGTTTCTTGTTTGAACACGTGAAAAATTAGTCTTCTTTCACTCAGAGGGAGTGGAACAAATTCTACGTTTTATTTTTCTGATGTTGTCTCAAGAACAAGAAGGCATATGTAATTGTTTGTGTAGAAGTTTTTGCTTTTCCCAGCAACAATTTCAGCACTGCAAATGCAGTCCAGCACCTCTGACTGTAAACACAGAAATCCATTAGACTTTTCTGGGAGATGAATTCAGTCCTAACTGCCAAACATTGGTATTTAATGAGATGGTCTCTGCTGTGGTTTTTAAATAAAAAGATGTTTATTGACTGTTGTTGTGAACCAATGTTTTTAGGTGAGGGGCACAGGGAAAGGCTCTATGGTTTTGCTGAAGGTAAGAGAAAATATAGAAGTATTTCGTTGCAGTTTTATTACAGCTTTTTATGTTCATGTTATGTTAGTCCTAGGGAACTCGTGTTAAGCAAAGGAGAAATTCCTGAGTATCCTTCCTATTGAAAACATTATGTTCCTTTCAGCTATAACACTGAAAATGTGCCTTCTACTACACAAAGGGAGATGAAAGGATATTTTAATAAAAGGATGACCCTCTCAGTAAAAATGCCTATTTTCCCCATGTGCAGCACATAACACCTGCTGTCTCCCTATAAAACAAATGATTGATTCTGAATCACTTTGTATGGCAGAGTTACCTTGGGAACAAAATCGTGTACCAGCTGTGTCACAGCCATCACTCAGCAATTAGCTGAACTGGTCCTCAAGCAGAAGCAATGTCACTTTATCTCACAGGTCAAAGATTTCAGGTCAAAAGAACACAGCTCTGTATTTAATTTTGTGAATCTAAGTCAGTCTGCAAAACACTATAAAGAGACTTATGCGGAAAACTAAGAGGAGATCTTGTTCTGTTGCACAGAGATTTAATAAACTGAAACTGGCCAAAATTAAATATTGCACTGGTTCTCTGAAAAGTGTATTTCACTTTCAATACTGAAGCAACAGATCTTCCCATAAAATGTTACCCAACTGCTAGATGAATCGTGTGATAATTTTGATAATCATGGGACTTCATGATCTTAGACGTCCTTTCCAACCTAAATGATTCTATGATTACATAAAACGCAGTCTTGTAACATAAGATAAAGACAAAAGGTTTTTGCTTAATTCTCGAGTATTCTGTATTTTGAAAACACAAAAACTTAAAATGCTAATTTAATCAATTCAGGATCCTTTATTAGTGAAACTAACACTACTAAGACTGCTCAAGTGGTGACTTCACAAGATGATATTTGCTGTATTGACCTCAAACTTCCAAAAGCACTGTGGTTTTGCTAATCTTCTCATAAAACCAGCCTGAATGGTGGGACCCCAGTCCCCTAGTAAAGAATTCTGTTTTACTGGAGGCTTACAGGTCTACAGTAATTCTTTGAGATTACACCTTGCCTTATGAACCTTGATGCCTTGGCATGGCTACAGAGTAAGAGTGCAGGGAGTGCAGGTACAATGATTTTTTTTCAACCCTACCCATTCCGGGGCTGCAGTGAGAGGAGCAATCAGTCGAATTTTTCAGGAGTTAAGAAAAAAAACAAGACAGCATCATGCCAGCCCTAAAAGTAGTACCACCCAGAATATTATGAGTGACAGCTTGCAGCAAGTTCAGTCTGGAGCCCTGGCCTGAACTTGCTCTTTGAAATAGTTTTACACACTTCCTTAAAATTGTAAGAAGTGTTTTGCTAGAAGGGACCTCTTGAGGTCTAGCACAGTCCCCTGACCCAAGCAGACCCCAGCTGCTAGCTCTCAACCTTTTACTTCTGTAACACATCGTCCCCACCATTACAGTTTTTTGCAAATGACAAAAGGCATCAATAAAGGTGATGCAGGGCAAAGTGGAGATGGGTACAAAAGATACAAAAATACCAGCAAGTTCACCAACCTTGATGACAGAAGAGTGGAGTGTGTGAAAACCAACCAATCAGCTGGATTTCTAGCAACCTTCTAACAGGTGCATGGCAGCTACCCATGGAGAGCAAGGCTCCTTTATTCTCTAGCTCCAGCTTCCCAAATTCAAGAGATGGCCCAGGAATGTGCAGTCACTGTCAGAGGTCACACTCTGCTTTGCAATCATCACTGATAGTTCCTTGCAGTGCAGATATATCACACCTGAGACAGGATTTTGTCTGAATGGATGGATTATCTCGAATGAAGAAACTAGTCACCTAGGGAATTTTATACTATTTGCGGGGGGTTTCTGGAGGGATCGGAAATATCAAAGAGACTTTTCCATGCGGAAAAGAAACAATCATTCATTGTTCCTTTAAAATGAGAGTATTATAAAAACGGTGAGCAGGTTTTTTTTAATAGTGAGCTACAGAGCAGAATTGCAGTGATCTTTATCAGATTTAACTCTTAATATTGTCCTCTGTCTTTCTAAATACCTCTGGATTTGTATGTTTGGGTGCCTAAGAAATATTCACATGTAAATGGTATCCACAGTCTGTTGACTGATAGAAAATATTGCCTATTATTGACAGAGGAAATAAAGGACTAGTCAAGGCTGTAAGAGATGGGTTAGGAAAGGATTAATACTAAGAGTAGCAAAAGTTACAGTGAAGAATTCCTATAAAGGAAAAGCTTCCAAATAAAATAAAGGCACAATTTGTGGGTTATTCTAACATGAAATAGTTAATATTGCTCTAAAAATCCTGGACATTTTGAAATATCTGACAGAAATGAAAGAAGTAACATGTAGAGGTAAATTTTTATCTCTGATGACCTGTCATGAAATGTATTGAGTACCAGCTGCTGTGAATTTAATTTCAAAGTTGTTTTTGACAGCTTGTTCCAATTATATCCTTATTGAAAGGCTAGATTTTTGGTAGATTGACAAGTTTCCTTTTTATTTTTACCTTCTAATGAGCAAAACAATCTGTTACAGTATATTGATCCAGCTTATTTATTTCTGGATATTTAAAATATGGTCTGTTGTCCTTCTCTTCAGATACTCTTACCACCTGCAGAACAGCAAAAAATACATTTGCATTTTCAAAAATAGGTGGGGGGAAAGGTCACTTCAAAGGAATTAGTGCCTTTTCTGTGAAATGAAACTATTTTAAGAGCTGTGGGCTTGTATTACTTAAAGGAAGGATTAAAGTATCTGAATATATATTGACATAGGCACACTAAGGGTCATTAGACCCCTCCAGAAACACAACAGCCTACTTAAACAGCATGGATTATGACTAATATTTAGATACTATCAACATCTGTTGGCCTGGTTCTGAGCAGTGCATGAAGACCTGATTGAGGATATTGCTGTTGCAGAGTCATCCTGTGAGAGTGATCGGAACATATGCAGAGTGTGGGAGCAACAGACAGTCCCTGCATCCATTCAGTTTCAACAGGGACACCATCAACGTGAGAGCTTCTCAGAGGATGGGAGATGACAGCCACAACTAGTAGCAGGGGACATTTTGAATGGGGCAGAGAAATCTTTACTAAAGCAGGTTTAAACACTGCCCAGAGAAGTGACAGGATCACTGTCCTTGGAAGTTTTTAAAACTGTCCAGAATGAAGTCTTGGCCAACCTGATCCAGCTTTGTAGTTAGCTCTGCTTGGAGCAGGGGACTAGAAGATGAGCTTCCAGCCTAAACCCTTCTCTGAGTCTAGGATTTTTTAAAAAGAAGCTACCAATTAAATAAACCATTCTCCCAGGTAGCAGAGAGAGCATTCTGATCATCCATCATGTTGGAAATCCAGAATACATTCCACTTACTGGGGAGAACTTCAGAAAGGCCAGAAGGGAATTATAATGGTTGAATGGTGGTGTAAAAGAAACAAGAGCAAGGACCATAACAATCCTTCAGTAATGAGGAAAGAGGAAGGATGATCAGTACTGCTGGATTAAATGTAAAAGTATCCTAAGACTGTCCAGGCATGAAAACTAAGAATAAATCCTTTCTAAATGCTTCAGGAGATGGAAGGCAGAGAGACAATCAGCAGAAATGAAAAGAGAAGAGGATACAGAAGAGACAGAGAAAAAATAACTCAAATGTAGAAAAAATACATATCACCAATTTATTATTTCTCTACCATTTCCATCTTACAGGATACATGAAGTATCAATATATTGTAACATGAAACCAATTCAGGGATACAAAATTGTTCTAAAATTTAAGATAGGAATGCTGCAATGAACCAGCAGAAGAACTCCCAGAACAAAATTCATGAGGTTAAAAGAAGGACCTAGTCCTGAGATAACAAAACAAAAATGTGCCAGAGTGTGATTGATGGTATAATTGACGGAGTAAAGCTGATCTGGATAATTCAGCAATGGGGGTTGAGTCTCAACTTTGTTGATATAAATTACATTATATTTTCATTTAACTTGCTTTTCCTGTCAATTTAATAGTGGGACAAGGCATTAATGCTATTACAGCTAAAGTAGCATCCTAATGAGATGAATCAGATTATGGCCATAATGAGAATTTCCACCTGTGTGAGCATTTGAATTTCTATTCTGAAACAAGAATGGACATTTCAAAAATAAACCTGTGGCTTTTCATACCACACATGAAAATGCACACAGAACATGAAAATGAAATGCATGTGGAACATCATTAATACTGCAAGACTGCATTACTAAACATTCTGGTCAGGACATATTTGTACAGTAATTGTGTCCTTGCTTGTTTATCTTGTAGTCTGAATGTTAAAACCTTTTTTTTTTTTTTTTTTTTTTTTTTTTTGGTAAGCTTGTTAAGAGAGTATTTACTTCCCATTTTCAAGGATCAAAAAAGGACAGAATAATGCAGTCACCCTGGTAAGGTTGCAAAGACTCTTGGGGAGCCAGAAAGACCAAAATCGTTGCAATAAATAAGAAGTAAATACTGTATCATGGTAAAAGCACATTTTTGTTTATTCTGATGGGATAGTGTGCATTCAAACTTTAGTAGTATACAGTATAGATTAGATTTATTGATAATTTTTAAAAGCATGCAGTATTTTCCATCTGTTCATGTAATGAGACAGACAATCAGAAAAGCATAAGAATTCCGCCGTATGCTTTGATGCTGGGAAATGCTGAACACATTCAGCTCCCATTTAAGTTTAGGATGGTTGATCAGAGATTAAAAACTTTGTACTATGGACAAGGAGAAAATAATGTTAAAGTTGATACAGTTTATTCAAGAAAAAAATTGTATAGCTTCATCTAATACAACACTCCCACACCCCTCCTCAAATACTAAAAATCTATGAACTCTTACCCTTAAATTTTATCTTCAAACATTATTTGGAACAGATCAATCAGATAATATCACTATTCAATAAATATCATAAATTAAATAAAAATTGAGTGGGTTTTTTGGTGGTTTTTTGCAATGATATGCCTAAATATTTCTGGCAGATGGTTCTTCAGCTTTAAATACTATCTCGTAACTTCCCTGTATAAGGTAGATGACTCTATCATCAGCTGCCCATCCTTCATTTACAATTTTCAGAATTCAAAGATGAGCACAGAAATCGCAGATTATATTTCCTTTTTTTTAATTTTTTTTTTTTTTTTTTTTGCTATTTAGTATTCTAAGTGTCTTTATTTTGCTTTTTGAGGGGGGAAAAAAAAAGGTAATGTAAGCTCAGGCATTCTTTATCCCAAAGTAATTCTGTTATTTTTGAAGAAGCAGAAGAGTGCACACAGACCCCTATTAAAGGAGATGGAATATTGAGTATTTTGCAGTTCATTGCTTAAAAAGAGTGCACTAAAAATCAATTTGGCTAATTGAATATAGTGCTAGAATGGAGTTAAGTGTCTTTAGAGCCCTTCCAAAAAAACTCCAGCTCTGGTTATATACCTATACAAATTCCATCAGAGTTAAAATATGTCAGCCAATACTATATCTCACTGCTAGAAAGGTTTTCTGCACTACAACCTAAATTTCTCTTCTTTTATTGTGATTTCATCATCTTTATTCTTACTGATGTTTCTCTTTTTTTTGTGTTAATGAGTTTTAACTACTTGTAGAATAAAGTCACGGTTTTTAAATAAGAGATACAGGTAGTTATTGCTTTACTTTGTCATGTATCTTCTCAGAATTGAGATAATTTTGACTCTCTGCTTTCAAATCTCTCCAGGATGTCAATACTTGGTAACAAGACCAGCCAAACAAGATAGCACATAGAGTCTTTGTTGTTTAACAATCGCTTAGAGTGCCTATTCTTCTCCTGGTGTGAGATGCTGTTCTTCTTCCTGTGCCAAACAAAACTTGGCAAAACATGCTGCACTCTTGCTAATTTATTGTCATTGCCTCGCCTCTTTCAGACTGTATATTGCTGAAAGGCAAGGATACCTGGGCAAAGTCAATTTAACCCTCTCTTGTTGTTGTTGTGCAACTCAGGGGGAAAATAACCATCTGCAGGAGCAACTTGGAAGGACTCCCGGTGCGATAAAATGGGAATAGCAGTTGTTTGTGAACAGCCACAGTGCCTTGTTAAAATTTTTATTCACCACTCAGTTTGGTAGCATTCTAATTTTTTTTTTTTTTTTTAATAGATAACTCTTATTTGAAGACAGATAAGAGTATTCTCTAAGTGTGTGCAATTTGCCACTGTCTTTATTGGCTCTTTAACTTACTTATATTAAGAAGTACCATCATCCCCCTGTCTCCAAAAGGAAAAATATGCAAAGGAAAAAGAGACTGAGGAGAAAAAAATATAACAAATAAACAAATAAAACTAGCATTAGGGATAGAAAATTAAAGCAAAGGAAGGGAGAAGGAGTAAAAAAAGTAAAGCTGAAAAAAAGGGCAGGGGAGTGTAACACCCTTGTCCTAAAAATCTTGCATTCTCTTGAATTGGCTTTAATATTATTTATTGAGCTTGCCATCTGTTCATAGATAGCGATGAGTGCTTCTGCCAGCTCTAGGGCAACACTACTCAAGATGTTTCTTCCTTGTTCACACTAAATTGTACTGTTAATGGATGAAAGCAAAATTGTTGACAGCACAGATTCAAAGCACTGAACAAACTCTAGCTAATACCTTTTCAAAACATCTGTATGAATCACATACTTCTGATTTATTTGTGATTAACCTGCTTCTGAAACAAGAAGTACTAATACTCTTCTAGATCACACGTATAGTGAGAAGAGGCAGAGGGCCTGTCATTCCTGGCAGGCATTTTACCTGCCCAGAGCTCTGGTGGTGGCTCTCCACATGCATGCTCATTGTGCTTTCTCAGGATCAGCACCATTCATTGTCTTGCTTGCAGTAGTTTGGGTACCTTGCCCAAACAGCCGTCCTTCTAGCCCCCTCAATCTCCTCCGAAATTGCCCCAGTCTCTTCAAGGTCAATTTGTTGTGTTTGGGGATGGATAGTAGGTACAGGAATGGAGACCAGGGAGACTGACCATTCCAATTTACTGGAGTGAACTGAAAAAGTTCTGCTGTGCTACAGGTAGGAACATGCCTTAGACAAGCAATTTAAGTCATTAAATTGAACTTCTTATCTCCCTGAAAACAATACCTAAAGGGTTTCCCTATGAAAAACCTAATAATGGTTTTATGACTTCCCTTCTGGCAGCAGCTCACTGTGTGCCAGTAAATTCCTCCTCTTGCAATGCATTGCAAGGCAGAATTTGCCAGCTGCACTGGAATGATGTACAATGGTGCCCCATGGAAATGAAGAGTGCACTGGTTTTTGGCAGTGCTATGAACAGCTCAGGAGTGCATTCAGCACTGATGCAGTGTCGCTTTGGGAAGGATCTACATTTGGACAATGCTGTCAGGCATATGGTGTGATTCTTGGGGTGTCCTGTGCAGGGCCAGGAGTTGGATTCAATGATCCTGATGGGTTCCTTCTGACTCAGCATATTCAATTCAATAATTCTATGATACAGCTGCATCCAGAGTTCTCATTCTGCCTGATGCAGAATGCCTATGGAATGCCTCTGTGGACCTGCCAAGTGAAGTACTAATTACACTGAGACGAACTGCAATTATGAAGTGAGGAGCAGGTACCAAATCCTGTCTGGTTTAGGCATATCTATGCACCACTACAGAAGGCAGAGTCTGAAGTTACTTCTTTGTCCTTCTCTTTTGCAGACATCTTCAAAAATAGACTCAGGTGTTCCTAAGGTATTCCTCTATTGATATGAGCAATACTGAATTTGTTTAGGGGTGTGTTCAAGTCTTATTAAAATTTTTGAATGACTTCGTTTGGTCCTTTTCACTAAAGTTTCTATGACAGACAATGGGAAATACCCAGTGGACAATGATAACCCCTGTTGGTTTGGTTGTTTTATCCCATAATGTGCTGTTATTTTTGTAATAGGAATGTCCAAGAAATGCTGAGGTGATAACTTCACTCTCCAGTGTAAAACACTTCATTCATAAAGTTATGGCTTTTCTCTCTAATGGGTGATACAAAATTTTTCTGGTTCCCATCTGTATCTCTTTTATCTGTTAGACACTGCTCCTGGACTTCTAAATTGTTTCATACTTCACAGGAAGGAGATGTGCATTAAAGGCCCATTTCAATGGTAATAAAAATAGAATCTAATATGGAACAACATATTACAAGTGAAGACATCTGTTCACATTATTATGAGAGTCTCAGTCCAATTACATTCACTATAAATTATGGAAGAACAATTGAGATAAAAATGTGCATATTATTGTTTCAGAGCTTCAGGCTGAGTTGAAGATTAGGTTTCCGTGCATCCTGAATTCTGAAAGCATTTTCTGACATATCACAATCCAGACTTACTGCAATAACATAAGAAATTATATTCAAAAGCAGGTTAAACACAACTTTGCAAATATACTTAAACATTGGTTGGCCAAAAAAAGCCCCAGGATTTAAAAAATCTAGGATTTAAACACTGTCTTTAAACAAGAAACTGTGTCATGTCATTTTGTCCTGGACAGATATTCTTCCAATATAATAGTTACCTTCTTTTAAAATTGGTACTTGGTTTACTTAGAATTCAGGGACATTCAATGCAATTCCATTCTTTGATGCAGCGATATCACTAGGGAATTTAACCTACTGTTTTTAAAAAAATTGATTTCTAAATAATCTGGTTCTGTTGAGATGAGAAAGGATTTTATTTTTTCTACAGGCACCAGCAGGATCATAGGATTATAGAATTTTATAGGTTGGAAGGCACCCATAAGGATCATCTGGCCCAAACTCTACCTCTGAACAGAACTTAGATCACATTATTCAGGGCATTGACCAGTTAAGTTTTAAATAATTCTGAAGCTTGACATTTAATGAAGTCTCTCAGCAGTCTCATTAATTGTAATTTTTTTTCCCTAATAATTAATTACAATTTCACACTTTGCAATGTCTGTCCATTTCCTCTCACCCTATCATTTTTATCCCTAAAAAGCATCTGTCTCCATTTTTTCTAAACCTTCTCTTTAAGTAGTTGAAGAAAGCAACAAGATCCTTCTCTTATCCTTCCCATAAGTCACAGTGGAGTGGCAAAACTGGGCACAGCTCTCTTGACAGAATTTCAGCAGTGTTGAATAGAGAGGGGAAAACACTTCTCTACCTGCTGGCTTCACTCTTGCTTATGCAGTTTCAGTATTCTTTGTGCTTTATCACAAAGTTGACTCATCCTGTTGTGTTCATGAAAACTCCCAGGTCCTTTCTGATAGCAAATAACAGCAATGAATGGGAAATGTTTAAGGCTGGCATTATCCCAAAGAAAAGATTTAATAAACAGGAAGAGTATGAGATGGGTTCACAGTTAAACACATTCTAGAAATTCAGCTTGAATTTATCAAAACAGATTGCTGTTGATTTACTTCATGTTGTTGCCACAACTTCACTGTGTCACAATCCATTAATACCTCAGAGTTTCATCTTACTCCATTATACGGCTTTTTATGAAATTAACCAACATTTTCTTCTCACTTTCGATACTAATAAACTATAATTGTTCAAGCATTAGAACCTGAAATGTAGTCTGTATCTACTCTGCAAAAGAAAACTACATTTGCTGGCTGCCTTCAGTGACTCTCTCCAGACCACTGGAAGCTGCCAGACTGCTGTAGTACTTTGGTGTGGGAGCACCTTCCCTTCACCCTTCCTGATGTGTGTGTAGGTTACTTGCCTGTGTGCTGCAATTAGACACAGGAAGTTCATGGACAAAAATCCTGCTGGTTTTCCTGACTTCTCATAGGATTCCATATCTCACATGCTCTTTCTTGGTTGTTATAGGAAGCCACAAGCTGGAAAGAAGACACGTTTTGCATCTTGATTCACAAATGACTGACACAAACCTGGAAAATACCTGAAGTCTGTAACAACTGGCAAGAAAATGGGAATAGCAGTGGCTGGACTGCAAGGCAGGACATAGGTGAGAAACAGTGGTTCACACTTTGGTATATAACCTCCATATAAATATACACACATATATTTGGTATATAACCTCCGTATAGACAGCACCTGGATTTCAGTAGCTTATAAGAATGTTCTTTCTCATTTCAGCACACTGAGCCTGAACCTTTTGGTTTCCAGGAACATTACAAGGATCTCACACTTCTGCAAAGAGTGAAAGTTAACTCACGGCTATGAACTTGTGTGTGTCAGGGTAGGTCAACTAATACCATGAATTTGTTTTAAATTTCCAACGTTGTAACAGCTGGGAATGATTATGTCCTTAATTTAGTGTTGCAGATACAGCAAATGTCTTGTTTTTCATTCAGTAAATGAAAACTAAACTGGGTAAAGCATATCCATCACAGAATCATCTACTTGGGTATCACCTTCTAAACTCATCCTATTTTCTTCTCCCTTACATAAATTTGCTGATGAAGAGCTAATGCTTAGACAGCAAAATAGGAAGCTCAGACCACTATAGGTATCCAGAATTATTTTATAAACATACCCATGGAACACAGCTGTTTACCGTAATGGTTATTGTCAATGATGGCATCTACCTGAACTTTTTTCTTACATTTTTATCTTGCTAAGCGTTTCTGCTTCTTCCTTTTTTACATGAAAAAACAAGCAATTTTATTCTACTTTTCTTTTGCTTTGATCTATTGCAGTAATCACTGCTTCTCTTTTACAATGGACAAATAATGGGGTTTTTCTTTTTTTTTCTGGCCTACCTTTTTTTGGGTGTCCCTCTCTGCATGTCATTCCCTCTAAAGCGCTCATATCCTTTCGCTTAGAACTCATTCACCAGGCCTTGGGTGCAGATCTAGTCTGGTTTTCTTTGCATGCCCTGGTCTCTGAGCTCCTGTTACAAGAAATTTCCCTTAATGATGGGGTATCACATTGACCAGAACCTTGGGGTAGATCTTTTGGCACCTTTTCTAAAATAAACCGTACCAAAAATATCCAAAGATCTTTCCATCTCTAAAGTTACATCTCATGAGAACACAAACTGGACTACGGTTATTTTGCTGACAATGAAAATTCATGTATTTGGGGAGAGATAATTCAGAACAACTGTAAACAACCTTTGTAAACAACTTTACCTGTGCTGACTGTGCATGTAAAGTTATGTCAGACATTACAGCTATAACAAGTACCTCACTGGAAACGTGTGCAAAGGCTAATGCAGTACTCACTGCTCCTTTCTTCAGGAAAACAACAACAACAACAACAACAACAACAACAACAACAACAACAACAAAGAAAACCAAAACAAAACCAACCCAAAGCAAAAAAAAACCCCAAACCAATTTTCAAAAAGTAGTTTTCCGATTCTAAGCAAAAAAGTCCAAAGTTCTGAGAAAGAGAAATTGCTCTGAGCAACTTTCAGACACATTTTTGAAGTCACGATATGAGCTATATGCATGTCTGAATTGTCCCTTTGGAGAAGATATGACAACAATATCTAGATTTTTAGTGTGACCTTGTATTTTGACTGTCATCTTATAAAAACGAGTGCAAGGATCTCCTGGTAGGAACCGGAGATTGTTCCTTCCCTAGGGAAGAACTGGGTGTGCCTATGGTGTGGCATGCAGGAGAAATAAGTGACAGCATGGAGGCAGAAGCCTACAGCCAAAGAGAAATCTGAACAGGTTTAGAGTCAGTTTGTGCTTTTTGTAATAAATCTGAGGGAGCCTGTGCTTGACTTGGATGCAGGGCATAGTCTGAGGTTTTCTTTCACGTTTGGTATAAATAGGGTCTGATTTCTCATGTGCATTTAAACATTTACTTTGCTGCTTGTCTCCATACATCAACCATTGAAAGACTGTTTGTCAGAAATGACAACTTCACTGAGGTAAATGTGCTACCGATCATTCAAACACACTGTGCTAAATAGATTTGCTCTATCAGCAAAATTATCAACCACTTTCATGGTGTTTCAGGAATTTCTTTTGTCCCTGGACCCAAATCTCTGATCCAGTGTATGTCGAATCATGACTACAGATAACCCAAAATATTCTCTGGGAACATCTGTCCAATCAAGTAACTGAAGGGTTTCCCCCATGCCAGTTCCCTGGTTGTTCAAAATACATACACACATGTAGGTTTATTTGTTTCTGAGCACTGTCTCAGAGTAAGTCCAACCAGTTTTCTCTGAGAAAAATGCAAACGCAATTCCCATCACCACTTGAAACAGGAAATATGGGTAAGTGCATGGCAGAACTGGCTCTTTCTGCCAAACTCAACCATCTTGACACAAGGACCTAGGGCACAGAGCACAGGGGCACACGTTACACCAATGTTACAGAAATACCCATTCTGATGGGCTGTGACAGAGTCCTTCATGGTGTCCCGAAGACTTGGAATGAAAAGCCCACAGCACCTAATAGCTGTATCTTGGGGCCATGGGCTTGGCCTGAGTCTCCTTTGGTCTGCAAAGACTGAGTGGAGTTCATGCAACCAGTCCTCTTGCTCTCAGCTGCATGGAGCCTTGCTCAGCCTTGCTCAGTTCCATTTACACAAGCCAGGTCAGGCAGGGAGGTGAAATGAATGGGCATTTGAAGGACACATGAAGGACAATGTCATGGATGAAGGCAAAGCCATTTAATCAGTTCCAGCTACTGGGAGGCTCCTATAAGGACTCCCCAGAGCCCTCTCTTCTTCAGGATGAACAGCCCCAGCTCTCTCAGCCTTCCCTCGTGATGAAGATGCTTCATCATCTCTGTGATCTCGTGCTGGACTTGCTCCAATAAGCCCATATCTTTTTTTGTCCTCAGGAGCCTGGAGCTGAACACAGCAGTCCAGATATGTCTCACCAATGCCACGCAGAGACGAAGGGTCATCTCTCTTGACTGCTGATGACGCTGCTCCTAAAGCAGCGCAAGATGCTTTTGGACTTAGCAGGCCCCAGCTCCTTGCTCCTCTCCCAGCTCCACCAGGTTTGACTCTCCTAAAGTGTGTGTGTTTATCAAGCTTTCACATTGTTTAATGCTTTGAAGGCAGAGATTTATCCATTCACAGCAACGCTCCTTCTGCAGCCTTACTTAGTCATTGAAAAGCTACAAGTTACAAATCCTTACAAGTTTCAGTTACCACGAGGAAGAGTATTTTTTATAAAAGGGCTGTAAACAACATATAATGTGAACATTTTCACAGCAACACATCCCACCTCCCAAGACAGCATTTTAGCTGGCAGCCAAGTTTACTTTACATTTTTAGCTCCTAAAGATGGCAGTTGTTAATCTGTATATCATTAATTGTTGTGGCATACAAAGCAGTCAACATACCAATTTGGCAAAAGCACTCTCATAAAGTACGCAGAATATGCATATAGTTTGTGGACCATTAATAAAGAAGTCCCCTGCTTGTGAACAGGATTTTTCTCCGTATCATTATTATTGTGATAGTAACCTTGGTCAATGCTCTATTTTACTGGTGCATTTCTCTTGAGTGCTCCTAATGGTACAATCAGATGTGTGCAGGTCAACCACTGAATTTTTTTATATAACATTTCTTAAAATAAAGAGTAGAATCATGGCAAATTTTTGGAGATAAATTGCTATTCTCATTGGGGAAAAAAAAAAAAAAAGTGGAATGAATTCAAGAATAGGCTGCTTTACACAGAGGCATATTGACCTGCAAAAGTTTCTGTGCACATCCTGTTCTTGAGTTACAGAAACAAATTTAAGAGTGTATTAGTGCCCAAGAGGCAAAAGCAAAGTAAAGTGAAAACTGGGGAGAATAAAAAGATGCCAGAAGCAAACACCACTTACTGATTATTTCCCTCTTTTCTTGCTCTGCCTAAGTGCTGCAGTCCATTTAAGCCGGTTAGAGCTTCACCTGAACAATGAGCACTTAAAAGTAGACTCAAATGGCTTTGTCCTTTTGGGTACATCTGCTCTACTGCCAAGAAATACTGACATATCCCTGTTAGCTGTAAACAAGGCAAACTTGTCAGCTACAAAGCAGAGTCAGATAGCTGGATAAATTGGTACCAGAGAACTCCTGAAGCTTCTGCAGGGACCTGATTCAGGGACCTGCTGCAGGGACCAGATTCAGCATGTTTATATTTGCATTTGTTCTGAATGCAGAGAAGAATGGGGAGAAGGAGAGGCAGGTTTATATTAGGTTATAATATAAGATCATTTGGACATATTAAACACAGTTCTGACTCAGTGCATCCTCATATAGAAAAAAAAAGGTCATATTTTTCAGTCTTTTTCTGGGATGAAAAACCTGCATTGCACTCTGTTCAGAGACAAATATTTTCAGGATAGACAAACCCCTGTGTCATGCCTCCTCATGGGGCTCAGCTCTTCTGTTGGTGAGGTTTTTCTCTGTACTCTATCTAGTGTTCCTTTAAAGCTTTCATGGTCATTATTTTATTTCTTCAGGTTGTCGTAAGTGGTCTTTTAAGTTCTTTTTTCAGGCTAAGGGATAGTGTGGATTCATTTTGACATTCGCTAGTGTCGGTAAAGCCTTCGAGTTTCATTCGTACTTGATCACTAAATGGGAACTTGATCTGACTGTCAGATCAGTTTATGAGAATGGCTGTAGTAAATTGCAGTCCTTTCTGCTGTCAAGCTTAGTGAGACTCTTTCACAAAGGAAACACCTTTGCAGCTGCTAAGATTAAAAAATTGTACCTTTTTTTTTTTTTTTTTAATGTGCTGTGCTCCTGTGTAAATGCACTAGGATCCTTCTGTGAAAATAAACCAAGAAAACAATTCTGGACAGCTATTTGAAGGTCTTGCACAGTTTCAGCCTTAGGCGAATTATTATAGGTATGCTATAAACCCCTGAAATCACACAGGTTATAATGAAGATGCTGGCTCATCCCCAAAAATACAGACAGAGTGTTATACTGTGTCCTTTTCTGATTTTGATCTAGTACACTGATGAACTTCCTTTCATGCAGATTGATCAAAATCGATGTCTAACTCACAGATTCTTCATTTTGTTCTGTTGTTCCAGAATACCTGTCCTCAACTGAATCACTATGCAAGCTAATATATGAAAAATAAATGGACTGTAATCTAGATATTGCTTCAAGTGGCAAAATCTATGTTATTCCCTTTGTCTGAAGAAACTCACTGTGTATTGGGTGATTACCTTTTTCCTTCTGCTTTAGTCGGCTGCTTAATTGAGGTCCTGTTTTACAATACTGAATAATGCATATCGATTCATAGCTTTCACAAAAACTGCAAGAGTAAGATTGGCATCTGGTGGACTTGACAGATGCACGAGGTGCTCACAATGCTTTTCTGTCAGGCAATTCAGTCCCCAGAAAAGGAGACTGCATGACTAATGAGTCTTGCACCTCCTCTTCATGTGCTCATCTGCTTTCCCATTGATGTAATTTATGAGGCACTTCTGTGAGTCACGGTTAGCACACTGAAGTGGCAGCGCTTGGTGGCAGCCATTATAATAACCATAAAGCAAATAAAACAGGATTCAGGAAAGTGGGAAATGAAGTCTAGGCAGCAGAGAACACCTGTTTTCTGTTTATGCCTTCGCTAAATATTTGCAATTCATTAAATAGTCACAATCAGAGTCTGATAACGTATTTGCATTCACAACTGCTTTTACAAACCAGAATTCTTGCATAATTGCTGGACTTCTGAAGAGCAGGTTTCGTTCATCTCTACTAAATGAAAACTTTCATACCAGTTTGCTATGATGAAGTGAGTAGTTTATGTGACATCACTTCAATAAAACTTTTGACACTCACATGACCATCTGCTAAACAGAACAGAGCAGACACTTCTAAATTGTCACAGGGAGCCACTTCTGTGGCCCCTATAGACACATCTAGGCAAGTAGCAGATGGGGCTCAAAATAAATTTAATGTGTTTGAAATGCAGTTGTGTCACGAAGACACACTTGGAGCCGAGGACAGAAAGTCTTTGGTAACCATCAGAAAATTGCTGCTGTCTACAAGGGTCAGTAGGGAGCTGTTCAGTTGGTTCTTTAGAAGTGTATCAGTACAGGTACAGTACATCACAGTTTTTTCTGCATAGTCCACTGGTATTTGAGATGAACAGAAACACTGTGTTTCATGATAATAAAATAAAGCAGGGAAGACTGTGTTCAGTCAGGAACATAGATTTGAGGTAGATCAAGACAAACAGTGATGTTATTGTACATAGGATTTATTCTGACAGAATATAAAAGTGGGGTTGTCCAGGGTCTTTTAGGTACAAGCCAATAGGACAAGTCATTAATTTCTATTAGCATCCCAAACGCTGTATTGCTAGAAGTCCAGAAAGCTGAGCAATGCTTGTATGCATGTCATAAAAAAGGGCATAATAAAGTGAATGTGTTCAGCAAGTCATTAGATATTTTTTATAAAAGCAGACTTCTGCTGACCGTGACAAATGTCTGGCTATCCAACACTGACCTAATCATTAGGGAGAACAGAGACATGAAGTTCAGTAAGTGCAAAATACTGAATCAGCATTGAAACTGACTGCATGAACAGCAGTCCTGCTGAAGAGAACCCAGAGACAACAGGGAATGCCAGGCTGAGTACAAGCTGACAGTGTGGTACTACTGTAAATAGGACAGGTTGTGGACTATTCCACGTTAGGATCATGTTGAGCAGACTGAGGGAAGTTCTTAGCTTCCTTCTCTCAGTATTATTGATGAGTCCCCATGTATGTGCAGATAGGGGTCCTTAAGTTAGATATGGCCATGGAGAAACTGGAGAGGGTCCACGAGAGAAAAGCTAAGATGGTTTGGGACACAGAACATATGGGAGGAGCTGGACTTTGGTCTTGTGAAGAGGTTGTCAGAGGGGCTGGGCATGCAGAGGGGTGATCAGCCCATGTCTGTGCAAATGGCAGCTAAAAGCTGATGGGTCACTCATTTTTGCAGAAGCTCGAGATGGACTTGAGTTGCAGCTTGGGAGGCTTAAGGTGGACATTAGGAAAAGATACATTCACCAGGAAGGCAGTGCAGCACTGAAACAGGTTATTCATGGGGCAGCCAGAATCTATGATTTTGGAGGTTTTCAAGACTTCTTAAACATAAACATGACTGACCTAATCTGCTGCAGCCACAGCCCTGTTTCAACCAGAAGGTTGGAGTAGAGACCCCGAGAATTCCCTTCCAAACAACATTTTTTTACAGTTTTAGGATGGTCTTGGGGTTTAAAATCAACCAGCAATAAAGCACCACACATCCACTTGCTCACTTCCCCACAGTGAGATCAGAGAGAGAATTGTAAGGGCAAAAGTGAGAAAACTCGTAGGTTGAGAAAAAGACAGTTTAAAAGGTAAAGCAAAAGCCACACACACAAGCAAAACAAGTAATTCCTTCACCCCCCACATGGTCAGACAGGTGTTCAGCCATCCTCAGGAAAGCAGGGGACACTTATACAGTGCTTTGGGAAGACAAACACCATCACTCCAAATATCTCTCTATTTGTTCTTCTTCCCCCAGCTTTATATACTGAGCATGATGTCATATGGTCTGCAATATCCCTTTCATCAGCTGCGGTCAGCTGTCCTGGCTGTGTCTACTTCCACCTTCCCATGCATCCCCACCCCTCTCACCATCATAGCAGTGTAAGAAACAGCAAAGGCCTTGGCTCTGTGTAAGCCCTGCTCAGCAATAACAAAAACATCTCTGTGTTATCAACCCTGTGTTCAGCACAAATCCAAAACACAGCCCCATACCAGCCACTGTGAAGAAAATTAACTCAATCCCAGCCCAAATCAGCACAGATGGTTTTCTTATCCAAGCTGCCCCACACGATCGAGTTGTAAGCAGTCTGAAAGCAGGTGGGAAGACTGAAGCCCTATCAGCAACACACAAGTTAAAAGGCTGCCTTAAAACTGAAGTCAAAAGATTCCTAGAGATTGCTTGCAAAGGCATCCAGAGAGAGGGAGTGGGAAACAAATTAAAACTCTGAGACAAGGCAATCTGAGATGAACAGAACTCAAGCAGAAAAGAAGTGTTGAGAGGTAAGAGTACTCTAAGCCCATTTTTTTAAGGTTAAGAAGGTGAGCTGGTATACTGCAGCATTGAAATAAAAAGTTACATTTCTAATACCATTTGCACAGAGGTGTCACTCCTTTATGAAAATAAACACTGGTACTCAAAGAAGAAGCAAAGATCATGCAGAAGAGAAGTAGCTTTCTTCCTCTTCTGCACAGACCTATGAAGCCCCAAATCTTTCCCTGCCTGTGGAAGTCTGGAGAAGAAAGATGAGAAGAAAGACTCAATTTATTGAAGAGACCCACTTCAACAGACAAAAGCTCAATAGGCCAGAGCACCCTGATACCCTTACAGGCTGTGGTGAAGCACTTTCCACTTGATGAAGGTAATGAATAAAAAGTAGAGGAATGGCGCAGAATTTAGTAATTTTCTAAAGGTATGTCTAAAGCAGTTTAAAAAGTCAATGTAGCCATTGATTCAAAAGCAGTTCTATTTGAAAGCTGTTTCAGTAGATTATGCCTTGGTTATGTGTGCAGAAACTAATAATTTCTTGAAGGTTAGTGCTAAAGGTGCAGGGTCATGATGATAAGGACATGAAGAAGATCAGAGGGCTGGAACAGTCTCCTGTGAGGACAGGCTGAGAGAGTTGGGGCTGTTCAGCCTGGAGAAGAGAAGGCTCCAGGGAGAACTTAGAGCAGCTTTTCAGTACTTAAAGGGGACCTATAAGAAAGATGGGGACAGACTTTTTACAAGAACATGTAGTGACAGGACAAGGGTCAATGGCTTTAAACTAGAAAAGAGTAGATTCAGACTAGCTGTAAGGGTGACATTTTTTGCTATGAGGATAGTGACACACTGGAACAGATTGCCCAGAGAGATGGTAGATGTCCCATCCCTGAAAACAGCTAAGGCCAGTTGGATGGAGCTTTGAGAAATGTGTTGTAGTGGAAGGTATCCCTGCTCATTGCAGGAGTGTTGAACTAGATGAGCTCAGAAGGTCCCTTCCAACCTAAACCATTCTGTGATGCTGCTCTATGATCAAACTCTATACTTAGCATTATTTCAGAGGTGAGCCACACACTTTGGACAGTAGCACAGCCGTTTACTGACATAAAGCAACCAAAACCGTGTGTCTAGGTACTGAAAGAAATCTATCTACAATTACCCAAGACAAGTCTTCACACTGCAATCTCTGTGGTTCAGAGGCTGAGTTTGCTGCATTTGTATGGTGTTGGATTAACCAAAACTGCTGATTTATGGATTACATTTAAATTTTAACCTGAATTTGGTTATTGTGCTTATTAATGCATTGCCAGCTTAGTAAAATCATAGTAACTTAGCTTAGTGTATTCTCAGTTAAGTAAATATTGATCTGTCCAATACAAGAGAGTTGTATGGAATGAACATTGAGACCTTAAGTAACCTTAGACAAGAAATTTACGACTCAGCTGTCTCTCTGCAGGTTCATTTCCTCTCAGCAGCAATTCAAAAAAGAATTAATCCACTGCAGAATTAGCTTTCTCCAGAAATGCAAATCTGCTTCAGCAGAGCAGCATTATTTAAGCACTTTTATTGCTCAAGCAATTGGGGGTGACGTCTTCTTGGAAGAGCTTACAGAATTTGTAGAGTGTGAAAGTTACAGCAATGTGCAACCACAGTACAGAGACGGAGAGAGATGCAAGAAGACAGGAACCTGAACTGTATGGAAAGAAGCCAATTTTATACTTCATTATGATTTTAGATATAACCTTCTCAGCCACTGCCTCTGTTCCACATCTGTTATTAAAAATTTTAAGCTGTTCATTCCTTGTATTTACATTTTCTTCATACTTCTGAATCATTACATTCTCTTGAAACACAAGGTTAAAGATACAGGGTCTCACAGTCCAGTAACATGCCCTGTTTCAAACAATCTTATGGCATAATATTTTGAAACCTTAGTTTAAAAAAAAAATTGTTTTCTTGCCTTCCAATGTAGAAGCAGATAAATTGTAAAGACAAGGACATTTCTGAAGAAGCAGCAGAACAGCTTCTTCCACAGCTACATATATATCAGAAAACAACACAGACATTTATAGATTTGATCCATTCACCTCCTTCAACACTGAAAAGCATTTGCAGTTACAAACTGAATTATTTTGGGGGTGAGCTGGGGGAAGAGGCAATAGGGAAAGAGGAGATGGAAGAGAAATTACTACAGCAGCACAGTGTTATGTTTTTCTAGTTGTTAGACAAGAATTACTTGAGTTTTACAGGCCAAAGAGTGATTCTCTAGTTTGCTATTTAAAACACAACTGTAACATTTGAGTTCCTCACAGCCTTGAATATTTTCACACATTCCACGTTCCAAAAGAGACCACAAGTGACACCAGCCTGATTTCAGAACACAAAACCATGGGTAAATTCCCCAAAGTAGTTGAGCAGGTCAAGTAAAACTATCTCATTTCCAACATAGAACTGAGAGAAGCAAGTTTTGAGCTGTCTGAGCTCCCTACAGAGAACATGAGGAGAGTTAAGGTGCATCCAAATGTGACTCTAAAGAGCCAGCTCAGACAGACAACCTGTTGTGAATATTTGCTTCCAGCTAACATGAACCCATCTCTCTGCTGGTTAGACATGGAGCCTGATGTGATTGGCTTGGATGTAAACATGTAAATTGTAAACCTTTTCTTTTAGTCAAATGAATGTTACCTGGAACAGCTACAGTCTGCCTAAAGCTGATGGAGAATATTCAGTACACATAGGACTCTTAAGTGTGAGTCTTCTGTGGAGGCTTTCAGGGCAGATCTTCAGCCATTGAAAAGTGGTCCATCATTCTTCTGTAACAGTGAGTAGAAAATTTCCCTCATAATTCAGCACTCTGGGTCATTCTTTCTTCTGCCTTAGAGTGCAAGAATGGGGACTGCATCTTCTTGTCTCCTCAAAATGTTTCCCAATCATTAGGCCACGGGCTGTTTGGGACACAACAGCTGGGAGACAGGGACAAAGAGAAAAGGTTTGGATTAGAAGTGCCACATCCCCCGTTTACCTTTTGGCACCAGGAGCTGTTTGAAATGGAATTGCAGACTGCCCGGGAGGCAGCCGGAAGGAAGAACACTGACACATGCTCTCACTTGCTCTGGATGCTGCCTCAAGCACACAGGGGCCCCTGTGGCCCACGGCTGCTCCCCAACTGCTGCACACAGAACCCCACACACACACACGGAACAGGGACCCCACAACCAGGAAAACAGAAGTGGAATTTCAGGGGATGACAGGACGGCCTGTGCTGCTGAGGCACTGATCATGGCTTTTTCACAAAACCTTTGTTTGCTATCTCAGGTCTCTTAGGAAAAAAAAAAAAAAAAGGAATTATAATGCTAGCTGCTGCATCTGTAGGTTGCCAGGAACAGAGCTGGATGTGGCTGCTGTGCTCGGGGCATGACTGCACCAGCCCCACTCCCTCCATAAAAAAGACTGCCTGCTCCAGTGGGGGGAGAATGTTTGGGGTTTTGTATGCTTTGTTTTCACAATCAGGCATTAATGGACCTTAAGCATTAGTTATGCTTAAGGTCCATGAATCTGGTCTTGTGGTTTTAAAAATAGTAAAACACTCTGTATAAGCTATGCAGCATGGGGTTGGGTGTTTTGTTCATGTGGTATTACAAAATGGGAAGATAAGGCTTGTGTAACAAGCCAGGAAATTTCAAGAACAAATCTATTTGCTGTAAGTTCCTCTCTTGTTTTTCCAGTCTCAAAAGATTTTCTTGCAAGACTTATTCATGGCCAGTCCCACATCCCAGGATCCAAATTAAAATCTTCCCATCTTATTCATTTAGTGAAGAACATAAATGTGTGAAAAGCCCCTAAAAGCAGGTATAACATAGAAAATGAATGCAATAATCCACAAATATTTCAATGTGGAGAATATTATGCTGTTAGTATATAGCAACTAAATTAGAAGCAGGTAAACAACAAAAATAATCCCCAAACTTCACAAACTCATTTTAATGGAAAAGTACAGTAGCAAGAGCATCCAAATTTGAAACATGCTCTGCACTATCTTTAGCACTTTGGGTTTACTAGGCTTGCATTCTGACAAGTATTCAGAGCCTTCTTACTGCAGGAGAAAACAAACTATCAGGTTTAGACCCTGTATCATCTGGAATAATCTTCCTCCTCCACCATTCTAATGCTAGAGACAGCAAAACATTCAGGTATTCAAGGATTTGCATGCATTTTTGGAAACTGTAGACAGACTTCCCTGTTATTATTTGACTGAAGAATCAAGACTGGCCACAAGTAGCAGTGAGGCATTAATGCATGAGTTAGTCTTTGTAATATGAAACATCAAAGGGAAAGATAATTAGGAAATAATTTTTACTGAATTAAATACAACTGATATGCCTAACCTGACTTCTGGCACGTGGACGGCGGCTCCTTCTCCACTTGCAGGTCAGTTGCAGAACAGGTTTGGTGACCTGGTAGCAGGAGAGAAGCAGAATGTTGCACCTGAGGAAGCATCCAAGCTGTCCATGCATAAACCACACACAACTGACAGGAGGCAATGGCAGGGGACAGTAGTGGTAGGTTTCCATTTGTGGTGGACAGAAGCCCCCATCTGCCTCCTTGGCTTGCTATCTAGATCGATTCATGGCTTGCCAGGGGCTCAGATCCAAGATGCAGCAGAGGAGCTACCAAGGATCTCGGGCTATCACTCCCTGCTGCTTATCCACACGGGCACCAATGACACTGCCAGACGAGATCAGTGGGGTCAAGAGTGCCTACAAGGATCTGAGAGCAAGGATCAGGAATTATCCAGCCTGGCCAGCCTGCAAAAATCCTGGATCAAGGCCCCTTGGAGCACATTTCTGGGCCCATGCAGAAGGAAGTGATTAGGAAGAATCAACATGGGTTTACGAAGGGTCAGTCATGCCTGAACAATCTGATTGCTGTCTATGATAAAATGACTGGACTTGTGGACAAAGAGAGAACAGTGGATGACTTTGACCTTGCCTTTAGAACTTGTCAGTCCTTTTAAAAACACTCTTCCTTCTCTTGACTTAAAAAATACAAATTACAACCAATAATATTCTGTAGTATCTCTACCAGTTAACACATGGGTTCTTAGCAGCTTCTGGCCACAGCGACTTGAAGCGGAAGAAGAACTCACACAAATAGTTATGTGAGTCAACTTATGGCTTTTCCATGCTGCACATATAGGGAAGATATTCTCACATTTACTTCCATGAAAAAACAGTAGATTTCCACTGTACTGACAGATATTTCTTCCACAGAGAAGCAATGGTGCACACCCAGATCTCTTGGTGGAGGTCTGAAGTCCTGCTGAGTGGATATGGGCTGGCACAGCACCTGGGGTAATGCCGCAAATAAGGAGAGGAAAAACAAAGTGTCAACAACAGGGCATGAAACTGAAGATATCAGAGCAGTAGTTGTAGAAGAAACTTTCTGAGCCTCTGTTCACCCTGACAATAACTGGTCACATCTCTGGAATCACCAACAACATCGCATCTGCAGGTTTAAAGCATTTGTCTGGAGACTGCAGACTGTCCTTGCTCTTTGGCCGAGAGCAGGTTCCCCTTCCCTTGGTCTTTCCTTTACTTTTCCCATCTGGGTAACTAAAGGCATTGCATGGAGATGTGCTGACATGTTGAGAACCTGCTCTGTCACATGCCATCAACACTTACCATTCTTCTTGACCTTCACCACTGCTTTTAAGGTCTTCCCTTTCTAGGCAAACTCATCCAAAGCCTTCTGCTGCAGATCTCTACAGGTGATACAACATGCTAATGCCTGAAGGGCACCAAAGCCACTCCACTCTGCCCTCAGGCACCCTCACATGGGCCTGAACAGACCATTCCTGTTTCTGTGAAGCAGTTTCTTCCAGAAACAGCCCCCAACTTCAGGGTGCTTTTTGACAGCAGTGAGATGCTGCATGTGGGAATAACACACAGGTACTTGCTTTCTGCGTGGCAAGACCTACACTCTCATCAGCATATGGAAAATATTCCCTCATCTGGGCAAAAGCTCTCCAGCTGTCCAGCTCCTGAAGACAACAGCAAGAAACACAACCACAGAACAGCCCTCTCCCCATGCTGGTAGACCATCCACACCTTTGTCTTTTAACTCTATCACCTCTGCATGCTGATGCTGACCTATTTCTCTACCAGCTCTCTGCCATGATGTTCTATATCACTACTTCCGCCCATTTTTGAAGAAGAGCGAAGTGTCCTTTGCAGCTCATCATAAGTCAATTTCTGCCCTTAGAAACACCTTCCACAAACCTAAGAAAAAGGATAAATTCTTCTCAGAGTCTAAACACACCAGACAGTCATTTCCTACAAACAAGAGTGTCATTAAGCCAGGATCAAGAATGGCTTCAAAGGAGTAGAAGTGAAAGACCTGAGAAGGAGATGTCACTGGTAAGAAGCAAAACTACCACCCACTGGGCCTGGGTGCTGCAAATCTGTTCTGATTGAAGGGGGCAGTGTTCCCGCCTGTGATGTGGTCATCCGCAGCTCCTAAGTCATCTTTTGTGGACAAGCCTTCTTCTTGTTGCTCCCTCACACTTCTTGCCCCCGGTGGCACAAGGCCATCCTCCTGCCACAGGTGTGAAGCTTCATAACTGTGATAGGAGTTCGGGTAGTGCCTTGGTGTTGCTTTTGCCTAATTGCTTTTTCTTTTGGGCACCATGCCAGTGTAACTGTAGCCCTGTAATGTGATATTGTCACTGCTAGTAACATGCCGTAAGCCTGGTATTGAGTCTGCAAGGGCTCAGAACTGAGGCTTGTCTGCTCTGTCTTGGTTTCTTGTGACCTGCCTGCAGCCTTATTTTATGTAGTTTGGATGTGGCAGCATTTTTTTTAACTGACGTACTTGTATGTTTGGTTTATCTTTATGTGATAGAAGTGTTGTTTGCTATAGGTGACAGTAACAAGCAGTTGTTCCAAGTAGATTGAGAATTTTGCAACTTTAATAAAATGCTATTGAGCAGAAAAATACAGGTCTGCAATGACAACCACAAGATGTGGCAGACAGGATTACAGCTATGGGATGAGAAGAGATGGGGCACAGGATTGGCACTGAAGACCCCATATTATAAAAAGATCAGTCATGATCAATTAACCTGCAGACCTGGAGCTGGACAAAACTGTGGTTAGGGCCAGGAAGAGGAGCAAAGAAATAGTATATAACATATATAAATCTAAATTTAATATAAATGGTACTATGTAACCTGGAGCTGCAGACCAAGGATGAAAGAGAAAGGTGTGCAAGCATGTTAGCAAACATACAGTTTGTGTGTACACAGTATTATGTATACATCATACTGTCAAAATGAACATCATATTTCTCCTGGTAAAGGATTCCACATATTGTCCACTTGCCATAATATTCCCTCCCCTGCCGACACCAGCATGAAACTGCTGGCCTTCAGACACAGAAGAGCACAGGAAGGGTGAGGATAATACTAGGAAAATGGCAGAAACTAAAAGGTGTGTGCATTACAATTACAGTTGTATTACTGCTATTAATATGGCTTTTTTATCTGTATATAAATATTCTACTTGCATTATTTTTCTTTTTTTTTTCTGTAATAATTAGATCTAGACAAATAATGATTTCTGAATTAGACTTAAGATTTTACCTTTGCTAACAATAACTTCTTGGCCTTTGTACACAAGGTGTGCTTCCTCTTTGCACATAGACTTGAATGCAACATCACATGAGTGGATTTGAATCTGTCTGTATTGAGAGCCTCCACTGACAGCTTTTGATCTGGGATCTCTAGCCAGTTTCCATTAGAATCACTGATATTTTTCCATGTGTTGCTTTTTACATGTTTACTTTTTTGCTTGTGTATTTGCTTGTCTGTACATAATATTCCTTGCTTGGATTGTTTTACTGTTTCTATACACATTTGATTAAAATGCTTATGATTATAATCCACATTTGGCTTCTATCACAAAGCAGAGACATGCTCCCAGCAAATTATTATTTACAACAAAACTGGTGAGTGTCACAAAGGTGAGCTAGGGATTCATAAAGTTATAAATATTTAGCAGTAGAATAAGTTACTGTGTTCCATTCAGTGATTTCTACAGCTACAGCCTCTGGTGCTGCCTTTGCATGCTTACTTACATAGGGAAAGTGTAATGAGAAAGGTGACCACTGGAGCTAGAGCTGCTGTCTAAGCCTCTTCGTGTTCAAGTAAAAGTAAGAATGAGTTATTTCATTAAAAGGAGGGAATTAAATCACTGCCACCTGTATTCTGATTTACAGGGTTAGTAGCACCGCATTCGTGTTAAGCATGAACATATGTATCACCTTGGCTTCTCTTTGTTTCAAAAGTGGAACTGGTCTGGGAATAACCAGATGACCTTCTGAGAAGGTCAAAGTGCAGGAATGAAGAAGCGGTATTGATAATTCTAGCAAGGCAAGAGTTACAGGAGTTAAGCACTCAAGTCTTGTCTAGTTATCCCTCCTGTCTAGTTGTCCCTCCTTCTCTAGTTATCCCTCCTAGATTCAAATTTTAGATTCTCAAAAGTTCCATTTTGCTTGCTGTCTAAGCCCTTAAATTTGGCTAGAAGTGTCAATGTTTATATGCCAACAATTCACATTCTGTAAAGTCCTGCAGAGGACGGTCTCACCTAGTACACAGACAGGAGCTAGGGAGGAAGGAGAACACAGTGAGTAGAGAAAGCAGTGCTGTCATCTCTTTCATAAAAGAACCCTAAGGTTGACATCAGAGATAATGCTGCAGAGACAGTGTTTCTCTGCCTGTGGAAACCAGGATCTAAAGCTCTTTTTGAACACTCTCACCATGAAACTGTATTGCAGTTTCTCAAGTGCCACCTCACAGGCTAATTTGAACTGCAAGCAACCAACAAGTATCCTGCTGATAGGAGGAGACTTTGTCTGCACCAAACTTCACAGGATGTGATAACAGTGTGTGAATGAGAGAAGGGCCAGAGATCACTTTTAAGCTTTTGCAGTAAGAGTAAAGTAGAACTGCAGTACCACTGCTCAATCCTTGTTCCCTCAATCCAACCCTTTGCATGTGCATATTCACCTTCCTTTAATTTGTCAGACCTCACCCCCACAAATAAAAGGGTGGAATATTCTTGATACTAGAAGTCTGGGATGAAAAGCCCTCAGCATCCCAACCTGTCCTACTTTGTAAGGAATAATTATTGATTATTGAATCAGAGATTTATGGCAACTATAGCTCAAGTTTTAGAACACTTGCCTAGAAGCTGCTGAATACCCAATATGACAATGATATATTCAAAAAACAAGGACTGGAACCCTTTCAAATTAATGAAAATCAATACAGGACCCTATGGGAAGGGAAGGTGATATTAATTTTGAGCAAAACTTATTCTCTACCCATCCTATCATTCTTTCCTCAGTTTTACTCATATAAACATGTACGCTGGTAGTATGGGATGGATCACTTCTGCATAACATGAAGAATGAGAGGTGCCAGCTGCTGAATCCTTGCTATGTATTCTGAAATCTCCTTGCTGGTAGCTGCTTTGGGCCAATTATTTTGTACCCTTCAGGAGTTCCCAGTTATTGAAGCATAATCTTTTGCCTCAGGAATTCACTTACGACAGCCTCCAGAAATGTCAGGCAAGGTGGCTGACCATTTTCTGTTACTTCCTCATTTTGTGTGTCTTGTGGCTGCAGTCTGTCTTCCTACTGGAATTTCAGGATGAGAGGGGCACAACCCATGTGATACAGCTGTGCAGCCACTCTTGCTGTCAGAATTCCACTGTTGAGGCAGTTGTCCTGCTGCCTTGGTGCAAGAAGCACCTTCCTTAGTTGCTACTGATTTTATTTCTGTCACATACATCACTGGCCATTGATGCTGGCCATTCTTCCAACCTGTGCTCTAGTGCTTCTTGGGGTGCTTTCATGCAGCTCTGTTTCTGTTCACACAACCATCTCAGTCTGTGTATTTCTGTTCTTTGACTAGGGGTTAGATGTTTTCCTCCAGCCTGGCTGAGGGCATGACAGACTTTGAGAGCGGGGCTTAAAGTACACGCCTTGCCTCAATCTTTCTTACAAGCTGGAGAGGCTCTCAAGGTGCTGGGCTTTCTTCTCTCTTATCTGTAGGCATCAGAATGCATGGAGGGGACAAGTATATTCCCATTAAGCCTTCCAGAAGCACTAACTTAAACAAGAACAGCAGTCTGTATATGCAGATATACTTGTCCCAGCTGTGGAACTAGACCAGGGATGTCAACTGCAGCAATCCTCCTTCTGGAAGAGTCCCCTATGGAAAGAGGAATCAAATATCAAATAAAATGTTGATAGTTTGCCACCGTCTCCCCTTTTTGCTCAGCTGCTTAAGCCTTACTGAAATACAAGAAAAAAAACCCACAGAACAAAGCCCATAGAGTTAAATAATTTATTATAATAACTCACAGACAAAATTCCTTTTCTTCAAAACTCATTTCAAAACCTCAGATGTGGAGAGACAGTCCTTAGTCTCCAGTCTTTGAGAGACTATTGAAAGGCAATACAGTTTGTAGATGTGAGGTTCAGAATTCCTAAATTCAATCTCTCCTGAAATACTTTATTTTTAAGGCTTGATAGACATACACATAGCTATAGAATTGCATGTGCAGGAACAACAGTAGTTCCTGATGGAACTATGCACTATGCTTATCTCCATGGCAGCTAAGCAATTAAGGAATAAGCAAACATCTACTGCTGCATATTCCTTCCCTCAGCCCTCCTCCTGGCTTTTTGTTGTTTGCCAGCAATATCTACTCTGATGTTTGGATCAGAAATGTCAAGGTTAAAAAAAGTCACATTACTGAACAGGGCAAAACATTTTATATCCAGCCCTTCAAAGTTCTGCTTCTGCTGAAGATTTTCAGACTGATCCTGTCCCACCTGGAATGAGGAGGGACTATGGAGTGAGTGCTGTAATGACTGGGTATTACCTATCAGCTCTTCCCAGAAGCAGCTCTGCCAAGTCTTCCACTTCACATTGGCAACTCACAGGCCCCAGCCCTACTCTCCTTTCCCTCATCACAGAGGGATGTCTACGTCCTGTGCTGTCCTGCTGTTGGCACTATGAACCCTTGTGACCCATGGCCCCTTCTCTGGTTGCTGACTCTTAGACTTCTCCACACAAGCACAGGCTAGAGAGTGAGACTGCACAGGAAAAAACAGTAAAGAATAGGATATAGGAAGAAGGTAAGAGAGACTGCAGTTGATGCAGGACTTGGTTAGACAGCCATATCAACCAGCAGCTTGCTTATACATGGCCTGTCCTCATCTATCCACATTTTTCTCCATTTTGCCATGCTTATAATTCCCACCCCCCACCTTGATCCATCTCTTTTCCCACCCTTGTCTCCTCCCAAATAAACAACTTTAGTTGCTCCTTCCCCATTGGTTCCAGTTTTGCTACATCCATAACCATATTTGGCATTTCTTTAGCCATCACATCTCAGCCTTACATGATACAGAATCATTAAGGTTGGAAAAGACCTCTAAGATCATCCAGTCCAACTGTTAACCCAGCACTGCCAAGTTCACCACTAAACCATGTCCCCAAGTGCCACATTTACACATTTTTTAAATACCTTCATGGATAGTGACTCTACCACTTCCCTGGGCAGCCTGTTCCAATGCTTGACAACCCTTTCTGTGAAGAAGTTTTTCCAAACCTCTACAAGATTTATTGATGCGGTAACCTGGACACTGTGGGTTTTTTTCCAAGATTATACTCCCCCAAAACACTCCAGTATTGCCCTCCAGTTCTCTTACAGGTGCCTGGGGAACTTGTCCCTCTCTCACTTGTCCTTCTCTCACACAGTTCCCCATAACCAGCTGTGAAATCCAGCCATTTCTCATGGTGTTACACTGTAATGCTTGCCAGCTGCTCACTCTGCTGTTTGTTACGTTTGGCAGTTTCTCTTGTTATGTTCCCTATTTTCTCATTGTCGGTTCCATTATCTAAGCCTCACCATGGAGCCTAGTCATCTTCATAATGTACTTTAGTGGGGAATATAATCCATAATGTGTCTGGGTGCAGAAGTCACAGAAAAATACAAATAACTTGTCCCCTAGACGGAATCACAGAAAACATGATTGGAAAGGATTTCTGGAAGTCATCCAGGTGGCTCTTGAGAGCTGCCAAGGAAGGAAATTCACTACTTCGTTGGTCAACCTGTTTCAGTGCTTAACTACTCTCACCATGGAAGAATTCCTTCCTTACAAGTCACTGGCAGTTCTCTTGCCATGCCTTGTTGCTGGAAAATTTTCCTCTTGTCATTTCACTGTGCACATCTGACCCAAGTCTGGTGCAAAGTTCTTTTTTACAGCATGAAAGGGAAGTTTGCTTCTGTACCCTATGAAGTCCACTTTTCCATTTATCCCAGTCACATCAGCAATGTCTGTGGTTCAGGACAAAGAACAGGTTAAAAAAATCAATTAAAATTAACCAAATTACTTAATGAAAACAAAAGTCAGCTGCATTTCCTCATAAATGGTTCAAAGGCCATAGAGATGTATCAAATACATCACAGCTTCCAATTCTGTGGAATCACTTCAGCTAAATCAAGGCTACCTCTTGTACAGAGAGAAAAGGAGGTGGAGAGCCTTGGGTTTAGAGTAGAAGAGGCAGGGAAGCTATTCCAAAGCTTTAAATGAAAGAAAAGATACTGTCAGAAATTCAGGAAAGGAACTTAATACCTGGCTGAGGATGTTAGTATTGTCTGAGTTGCTAAGCAACTACATAAGTTATTAATTTCAACATTAAGTAAATTCTGTTATTTCAAGAATGAATTACAGTCTACTTTGTATTATTTAGAAGAAACCAAAATGTACTTTGTAGTGATAGAGTATGTCTCAGTCTTTCACTTTACAGCAGCCTGCCACTAACATATACATATAACATCCATACACTGGTTAAAAAATATAAAATCCTTAATCCAAATGTGGATACCCAGATAGAAGCAGCCTTCTTTCCTCAGTTTTTCCCCTTTCCTTAAGATATTTTAATGTCACCAAACCTTAAGTTGATCTCTACCACTCAAGTCCTTCTATTTTTTTGTATCTGCATCTCTGTCAGTTTATGACAGAAAGATGTATTATAGTAATCAGTGTTCTGCTGAAGGTACAGCATCTTTTTTGATGCTTGTAAGATTTATGAGCTAAAATAAGCCCTGGTCAGCATAGATGTTAACTATTTCAAAAAATGCTGTTGAAATAATCCAGAGTACTTTTTTTCATTTTTTAACCTTTTTTTTTTTTTTTTTTAATGCTGAGATAGGTGGCAAAGCATATTCAGACATTTTGGTTGTTATACCATCTCAAGGTAAAGAAAACAATTCAGTGACATGAAAAAAGAGAAAGCCACACAGGATAAGATGAGAAATCATTTAAAAGAAGATCAACAGCTTCATACATTTGCAGGTGTAAGTATGATCTTTTGTGATTTGTATCCTGTAAAATTCATACCACACACTTAGGAGTAATACACAGACCATTGCACAGCTTATCATCAGTCAGAACGATTCTATTTTCAACTGTACCATGAATACAATGGGCCAAATGATAATTGTCACCTAGTGAAAACTGGGGAGGTTTTACAGATCTCAACAGACCAATTTACACTGGTCAAGCACCTGATCCATCCTGCTCTGTACAGCAATCTCCTCACTTGGCACTTCCCTATTGCTACCTGGGGAAGGAAGGTGATTTTACATTTGCAGTCTGTCTAGGAATTTGTTTATTTTTAAATAAGGAAAAGTTTCTTCTGGGTGTTATTTGAGGGTGAACTATGGCCTCAGAACTTAATTCAAAAAGCAGCTCTTAAGCACACAGTTGCATCATGAATATTTATCTGGCCTCATGCAAAAGCTCTGAATATCTTGGCTCCGCTGTTCTCCTTCTGCACGAGACCCCCCCTTTGTTGGGAAAACGCTGCCATCGCAACTAAGGGCAGCAGAAGGCAAGGGGGCTGGCAGGCAGGGAGAGAAAGCAGGTTGGGTTTTCAGGCTAATTACAAGGTTTTGTGTTCTGGGTCACCTTGTAAATGAGATACGATGCTCAGAAAGCTGCAGCCAAAGCTGCTCGGCAGAAAGTGGAGCAAACGCACAAAGGTTCTGCTGGTGTTTAATCTTTCTTGAACACAACCTGCAATTTTCATGGTGAGCAATTACAATGGCTCTAGAAAATTGGTTCCTGGGGCATCTTGCTAAACAGACAAAAGTTGTTTTTATGAGCCAGGCTGTAAAACCGTTCACTCTGGGTCTGGTGAGTGATCTGTATCAATAGACTTCTCCCCTCAGAATTCTTCTGACACACTTGCTAAAATGCATTAAAATTAATTTTAACACAGCCTGAAAGAAACAGATTTGAGCAGCTTTGCAAGCTAATGCAGCTTCAAAACATTTTGTCATATTGATCAGTTTAGCACTCCTTCAGTTTAAGGCTGGCATGCTTTCTGATTATCTGTACTGCACATGTAAAACATTTCTAGGCTATCTGCGGAACAGACCTGAAGGCAGCTGCAGTCTGGTTCCTGCATCTCCTCTGCCTGTGGCCTGTGTTTATGTTTCTCATTCACCTTGTAATTCTGCAACTTGAACCACAGTTGCCACAGGAATATTGTGAAAACTAGTATTTGCACTGCTCTTTGGGGATACTTCACCCTCACTCCTGTTATTTTCTGGATGACACTGGGCTGGTAGTTTATTTACACCATAGGGGTCCGTTTTGAAATGCTGCTTCACATAAATGAGCACCAAGGACGCTTTTACTCTTAAGAAGCCATACAGGGTGTATATGTGTTGGACTCAGACCACAGCAGGGGTGATTCCTGATACAGGGTATAGATGTTGTGGGGACATGAAATTGCAGATGGGACTGTAAGAGCACTTTGGGGGCCCCTCAGGTAAGTGCAGCCTAACACACCCACACACTGCACCTCGGCTTTACCTGTGCATCTCTGCAAGGAGAGGACTTTGCTGCTGAATATTACCAGCCCTGGAGCTATTTAAAAGCTGTGCAGATGTGGCACTTAGGATATGGTGCTGGACTTGGCAGTGCTGGGTTAATAGTTGGACTCAATGACCTTAAAGGTCTTTTCCAATCTAAACAATTCTATGATAGTTTTTACCTGGAATGTTGACAAGGACCTCAGGATGGACCTCTGTCTCCCACTATTCCCAGTCTGTCCCACACAGACTATTCCCAACACACCATTAACAAGACTTATTCTCTTATGATTTTGGCTTTGTTCCTGTCTGCCTTGAGCAACACGGATAAGTCACTTGCAGAGAGAAAAACAAGGGATACAATGAGTCATCACTTTGATAGCTCAGATCAGGCACGTAACTCCTAGAGCTTGCTCATAAATTTGGGGGTCACAAGGTTTAGGTTAGGTTAAAGCCATTATGTCTAAGACCTACTTTTGGACTCTGCCTGTTTTTTAGTGAAATATTTTAGCCTAGCTCAACTTTTATAACTAAGTCAAAGAATGCCTGAGTGAAACCTTATGTTCTCCAAAATTAAGAATTTCTCAGGAATGTATTAGGGCTGGTAAGATGATCTTGTCTCTTCTAGCCTTATACATAAGCATTTTATTAAGCTTCTTTATCTTCTTTTGAATTCTCTGGCTTTAATATTTACAGTCACTCTGGTTTTGCAATTTTTTTTTAATCTTAGTTGCAATAATACTAAAGGCTGCTGTTGTATAAGAGCTTCAACTGTATAAAAAAATCCAGTCAATTTTGGATATTCTCTCTGCAACAGTAGGGCAGCATCTTCCTTTAAAATACATCAGTCCTTTGAAATTAGCAAGCAATTTGTTGGTCAGTGCACCTAAACACTAAAGAGGCAGCAAATCGATCCCTGCCCTCGGGTCCCTGGGTTCCACAGTTATTGCAAAAGCTGCAAAATTAAACAAGATTTTTATTCTAGCGAACAGAGTCAATTCAGACCAATGGAAGAATGGGAGAATATTGTCAATTCCTCAGGCAAACCTAAATCTTTCATCCTGCCCTTACTGGGGCTGCCTCAGGACTGTTGCAAAGACAACTACTATAAAAATGGATCAGAACAGCCTTTTGCCTCATCATCACATCTCCCCAAATACTGCTGCCTCTGCAATACTTTTTTTCTGTTGCTATGCCCAGGAGATAAAGCAGCTTCAATAATTTGCAGCAATTTATAATTATTGATGAGTCTTCAGGTTGCCTTCTTTAAAGGGAACACATAACCCATTAACCATGAATTTGATTATTAGGACCCACTTCAACCCCCTCTTATTCTACCGACAACTGGACAAAATTGTGTGGAAATTGTTCTGCAGTTTTCTAGCTCTGCAGTTTACCAGACCACTTAGAGAAAACAGACCAGAAAAATTGCTATAATTCCTTTCAATTTTTAATAGCTCTCTTGTGCTGTGGCTTTAATCTGTATGAAATCGCTAAAGCGCTGAGTAAATAAAGCAGCTGTTACAGCTCATGGAGCTACAATATGGCCACGGCTTCCTGGAGAATGTTCAAAACTACACAAAGTACAGATATTCACTTATAAAAATACAAGTTAGTAGAGAATACGGAATTATAGTTCAAAAAAAGGCTCCTGGATTCTTACATAAGAAAATATCAGTACTGTATGATATGCACAGTGTGGTATGGAACCATTAGACCCTGAAAGACACAGTTCCTGGTTGTGTAGATGGATGACTGCATACCTGTACATTTAAATACCATTTTTATATCTGCTTACATGTAATTGCTAACATGCATCTGTGGCTATTTAAATGATTGTACAACCACAGGCTATGATAGTTTCAACTTTTACATATTCATTTAAACGTGTCTATGTTTACTTGACCAGCCCCAGAGTGCAGATAAGAAGATAAGAAAAGGAAATGCCAAAGCTGTGAGACAGAAATTCTTTTTTTCTGTACTTTTCAAAATGCATTTGATCTAGTTCCCAGATGGCTTACAGGAGTGAGTTAACATGCTACAATATTAAAACTCAGTCTATTAAGCTGTTTGGAAAGTAAACTTAACGTTGTATCAGTGGCAAGAGGTCTTAGGCAAAGCAATACGATTTTATGCTGGAGGATCTTTGTGCAAAGGAGGATGTCTCTATAACTCCCAGTTTAATATTTACTCCCAAAAAGCACATGTACCTGATCCAGCAAATGCACATGTGGCTAAGGTCCTCGTCCTTTGCCATCATTTAGAAAAGAGGATTTCTAAACATTCTATCATTGTTGACAAATCCTCTGAAAAAATAATGGAGGGTTTTATATGTGAACCTAAATTGACATATACTCTATGCAAATGTTTGCTTAAAAGCTGTGTACATTGTCTTTGCCTTAAATGCCATGGTTCTGGATAAAAACTGTGTGTGCAGATATCTTTGTAGGTCAGGAATCTGACTTGCCAGCTACATTTGTAATCCTGAAATGATAAGGAACAACACTTCAATCATCGAGGAACAGTAAAAGCAAGATTATATATTAAGGAAAGTTTGTATTCGAGAAAAGCTAACACAGTTTTTGGTGCAGGGAGGGCTTACATAGATACAGGGAGGGCTGTTGGAGCTCCCTAGAAGTGTGTGTGAGTGTTAGACATCAAACATGCATGGACAGACTCTGTTTGCTTTCCTGCTGGCCTTCAACAAGATACCTTGTAAAGAATCTTAGAGCATGTCAGGTTTTAAGACTGAAGTAAATATTGGAAACAGTTCAGAGAAGAGTGGCAAGTATGATCTGAAGTACACAAAGTTCTGTATGAGGAACAGCTAAACAGCCTGAAGCCTGGAAAAAATATGATTGGGGAGGGATTATTGCAGTATTCTATATAACCACAAGTGAGATGAAGAGGAGAGAGGGAGATGCGTTCTCCATACATCTTCTGATGCAAGCACTAAGAATTAAATTAGTGGATGGCTGATTCAAAACAAACGGAAGCAGAGACTTCTTCACATAATGCAAATATGAACCATGGAACTCCTCATTGTGAGATTTTGTAGATGTTGCAGTTTAAAGGGGTTCAGAGGCCTCATTTTTCATGAAGGAAAAATACTGAGACTTATAAAGCTCAAAGGTAATATACATCACGATGATGATGTCACAGAATAATAGACTGGTTAAGGTTGGAAAAGATCCTCGAGATCATTGATCCCAACCATTAACCCAGCACTGCCAAGTTCACCACTAAACCACATCCCCAAGTGCCACATCTACATATCCTAAATGTAGAGCGGGGACTGGGGGAGCATAGCCAGTCAGTCAGCTGTGTACTGCTACATTGTTCTGAGGCACAATTTTCTCTGCCTGCAAATCCTCTCTTCACATGCCTATGATGTTTCCTTAGGCATTTGTGCTCCTCAAATATTTCCATGGCAAGCTTTGTAACTGAGTCTATGATAAATTTTGGAGCCAAAAAGATGAGAGAAAAAAGAGGTTTACTAATGACTTCCTTTCTTTTGCTTTCACCATGATCTCAGTGAGTTCCAATTAAGGGTTCTTTCCCCTCCACTTGATCTAAGTAGAGCATCATTGCTGAGCAGCAAGTTAGATTTTTCTTGGAATCCTAATGCTCTGCAACCATAAGTATCAACTTCTAGAAATGAAAGAGGTTACGTGTACGCAGAGTAACTTTAGGAAATCAGTTTATATACAAGCAGAAAGTCTGTCCAAAGAAACAGTGCATCTGTGAGCTATGTGTCTTCTGCAGTATGCTGCACAAGAGGAGAAATTCCCAGGCTAGGTAAAAAGCAATGTCACATAATTTATGCCTAAGATCTCTGAAAGAAGAAATGTTGTTGGGTTCTTTTAACATACCTCTCTTAAATAGGAGTTGCTGTATCACTGAATCCATCTTTTGTTTTATTGAGTAGAAGATGCCTATTCAATTATTCATTTAAGTATCGTAACCTAATATGTGATAACCAGAAATTATATTAAATAGTCTTAGACCGAGTGACATCTGGTGTTTGATTAGAGATCTATTCAAAGCCATTTTTAGCTGCTGGAACTTCTTGGGTCTTACGCTTTGACCAAATCAGAGGATGTCTTAAAAAAGTATAGGTCAAATGTAATAAGATAGTAGATAATAGTCTATTATTGAAAAGGTAGTCATACTTTGAAGCAAATAATAAGCTTGAAGATGGAATTTCTCATGTATTTAAATGAAAATCTCTTACTTTAGCAGCATGTTTCTAAGGCGACCAAGGGTAAAATATTTTCTCTACAAAAATGGCACCTAGCAGTGATTTCAGAGACAATTATAAGATTCTGTTTGTTTACTGACAAGGACTGAAAATTTCCATGATGGTACAGAAGTGGCTTGGTATATATCATTACATTTATATAGACACAGGAATTTTGAATCCTGAGTACCATTCCGAATAAAAGTTTATGAATGTCAACAATTAACATGAAGAGTAAATGCTATTTTTTTGCTGCAGAAATGATATAAATATGACCCAACTAACTTATTAAATAACATGACACTAATCTGAATTACCTTTTCCCAGATTATATATAAAAGTAGCTTTGTCTTCCTTTGAGGAATATTTGGATGAATTTGTTTAATGTAATGAAATTGCAAACAGCAAGTGAAGTAGATTCAGTTCAGGTCTGCAGGAATGGAAATTTTAAGTGTCATTCCTTAGCATATGAAGGAACTTTTCTCCCAAGAGAGGAGAAGGAATTGTTTTGGAAATTTTCATACTGTGCAGAAAGATGTTTCTTTTCTAGCATCTGCATTACATCTTGTTGAGACTAAATACAATCTAGTACTCATATGATGTATGTCACAAGAGAGAAAATACAGATTCCTGATTTAAGAGCATTACAAGAGCTGTTACAGAAGTATCCTGTAATGTGTGCTCTTCCATTACTTTAATTAAGAAAATATACAGAAGGATCTTAAGCATATGGAAGTAATTGAAATACATGCAGCAAGCACAGTTTTCTCAGAGCAGGGCAGATATTCGTGTCACCTTGGCTCTCTGCTCTGCAGAGCTGGAAGGACATCTGGCACCTGCCCAGAAATGCTGCAGCTATTAATCATAGTAGAGTAAGAAATGACTTTGTGTTGAAACATGAGTATCCAGAAATATTCTTGGCAGGGATATTTCTCCATTGTGAACTTGCTGTTAAGCTGTTTGGAACACTTCTTACACATTTTTAAGTCTTTTTTTATAGAATTCACCTTTTAAATACATTTATTTAGTGAGGTTTCAGTAAAATTACAAGTTCAGTGAGTAGTTTCTAACTGATCTAGTTAAAATCTGAAAGATCACTTAGGGCAAAAAGAAGTGGATTGCAGGGTTTATCTGCTCTATTTCTGTGATCAGAGGAGAGTCAGATATGAGATTATAGAGTACCTGGGGTAACTACTAGAATCACACAATAAGCACTTTCAATCACTTGGGAACTGCACTCATCGAAGAAAGCAATTTATAAAAACATCACAATATGAAATATTTAGGAAATCGTCAAACTATTCCCACCACTTAGCAGTTCATCCAACTGAATTAGAAAGGTCAATCACTGAAACCCAAACTGCTCTGCCTAGGATGACTTTTTTGCCATCAAGAGAGTCTCTTCTGAGTGGTATGAGAGAAACAGATTGTCTCAGGCACACTGGTGATTCATCTTACGCTGAGAACTGGCTAACAATGACAGGGCCTTAATCTGCATGAAAAAAAGCCAAACTAACAAGAGCTATAGGTTGGATAAACCAACAGCTGAGCAGCTGCAGCATCCAACTCCTGTAGCAGCTATGTGTGTCCCTGTCAGACTGCACAGCTCTGCATTACAAGTTCTTCACAAGGAGGTTTAAGCAAAGAAAGTTTCAAGGACAGGGGAAGGCTGGGCACCCAACTGCTTCTCCTTCCAGTAAAAAAAGGGACAGAGAGGATGCAGAACCTTAACAGGTTGCAGCAAAAACCTCAGCACCTTCTTGATCCATTTGTTTCTGTACCTGAGCAAAAGAATTTTACATTAACTTTGTTTATCCTAAATGGAGTATAGGAGCACACAGTCCATCTTAAGGAACTGTGCACTGAGCAGCATTATCTAGCATCTTCTCATCTCACAATGTATGTAATAAAGATAATTGTTAAAAAAAAATAATTACCTGTAATTACATATTCCCTATTATTTCCAAAGTCTTCCAAAATCTTATTAAACTTACTAAAAATTCAGGGATACGCTTGAAACCTGAATGGTTTCATACTTTCCTTTGAGATAATTAAAGGGCAACACAAATCTATTTTAGAAGCTTTGCTACCTGGCTAATTTTGGCTGGCAACTTTGCTACCTGGTTGTTTTAATGTTACCTTTAAATAAAATTCCATCTCACCTCCAACCATGCAATCCAAGTAAAAGAGTGGGAAAGAGGAAAGATCTAAGAGTCTCCTTCACCAAATGCCTTGAAGGTTATCATCAAACAAAGTGTACATCAGAATAATTCAGACACGTGCTCCTTTTCAGAGAACCAATTAACAAATGAGAAAAATTAGGCTGGATTTTTCAGTTCCATATGCAATTGGAAATGGAAGACACCATTGTTTCTAGCAATTCTCACTCCACGTTATAGACTCATGCGCACTCATTCTGGCCACCCTTTCTTCTCTGAAACAAACATAACTTACAACAGTTACCTCTCTGCAATATTATGCTAAATATTGAATATTTTGCATGGCTAGCCCAGAAACAGTAAGTGAAGCAAGCATAAAATAATAGAATAAGAAAGTGTCAAGAAGTTGGAACTGAAGCTGAGCAGAACATGAAACCTGCTGATTTAACAGAGTTTTTTCTAGTTTGGTTTCTTTTCATTTATTTTTGTTCCTGGTGAATACTTCCCCCACCTAAAAAAATGTTTTCTTACACAGATTCCTCACAAACACAGGCTGCTGAGATCTCGTGATGATGTGACCTAATGTTATACTCTAATCCTCCATTTCCACTAACTATCCCAGTTGCCATGTTTACCACATCCACCTAGATATGAAGGGGAAGTATGTGATCCATGCTTTGGCTGTAAATCACCTCTCTGAGCTGGGGAAGCCTGGAACCTTCTCACCAGCAGGCGTGTGTGTCAGTGTTATGGTGGTAGCCATCTTCACTGCGGCCAGCTTTGGGTACTTAATTTATTAACTAATGACAACAAATTCATACACTTACAGAGCAGACATTCCATGCATTTTCAGGGCCTCTGGGCTGTGGAGCTGTTTGCCACAGCTCCACAGCTCTCTAACTCCAGGCTAATCCCAGGGTGATGGAAGTGGGTAGGTTTCGATGAGGTATTAGGAAGAAATTCTTCACTACGAGGGTGGTGAGACACTGGAATGGGTTGTCCTGAGAAGCTGTGGAAGCCCATGTCTGGAAGCGTTCAAGGCCAGGTTGGAGCGAGCTTTGAGCAACTCCCCCATGGCAGGGGAGCTGAAACTAGATCTTTAAGGTCTCTTCCAGCGCAAACCATTCGGCGATTCTGTGACTCTATGAGATAAAAGTAAGACTTCTTCGAAGCACCAGTTTAAGAGCCCTACTCCACCAAATCTGACACACAACCTGGTGTCAGTGCTAGGTGCCAGAACATTCCAGTACCCAGATCAGTATCTACACGCCTCTTGCCACCTAAATGTTCCCTCAACTACTATTTAAATAATTGCACCTGCCTGCTGTCAGCAATTTTGCTCTTAAGCTCCTTTTTCTACTACATTATACACACATGAAAAATACTTTTTACCCTCTTTACTTGAGTCCTATGTATGTCCCACTAGGCAGTCACAGGCCTTGCTCCAAGAGCTCCTAGGGACCCTGGGGGAATCCAGGCCAAGCCAAATACAAACTTGGAGCGCCTTTTCCTTGTCACTCTCCTCTTGCAAGTTCGCACAGTAAAATTCTGAAGGTAAAAGTGATTAGAGGTGGAACAATTATAAGATTAAGCAAGTGTGCAGGGCAGGGTAATATCAGGCAGCAATTAGATTAACTTAGACTGCCAGGTCACACTCCAAAGAGAAGCATGCAAAAGAAAAACATCAGGATTTAGATTTTTTTCAAATTTTTATTCAACAATCTGCTTGCAAAAAATGAATAAACAAAAGCTTACATTAAATACTGTACAAAATATTAAAGTTGTTGAGGAGCTAGTCCCCAGGTATGCTCACTTTTTATATCCTCAGCCATCTGCACTGCAGCTCCCAGAACAAAACAAGATCTGAAGGTTTTCCTGGCTGCAACTAATTATGACACATGAGAACTGCAGCCCTTGACAGGCTCCTGCTCGGTAGAATTTGGCAAGACAAAAGCAGTCAACTGTTCGTACTGCAGTAAAAAACCCCTAAAGTTTACAAATGAAAAATAATCAAGTGTAATAAATGCATTTCTCTCAAAAACAGATGAGCCCACAATCCTGAGGCACACGTTCCAGAAGACAAAAAACCATGTTTTTCTGCTATGGAAATGCACTTTGTGGGAAATGCTCTGTATTGATGACCTGTAGGCAATTACATCTCTCAAACCCTTCGGGAAAGAAAAGCAGATTACCATAGGAAGTTTCAAACACAATCACTCAGTAGAAGTCTTCAGAAAGATTCAGTAGCTTCAGACCAGAGCCATGAACAACCATCAAGCTCCTTTACAGCCACCACTGCCATTTTTAGTACAGCTGTTAGGAGGGCTTGGATTCCCTCTCTCTCCAAACAATGTTTTTATAAGGTGGTGTCAGTTTATGGGATGTTTTTAGAGCTATCAAAGTCCAACTTAAGGAGGAGGATCTTCTCCTCGAATAGCTTTGTACTTTGCCATATCTTCTGGGAACACCTTTGTCAGTTCTTGAATTAACAGGCTTTTAAATTTCTGGAAAGAGGGAAAAAAATGTATATACATCATCTGAACAATTTATTTAGATTTCACCAAGCAATGTTACTCGATGAACAGAAATGTTTGTACCCAACACACCTCTCAGTGACCTAAGAGAATGGTACCCAAAAACCCCTCAAAACGACACAAACACAGAAAGTTACGTTTACAAAATCCACAGAAAATGCCCAAGTGAAATCTACTAGGAATGTACCAGGCAAACTAAAATGTCCTTGAATTCCCAGAAATTCCCTTGCATTTTCTCCTAAGAAATACAAAGCAGTTGGACCTCTCTTATAAACATTGGTGCACCAGTATCTGCCTGACCTTATTAGGAAAGCTGATTAAGGACATGTCCTCTTGATTTGATATGGAATCCACTCCACCTTCAAAAAGCAACTCACACCTGCCTTAGAAGTACATAATTTCACAAGCACAGAGAAAAGGAAGAGAAGCTTAGGGCTTATCTCCACATGTCTACATTCTGCAGTACAACTTGTCATCCCCCACACTAAGTTCAGCCAGAGAACATTCTCAGAACTCACTACACTTCCCTTTTCTGACTGTTTTTCTGCAGTAGTTCCAGCAGTTAAACAGTATCACAGAATGCTTAGGTTCATACTAAATGAAAGTTCAAGTTCAGAAAACCCTAAACACTGGCACGCATTCACTAACTTTATAAAGATTAACTGATGATTATACAGCATATTTGACATTTTAACCCTCTAACATCCATTCAAGACCGGAAAAAATACCTTTTGTTTTGCTTATTTGTAAGTTTGCACACAGCAGAATTACACACTTGTAAAAAAAACCAAATAAAATATCTCTACTGCTACATATAACTTTAACCAATATAAAATCACAGTAATTCCCAACTGTGGGATGAATTACAGGTTTCCTTTCCTGACCAGGCTATATCAGCATCAATTAAGATACAGGGATGCAGAGCAATTTCTAAGACAAATCACATAACAGAAGTTAGTAACTGCACAAGTGAAAAATGCCCTCATATTTACAGAAAAGTAAAAATTTATCAAATACATTATTGCATTATACTTCCATTAATTCTGGTTTACCTTCATAGTGTCAATTTTTCCTTTTACTTGCTCATTTTTAGCCAAAGCTCGCTCCAGACACTCTTTAGTGTAAAGCTGAGGGTTGCGGCCTTGATCGATGTATCTGAAAGTAGAAAAGACATTACTAAACAATCATATTCCTACTAGGATGCTCTCCAAGGTACCAAATTATTCCCCTTGCTCTCTTTTTCTTTCTACTATTATCTGAAATGTATATTTTAAAAACCACCACAGTTAAACTCAGCCATTTCCAAAAGACAGCTCAAGGATGAGGCCATGGCCAGCACACCTCTATTTCCAGAAGGTCTGGAGAGCTTTGAAGGAAGTGTTAAAAGCACACACAAAAAATATACATATGTACCAGCTCCTCACAGGCAATAAGCACAGATGATCAAAGGAAGATGGCCCTTTTCCAAGCAGCTGAAAGGGCACTAACCAGGAAGTGGCCTAGTCAGGACATGGTGAGCATTAAGCACACAGGAATACAGCAGCCAGCAAATCCAGGATGAGGAGGAGCTGCACATACCACAGTAAAGAGTGAAAAGTGACACTACTGTATCAGCAAACCTATGTGTATTTTTGCTTTGAAATACAATTCCTGGCAAAGGGAAACTCCCTTGATGAATAAAGAAAAGAGAACATTTAAGACAGCCACCACAAATTGACAACTGGAGTAACAGCCTAACTGAAAAAAGCCCTGTACAGCCAGTAACACACTGGCGTACAGCAGACCAGTAACATGGGGACTTGCAAGAAACACTAGTAAATTAAATTGTCAGCTATATCACAAAAGCTCTCTAGTTCAGCTCTTCCTCTATGTTCATTTTTCTTTTAATGTTCTAATTCTCTGCCAAAAGACGGCCTCTCCTGAAACGAAACACCTGAGTACTGGCTTACTTTATTTTCACCTGCAACTTTAAATCCTGATCCTAATCTATGTAAAAATGTATTTCCAAAATGAAAGCTTACTTACTAAATCAGTGTCCCTAGCCATTGAAGCAATGTTAGAACCAGATATTCCTGAAGGTCCCTTCCAACCCAACCCATTCTGTGATGCTATGAAATGACTGAATTCGTGCTACTGCCTACGTATGTAGAAGTAAAAAAAAAAAAAAATCTGAAAGGCCAGGTTGGACTGAGCTCTGAGCAACTGATCTAGTAGATGGCACCCCTGCCTACAGTGAGGGGGTTGGAACCAGACGAGTTTTAAGGTCCCTTCCAACTCAAACCATCCTGTGGTTCTATGAAAACAGATGTATAATTTATCACTTCTCCTACCTTTCTGCCCTCTCACAGGCAGGAGGTACTTCTGACCTCCTGCGTGCTCACGTTCTCATGAGACATTCAGAAGGGCCGGCTTTAAGAGACAAGCAGCCCTCAGCCAAAACACCCACGCTGAGAAGCCCGGCTACCTCGAGCAGCAGCACCTCCCCTTCCAGGCACACACACAGACTTACTCAAAAACTTCCAAGGGCACGCTGATATCGTGAAGCTGCTGCCGGCATTTGTCGATATCCTGCAAGCCCGTCACCATGAAATTCCTGGTGGGAAGAAAAACGGGTCGGGTTTAGCCGATTTAGGAGTCGCTGCGCTGCCCCTGACCGGGGGTGCGAGGCCAGCGACACTCAGACAGGGGGAGAGAGACCTGAGGCACCACCCTGGGGCCTGTGGGAAGGGAAAGGGAAAGGCCCCGCAGCCCGGCCCGCCCCCGACAACGGCCCCTCACAATTTCTGATTAAGCCCCGTCTGGCTGCTGGGCTGGAAGTCGCTGACGATGATGCCGAGCTGCCGGATGTTCTCCACGAACTTCTCCAGGTGCTCCTCCAGGGAGTCGAACTTCTCCGCCATCGCCGCTGCCACCGCCGCCTTCCCCCCTCCCCGCCCCGCGCCACTTCCGCTCACGGGCGCCTGCGCGGGAGGGCGGCTGGTGCCCGGGTGGCCACGCCCCCCCGCCCGAGCCACGCCCCCTCCCCTCACGGGTGGTGCCGTCCCGGCTCCCGCCGCCGGAGCGTGAGGGGAAATGGGACAGCGGCGATTCGGCAGCCACACCCCCCCATTGTGTGTCTGGACGTGTGCTGTGTCTGCCAACGCTGGGCCGTCTTCGGGCTTCTGTAAGAAATGGAAGCGGTGACGGGCAGAGGTTCTGCTTCATAATCAACCCCACGCTGGAGTCATGTGGGGAATGGCAAAACTTAGAAACACAGAATCGCAGAGCGGTTTGGGATGGAAGGGGTCACCTAGTTCCAATCCCCTGCCACAGGCAGAAAAACCACTACATCAAGTGGCTCAAAGCCCTATCCAACCCTGGCCTTGAACACCTCCAGAGATGGGGCATCCACAGTTTCTCTGGGCAGCCTGTTCCTCACACCCTCACAGTGAAGAATTTATTCCTGGTATCCAATCTAAACCCACCCTCTCTCATCTTGAACTCATTACTTCTTGTCCTATCATGAATTAGTCTATATTAAATAATCTAGCTATCATTCATCCCTATGAGGAGGTTATCTGATATGCTTAAACACCGATGGCACATCACAATAGCTGTATGTTTTACAAATAGCTTGTTTCCAGTACGTCTGCTTTGGGTTGAATCTGAGCAGATCAGTCCAGCAATGTCAGGAGATAACTCACCCAGCTTGGGGGTCGCCAGCACAGGAAGGGCATGGACCCTTGGAGAGAGTCCAGAGGAGGCGACCAAGTTGACCAGAGGGATAGAGCACCTCTTCTGTGAGGAAAGGCTGAGAGACTTGGGATTGTTCAGCCTGGAAAAGAGAAGGGGTGACCTAATTACAGCCTTCCAGTATGTGATGGGAGTCTACAAAAGAGATGGAGAGGGACTGTTTACAAGAGCATGTAGTGACAGGACAAGGGGGAATGGCTTCAAACTGAGAGAGAGTAGGTTTAGATTAGATATTAGAAATAAATTCTTCACTGTGAGGGTGGTGAGACACTGGAACAGGTTGCCCAGAGAAGCTGTGGGTGTCCCATCCCTGGAAGTGTTCAAGGCCAGGCTGGATGGGGCTCTGAGCAACCTGCTACTGCAGAGGGTGTCCCTGCCCATGACAGGGGGTTGGAACTGGATGATAGCCTCCAAAATCCCAAATCGGGATTTAATGTATTTTATGCATACTTGTGGCGATTTCTGCTCCCCCATGAGGACCATCAAAATCTGCATTTCTTAATTTCTTGGATGTATCTTTTTTTTTTTTTTTCATTTATAATATCATGACAACAACACCATCAAATGGTCAGTTTCTGTTCTGGGTTACCATGCTAGATCAGTAGCAGAGAGTTAGGTCTAAGTATGCTAACCTAAAATTACAAAGCATGTGACTGTAAAGAGCACTGACTATGAAGGAACTGTGCAAATGTAAAATTAAAAACAATCCTAGGGTGCAGAAAACAATTTATCAGTTCTAGGCCTTGACAAGTATTGTCATCCTACAATAAAATAATCCCACTGTCCATTGATCAGCAGTTGCTGACCATCCTGTTTCTATATTTGGCAGAATGTTGTCTGGACAGCAGAAGTCCCAGGATTATGGGATTTTAAGGCAAGTACTTTGCACATGAGAGATCTTGGTCTGAGGAAAAGAATAACTTTTTCTAATATCTTGAAGGAAGAATGTAGAATAGGGTGCACTTACCACGCTAGATCTCAACATGAGGAACAGGGGGTCAAGTTTTGAAAGAACAGTGTAAATACAAACGATTGTGTCAGACATGGCTCTACAGGCACAAAAGGCTGGGATTCAAACAGAAGAGCTGCTTTATGTCCATCTTTGCATTTAGGAAAACACATTCAATGGAAGTACGGAGCAGAACCACTTGCTTTAAATTCAGTAACAAACAAGGGCTTTAAGGTGCTTTTAAAACTTCCTCTCCTTCCTCTTTGTGTGAAGGCCTTTCGTTCTTGGAACTGAACAAATATGACTTCTAGCTTGCTTGAGATAAATCCTACAGATGTCCATTTTCACATCTAACTCAGGGAACGTTTTCAACAGAAGAAAATAATGAAAGTTTAACATCAAATATAGAGATATCCATCTTGTTGTAAATCTGTATTTACTAGCCTGGTTAGGCTAGATTAATGAATTTTGTTAGATAAATGCATACAGTGCTTTCAAGGTTAAAACTTGCTATGAATATATTACCAGTTGTTAAATTTTTCTCATGATCACCAGCTTGGGCATCATTTTCATGTTCAGGGGTAAAAACTAAAAGTGAAAAACTTGCGTTCCAGTGAGAAAGAGAGAGAGAGAGAGAGAAAGAAAGAAAGTCAGTCTGACAAATAACTGAATTGATCAATAGGTACATAGAGACAGAAATATTTAGAAAGAAAATGTCATGGCTCATGATGTAAGTAACCATATTGCACTCGTACCCTGATTTTCATACAGGGAGTGGGCAATTACAGACTTGTAAGGTGGACATTTGCACTGGCAGTTAAGTAGGGTTTGTAATAAAGGATGGAATGAAAGGCCATATGGATCAATATGACCCATTTGGGAAGAGTAGCACAGATTAAATGAAAGAAAATCCTGTTTTGCAAACCCCTAATGAGTTTTTCAAGGAGTCAGCAAGCATGTAGATAAGAGTGATCTAAACTATACAATCTACTTGATTTCCCATCAGCTCTTAGTGAAATCCTTAAACAAACTCTTTTAAGGAATTAAAGCAATGGAATAAGGGGAGAAATCCTAAACTGAATAAAGAACTGAATTCCAGATAGGAAATTCAGGACAGGGGCAAACATTTAATTCTTGCAAGGGGAGAATTGATCCCAGAAGAGTTCAACAGGGAACTAGGCTGAAAATTGTGCCGTTTAGTATGTTCATAGATGACCCAGAAAAGAGATCAGATGGTACAATGAGAAAATTGGCTTATGAGAAAGTTATTTGGCAGACTAAAGATGAATGCAGTTTGTAGGAAACTGTAGAAGGACCTGAAAAGACTTTAAGATGGATCATGTAAAGCGATGCACATAGCAAGCAAAAAACCCTTAGTTTCTCATGAAGATTCATGACCTCTTGACCATTACCAGACAGGAGCAAGACCTGAGGATCAGAATAGAAAGTTCTTTGAAAACATCAGCTCAGCGCTCAGCAGTGATCAGAAGTCATGTGGAGAGTCAGGAATTGTCAGGAAAGGAATGTGAGAACAAAGCAGAAAATTTCAGCTGCAGTAATCCACGGTTTGCCCCAACCTTGAATACTGTGTGCAGTTCTCATTCCTTGGAGTAGACCTGGAAAGCAGTCGGAGCAGGGCTGCCAAGATGACTGGTGGATATGAAATGGCTTCTGTAATAGGAAAACATGCACAGACAGGGACTCTTCAGCTTGAGAGAGAGCCCATTTATGGGTAATACTTCACTGTATTTACAAAGCCAGGAGTGGTCTGGAGCCTAGACTGTCTTTCAGCACAAAAACTAGGGGCCATCAAAGTAAAGCCAAGAAGTGACAACTTCAAAACATGCAAAAAGCAGTGATTTTTGTCATACAAAGTTCATAAGCCCTGTGGGAGTATTTGCCAATGGATGTTACGGACAGGAAAAGCTTAGCTGTGTTGAAGGGAAAATGGGACAAATGCTTGGTGGATAGTCAGGGGGACGTAGGTAAACCACACGTGGCTCAGGAAATCCCATGAACTGAAGGTAGCCCAAGGCCAGGAGGATAGTCAGGAGAGGTCTCAGAGATGATTTTCTTGTTTTTGCTCTTCAGCATTTACTTCTGGTTAGTGCTGAGCACCGGATACTGACCCAGATGGAGCCTTCATCTGAATCTGGGGGCTTACTGCTATAACGTCCTCCCTGCTTGGAATGTCAAATGATGACCTGTGCTGTGAAGGATGCAGACAGATTGAATAATGGTTTCTTACCAAGCAGAGCATAAAAAGATTGATTTGAGACTGTTCATACAGCCTTCGGGTCTGGAAAAAGCTCAGCTCGCTGTTTCCTTATTTAGTGGTACATATACTCCAGATAAATGACTTGTCCAATATAATATGACACAACGTGGTGTTTAAGATTCATTACTGAAAGTGCTGAGACAGTCAACTTCACATGAATACAAAAAGCAACAAATAATTTATCTGTTTGTCCATCTCTAGAACTATGATTCTCCTCCTAGCTCCTGTTTTCTGCTGCTGGCCAGTAAAGTGGAGGAAAATGAATAGAGAAAGTAAAACACATTGAGTTCCAGAGGCACATGTTTTCTCTCCTGTCTTTCTTGCTTTTCTTCTGCGTGATTAAATCACTCCTTCCTCATTCTGCAGACCAAGAAATGGAGGTTGAAATTTCAGGTCATTAACTGGGAGCATCACCTGCCTAAGAATTCCATTCTGCAAGCCATCTACCCTTCATTGTTTTAATTCAACAGGTAATAAGCAGAAGAGAAGCAGGGGAGATAGATGAGAGCAGCACAGAGGATACCATTCACCTGGTGATGGTAATTTTGTTTAGGATGTTTTTCAACTGACTCAGAAGCATGTGGTACTGTCACATTTTACTGCATAAAAATAATGTGATACAATAAAATAAACAATTTTTAAATATCAATTATGCAGCTGAATAAGAGCTGTAATTATAATTTCCATACAGATTTTGTGTTTAGTAATGTGCTCATTAATGACTTGAAATAATACAAGTCTTACCACAAATGAGCAGGATGATGCATTTATGCATCATGGCTGGATCTCAGTCTTCCTGAGATCACCTAAATTTATTTATCTAAGAAGCAGCAGCATCAGGATTTTGTTCATAAGATAGTTTTGTGGTCTTCCAAGTCCTGCAGATCTGGGAATGTTCTGGGACCTGATCCAAGGATAACTGAGACCCATGAGGTTCTTTCTATTGATGGTAAAGGACACTGGATGACAGTCTGTTCTCACAACGTTGTCTCCGAGGAGGTCAGCAAGACACAGCAAAGGACTTACATATATGTTTCAGGACAGGAATATTATTTTCATAGTGTAGTGATAACTCACCTAGCTCTGCAATACTGAAACCTTTTATTTCATAGTACCTTTAATATCCCATAAAGAATTAATTCTTAATTAGGTTTTTCAAAACTGTGCTGAGAAATCAGGGGAATTATCTGGGTTTTTTCCCTTGGAATATTAAACTTATTCATCAGACTCAGTTTATGTTACATCCGTATTGCTGCCATACATCACTGAAAGCAAAATTAAGGTCTACTCTTCTGAAATGCAGAGTTGCTTTTCAACAGTTTTCAAGTAACTTTTTTTTTACCACAGGTGTGTGTAATACATATATATATGTATATATAATCATACTCCTAGAATAATGCTCCTCTGATTATGCAATACTAACAAGTAAGGTTGATTTGCCTATTACTGCTTTTTATTTTTTCCCCTGTAACTCAGAATAAGTAGCATCCTGTATTTAAAACTGATACTTTTTTCATTACCAAAGATGCAGGAAAGAAGGTGTAGGAATATCCTGGGCAGTGAGAATTTCTAAGACACCCAGACCACATGTGTGCTAGCAAATGAAAAAGACCTAGAGCCATTTTCCGGCACTAAGTCCAGCTAGCATGGAGCAGCCCTTATTTGTATTCCAAATCCTGAAATGTACCTGAAAGCAATTCTGGAAGAATATAGGTGGTCCAGATGAAAAAGCTGTCTGTGTACCTTTGTCACTGTTATACCGTGTGGGTGCCTGTGTGACTGTGTTTGTGTCCTTCCCTGTCACTTCTCATTTTTCTGAGGTAGATCTGTTAATCACAGTGTACAAGAAGAAGGAAGTAATGGCCACATGGGTTCAAACCAAGGGACAAATTAGAAAATCAGAAAAATTACTGAGCATTCAGGGTTATGCCCCTGGAAAGAGTTTAGATAAGCAAGTTGAGCAGAGCCATAATCACAGCTGGTATGGAGCTACTGGCACCACTGACTTGGGGATAGAGTATCATAGAAGGATAGAACATAAAAGGATAGAATGATTTGGAAGGGACCTTAAAGATCATCCAGTTCCAGCTTCCCTTCCATGGGCATGACACCTTTCACTAGACCAGGTTTCTCAAAGCCCCATCCAACCTGGCCTTGAACACTTCCAGGGATGGGGCATCCACAACTTCTCTGGGCAACCTGTTCCAGTGCCTCACCACCCTCACAGTGAAGAATTTCTTCCCAACATCTAATCTAAATCTCTGCTCTTTAATTTAAATCCATTTCACCTTGTCCTATCACTATCTGCTTGGGTAAAAGAGTTGCTCTCCCTCTTTTTTTATAGTCCTGGGCTTTATGGGGATGTCCTATAGTAGAGGCTGGAATCAGTGAACACTACAGGGTTCAGCCTGATCAATACAACGTGTCTCATGTTCACAGAAGTGCCCACAAGCTGCCTCCAGTTCAAACTGGGACTACCAGTTCTTCCAAGCTATTTCTGAACTGCACACGTTTAAACCAGTAATGGTGTATGAATGTGTGGGCAACCGTAGGCTCTGGGGGACTTCAGAACGTGGTGAGGCAAAAGGGTTGAATATATGGCTCCTCCAGTCCATCTTGTCATGTGGACTCTTTGGACACGGTCCTAGCCAGTTGGCTCTCCAGTATAATTTATCATGTCAGTAGGAATTCCTTCCTGGAAGGCAATAGGAGACAGGCAGGCAGTGCACTAAAGACTCTCTTTCTACTATTATTTGGGAGGGGCATTCAAATGACTCTTCAATTTTAAACTCATTCTTCACACTCTTGCATGTTGATATCCCACTGTCTCCACAATCTGCCTGCATCACTGTGAGAGATACTTTACTGTTCATGCCCAGCATCCAGTCTTCAAATAGGTTTTATTTACAGAAGTCGCCTGAGGAAGACTAATTTATAGCTATTGATTCTTTCCACACCTCTGTCTAACTGATGAACTGGCTTTATTGCCCAGTTAGTTTAGATATAGATAATATACATATCTATTCTGTGCTTTAATCAAATAATTGAATCATCTCTCAGACTTCTATATGATAAATTAAACACACTGAATTCCTTACACCTTTTTCTTTAATGAATTTCAGCTTTTTCAGTGTTTCTATTTTTTTTCAATATCAGCAGAAAAGGGAAGGTGACCTGCACATTGCAATCTAGCATTGGTCCCTGCAATAGTATTGGTCCCTGTTCCCCCATGCCTTGTGCTTCTTCTGTATCCCTTCCTATTTATGCACCTCAGGGCTGCAAAATTCCTCTATGCCACAAGATTCCTCTATGCCACCAGATTGTGATGATCTGGTACATATAATTTCCTTTAATGTTTCCTTTTACAGGGAATATGGTCTGCAGTCACATAAACTTGCATGATTTGCTCCTAGTAAGATGACTTCACAAATTGTTTTTATTAAAACACATTTATTTCACAAACACAGCGATTCAATTCAGTCTGCCTCCACACTGTTTATCACTTTGCTGGCCTTTCTGTACGCTCTTCTTTTATTTGCAAGTTTTTTTCACCTCCAGATCATCAATACAACTATTAAATTATGGCAGGAGCAGTCCCCTGGGAATTCTGCTGGCAATATTGCCAAATAAAGTCCCACTTGGAAACAGATCACCTGGTCTGTCATATTGCTCCCAAAACTGAAACTGAAGTGATTAGATCAGCCTGATGTGAGGCAAATTCCAGGTCAAGTCTGGCATAAGGGATAGCCCCACGGTCCTCTTTTTACAAACTGTATGGATGAATTTGTGTCAGATTTGCCTTGGTCAGGCCACTAGTCCAATGCCATTCCAACAGGCATCATGTCCCTGCATGTCTCCACAAGCCCTGGCTCAGGCTGTACCATGTACAGCCTTATCATCATACAATAAAAACACTGTTTTCATGGTCCTTCAGTGTCCCTGACGTTCCAAAACAATTAGTAGCACAGACTCTCAGACTGCTTTCTGTACTGTGAAGGATGAAAAGCTAGAGCAGGAAAAGCCCATTCTCACAATGTTCACCTCACAGACCCCATAGTTTGCCTCTTCTCCATGCCTTCTGCCTCTCTTCTGCCCCCCAGCACAGGTCTTCAGACATAACCTCAGAGCACCACTCTGGGGAATGCCACTTGGCCCTTCTGCCCTGGCAGTTCTTCTTGGATGGGGTTTCCCTAAGTTCAGGCAAAACACCTCTGGGACAAAATGTGACCTAGAGGTGGAGGTAAGAAAATCCATATGAGCACAGTTCACCATGGTGTTGTGGCTGGGGCCCCATGTATCTTCCCTGATTTTCACCTTTGCAGGCATCTACTGAAGAAACAGAAGACACTGTGTGTCCTAGGGGCCATGGCAGAGAAGACTGATCATGCATAGGTAGGGAACAGCCTACCCTGATGCCAGACAAAGGCTGATGGAAGAGGAAGGGACTATCTGTTCTCAGAACAGGAGGAAATCAAATAAGTTAAACTAATTCGGGAAGTGCTTGGTCCCCTGCCTGCTCAAGGCCCTGGTGCTACTGGGTTGACAGCAACCCTTCCACTCTCTGTCTTCCCTTCGCCAGAACCAGAACCACAATGTCAGACCTGGTTACAGCCTCCTTGCATGAGTACCACGGGTAGAGGGATGAGTCCTTGGCCAAGCCTCATGAGACACTTCTGAAAACAAACACCCTACCTAGAAGCCTGGATGGATCCTCTGTTTCCAGTTTTCACATATTTTTCTGCTTTTGCATTTCATACACGAATGCCACCACTGGCTCAGAGTCCAAGAATATGTATGAATCTTGTTGCATGGGGTTCTGCTGCAATAGCCAGCTATGGCTGAGTGGTTGTGTTTACCAATACCCATCGCCACTGGTGTAGTTGCAGTTCAGGTCTACAACAGACTTAATTTAACGTGATATGAATGCATGTCTTAGACCCAAGAAGATCTTTTTGTTTCTATTTCCCATATTTTAGTCTAGAAACAAAGATGTCCAGGGTCATCCTCTGTCTCATAAATCCAGATACAGCAGTATTCTTTAGAAACGAAAGAAGTTACTGATTTATTCTAATTTAGTTAATTGCAACAAATTAGTTTTCACAGGAACAACCAGGTATGAAACAGCCAGCTGAGGTTTGCTCTACAGTACAACCATCCCAGCCCTGACAAACCCTGTCTGAATTGCAGAGCACACCAGTGGCTGGGGTACCTTCCAGTGCTTCCAGGACTCAAGTACAGCTTTGCTCCTACCATCCCCTTGTAGATGGTATTGCAGGAGGAAGTGCCTGTTGTTCCTAAATCTAACAGAGAAAAGACTCCATCTTTTTGGCTCACTAATGACAAACCCAGCAGCTGATCTACAACTGTGTGCAGATTCTGATAATAAACCATCTCTCTGTGCCTCTTCATGTGTACAAAGGACCACTGACCTGCACTGATCCTGCAGGTGGGGCAAAATCCCTTCTTTTACATCTATGATTGCAGCCACACGGTGACAAACCATTTGTTCTTCACATGGTATACGACTCAGTGCTCACTAGATTCTTCCTTACATTGGTTCTGCAGAAGCAGCAGTGAATCATGCAAGGAACTGTCATTTCTACTTCAAATGGAGCTGCCACCCAAAAAATTTATTTCTTGAACCTAAGTGATGAAGCACATGATGTCATCTAATCACAGAAAGAACCAATGTTGCATGCCTGATGCTATGAAGTCAGTAGGCTTGCTGTTGTAGCCGTGCCTGTGAGTGACTGCTGACTGGGAATGTTATTATTGGCTGGCCCTGTTAACGTAGAACCATAGAATCATTTAGGTTGGGAAAAAACCTCTAAGATGATTGAGTTCAACCATTAACCCAGCACTGCCAAGTCCACCAGGAAACCATGTCCCTAAGTGCCACATCTACACATAATACAGGTCTTTTGTCATATTCCAAAATGTACTTTGGACTGGATCAATGTTTCTGTAGCTTTCTGTAGATGTGACCTCCTTCAGGGCCCACCTGTCTCCCTGGGAGTTCTTTGTGTAAGCTATGTATTCATCTCTCCAGCCAAGGATCAGGGAACTACCAGCTGGTGGCAGCAGCAGCTTCTCCAAGATCAGGATGTCAGGACTTGATCTCAGTTCCTGGCAACACTGTATGAGAGTATGCCAATATACACTCCTCATTTTAAAGAAACTGAGCTGTTATCTGTAATCTTGTAACTAATCTAACTATTTTAAAAGAACTTATCATCTCCAATCCTTTTTCACCTTTTGAATTTTTTTGCATAGTAGTTTGGGATTTATAATTGGCACTGAGAAACAAGAAGCTAAAACATGTCTCTTACTGTTGTGATGACCAGGCTGATGTTAAGATCTTAGGATAAAGGAGGAAGAGTTCATTGCCCATAAAGGCATTTTAAGTGACCTTTCTTATGGCTGTGTGCTGTAAAGATGAAAATGAGAGAATATGGTGAGATTTAAGGGAATATGAAGGTAAAGGATTGACTGGGATCGAAGAAAAAGGGCATCAAAAAGAAGTGTGAGTTGTTCTGGGGTCCAAATGTGATCTTATCATCATCTTATACTAAGGTTCTAATACTTTCCCATCTTTACTCAAAATACCTCAGAGTGCCATGTTCAGTCACATCAACCTGTTCTTTTAAATCTGCATCACTCTGGCAGCACATCTTTTTAATCCCTTCTACCAACACATCCTTCTTTCTTTATCTCTTTCTTCTTTGTCTGCTTCTCCAGATTTATGTAAAAACTCCTTATCATTGGCCCCTCGGCACTTTGTACTTTGTACTATTGAACTTTATTGTGTTCCTGTCACTTCAGGGGACCAAGAGGTCTGTGATGCAGTTTAAAAACTTCAGGATCCAAAAATTATTTCATGGCACCATAAATGGTCTTTGAGACTAAGTTACTGAAATTCCAGCATTCTGCCTTTAAAGTTTAACTAAAGTTGGTCTCTCTGTGTTAATTTTGTGTGGTTTACACCAATATCCATCTGTTGCTTAGATGACCTACTGTGCTTTTGCCAAGCCAGGGGTTAATCTGGTGTTCTGAGCAGGTAATAAGAGACAATCCTGTGTCCTTTCTGTGCTGTGAACCAGAGTACAGGAACACCTGGAGTGCTGCTTTCAGGCTCAGCTGCTGGGCGCTGACAAGTGAGACAGGTCTGGCGGCAGCCCTCAGCTTCATGTGGAATGGACTGCAGCTGAGGCAGGAGACCACTCAGACTCTCCTTGGGGTAAAGAGCCATCCATGAACAGGATACTTTGCAAAAAAGGGGCTGCCTAGGGCTGAGATTCATGTTGTTTGCCCCCGATAAAAGCAGGATTGTTGCAAGGCCTCACCGATGGCCCTGGCTCTCTGGTTATATGCAGGAGTTGGGAAAAGTTCATGATCCCAGACCATTAAAAATTCTAGTCAGAATTCAGAGAGCCATATAAACAAAAATCTTTGCATCAGAAGTGGAGTTGAACTATCATATAGTTGCCATTCCTCCAACCATTCCATGGGATACAGCTTCCTCACTGAGCAGCTACAGAATTACTTCAAAGATGAAACTGTAGGACAAAAATGTGGCCCGATGTCAAGGCTGAGGGTGGAACAAGGTAAAGGATGCATTGTATCTTTATTTGGGGAGAAATTTGTGAGTTATTTCTGCTCTTTACAGTACTGGCCACATCTTGAATTTGTGTATGAGTGCAAGAGTTTAAAAATACTTGTGTGCATATATGAGAAGGTCACCTCTGACACAGAGTTCCATGATTCAGAACTGCCGGATGCAAATGTCTTTTAGTCAGTAAGTAGCAATACGTGAACGTGAACACCATGAACATAAAAAACTTCTCCTGAGCATTTCCAATGCTGTGCAGACTTAAAAATCAGACAGCCAACCATATTCTCCATGGATATTGTTTACCTCTCTCATTCTTGAAAGCTATTCATTTACCCAAGTATCCTTTGCATTTACCTGGGCTTATCACATCTGTTGAGCGGAGGTCACCTCAAGAATGTTGTGTATCTAAGTCAGTAAAAGAGATTAGCACTGCCAGATGGACTTCCAACACCAAGAAGAAGGTAATTTCAGAGGATGTGTCAACAGGAACGTAGGAATCACACATATACCTCTATAGGTTTTAACATTCTAGGAGTGAACATTTTTGTGTCTTTCTTCATTCTTGCTGTTTGTTGCTGAAAATGCCTTTCTTCTGAATATCCTTCTAAAAATAAATGATGTTGTCACTTTGGAGGATGAAAGGAGACAAACAAAAAATGAACAGTCAAAGGTGCCCAGTGAACTACTAGTAAGGATTGGGACAACTCAGACAGGCAAAAGAGGGAGAGATTAATAAATAGGTTGCTTGCTGAAGAAGTGTGTGTTTGCACATTTGCAAAGAATTAGCTAAACAGAACTCCATTTGATTCAAGGAAGGAGGCTGTATCCCATGCTATAAATTAAATCGATAGAGCCTACCAAGCCGACCTAGGTAAATAACTCTTTTAAAAAAGTCCCGGGCCTAGAGGCTGGCCTAATCCTGAGTATATCAGCAGAATATATGAACCCTAAGATTTTAATGCCATCTATCTTCAGACCTGCAGAGGAAGGCAAAAAAAGAGCAGTAGAGGACAAATCATGCATCAGGAAGAATAAAATAAAATCTTTCCCAGCTCCAGTGGAAGCCCTGAGGCATGGAATTATTACAATGCAAATTGACAGTGATCTAATCTATTTTCTCACACACTTGGGGATACTGACACACCAGATGCCCAGGGACTCATAATATAAGCCTAATTTTCTCTCTTCAGGCATTTTCCTATTCTATTTTGCTGTACAATTATGCCCATAAACTTCTCAGGCTCCGTGCTACCAGACTGCAGGCTACTCCTTCCAGTGCTCAGGAGAGTATTCAAACGCTTCCTTCATCATATACCTGGAAGCCTTTAGATTTCCAGTGCAGATGTATTCAGGATTACTCACTGTACTGCCATTTGATCATGTGATGAAGTCAATATCTCTCTCTGACATTTACTTCTCAAATATATTTATAAAGTGTTATCAAGGCCCTATTCAGTCTTTGCTGAGCTATACTAAACAAGAAAAAATCTTTTAATTCTCCTATGAAGATATGACTTTTGTTCCCCTAATCATTCTAGAAATGCATCTGTGCACTTGTTCCATTTAAGTAACATTTTCTATCCCACTTGTCATTAAAATTCTGCTGCATTTAAATGGAAGTAAACAATACACATGCGAACTTTTTGCTGAACCACAGGTAACTCGTTTTTCGCAAACTCAGTAAAAACAAGAAAATCACTGGCCAATATTATCCTACTAGAAAAAAAAAAACAAAAACCAACACCTTCCTGCCAGCCCCAAACAACATCAAATTGATACTGCAATGGGAGTTCAGAGCTCTGAATCTCCAGCTGCTTCTCTACCATAAAAAGAGTCTGAGATGCCCTTCATCAGCTGCACCCTGCTCCACATGGAGCTGAGGGCTTCTGCCAGACCTGAGCTTTGAATGCTGTCCTGTGTCACTAATAAGTGGCTGAGCCTGAAAGCAGCTCTCCAGCTGAATATGTAGGAGAAATATCTGCCAGAGGTTAGTCTGTTTTTCATACCTACATGCCTCTCTGATTTGAAAGTCATTGCATCACTCTAGGATGTCTTTATGCACTGTAAGTGGATCAACCGGTCCTGCTCCAAGACAAGGACATGAGAGCCATGTCTGGGAGATGGCAGGTGAGTTCAGTTTGACTCCTGCACTTGGCAAACTGGTGAGAAGGTGTAATAATGACCAAAGTTAATAGATATGTTTCTACTGTTTAAGATACTAAGGAACAGGAAATTATTAGGTATGTGTAAATAGAGATCATGGACAAAATCGGTTCAATTTTTTTGTCACTCAGGGAATATGTGGATAAGGACAGTCTAGATACATGAGAAGTCTCCTCTGAAAGCTGTTTTCCCTCAAGACTTGACTTCTAGCCATCCAGAGTCCATACTGGACTAACCAAATAACTTGCTTGCTGAGGAAGCCTGGGTATGAAAAAGAAGTGTTCACTCCATCACTTCAGCTTTTTGACCCTGCAGACAGTAAGGACACAGACTGTGATGAATTCCACTGCTTTCAGCACCACCAGAGCAGTTCCCTGTAGCAGCAGAACCCTGTTTGGCCAGGCACATCTACTACACCTTCCTTGTCGCTGAAACAGCTTTCTCATCACTTCCTTCATTAATCTTGTACCATTTCACAGAGCAGTGGTGCAAGGCCGCAGAGGGGCTGCTCGGCTCTGGCCTCCCTTTGCAGAGACCTCGCTCTTTTCTTTTGACTTCACCACTGGGTAGATACCTCAGTTAGGTGAGACAGGTAAGTAACTTCCACAATGTTAAATTAATGATCGCAGCTCCTGCTGCCACCTGCCACAGAAACACCATGCAGAGACCTTTCAGTTTAAAACATTAATGTAGCTGACACAAAGGCTCGAGGTGCTGGCTGGCAGAGTGGTTCAGTTCAGCATCTGTGCCGCACCGCCCTGCCTTACCCTAGGTGTTCATCCAGGGGTGACCACTGAGTGCCTTGTTCCACCCGACTGCCCCTGGGGACTGAAGCTGCAGGTGAAGATTCTGTGACTTCCATCTTTTGCACCAGAGCAGGAATAGTCTTCCAACCTGTCCCATCAGGTTTCTCAGTGCCCTGTTCCATATGCTAATGAAATTTTTCCATGTCTGCCTTAGCTTCTCCCCCTGCAAGTCCTGCTGGAGTCATTTTCCCGATGAAGCACAGATTACTTGTTTCCTGGAAGCGTCACACACCACGAGATGTCTGGGTGCAGTTTGTCTGCACTCCAGAAATTTCCCAGCTCCATGTATGGGCCATCAATAGTTCAGGGGAGTGGCATGTCTGCCACACCATAAGGCTACTAAGGGAAGGCTTGGACACACTTTCCAATAACCTGTAAACTGGAGGTTCCTCAACTGCTCAGGCAAATGTAGGCGGTAGGAGATGAATATGGAATGAACAGAACAATCTTTGACACTTCAGCCTCCACCCACTTCACATTCCCCAGGATATCTGACCTTCAGGGAAACGCTCTATCAACAGTACTTCACAATACAGATCTGTTCAGGGGTAGGGAATTTAGCAAACACCTCTCCTGCAACAGACCTGGCTGGGTATCTGCACACTGGAAAGGCTCAGAGCAACTCCAAGGGTTAAGGACAGCGTTGTGGCACCTGGGCTTCCCAGGCCATCACTGATGGTTTGCTCACAGCTCTTCACCTTCTCCCTGTTCAAAGCAGGCCGATGGAGAAGCACTGGGTGTCACACATGGGTCAACTTTGCCAGTATCTCCTGACATTGCTCTATGGAGTGTTCAGGGAGTGAGAGGAGATCCACCTCCAGATCCTCCACTGGGAAATGTGTTATGGAATATAATGATGCTATGTGCACACACTGCCTATTGATTTACATCCTCCGCACAACAGACGTAATCACACTTTGGGCCCTGCCTTCACTATTGCCCAATTCAAAGCATTTATTGTACTTTTTTTCTTTTCCAGTCTCTGAAGGTAAAGAATGGGGTGGGAACAGAGATTTTGGGAATCAGCTGTTCCTTCCTGTGCTACACAAAGTCCCAAGAGCTCAGACCTACTGGGTCTGGAGGGGAGCAGGTGTGAGAGGGATGGGATATGTGTATCTGCTGTACTGAAGAAGGCAAGATTGTCACATCATTCCCAACATAACAAATACCGAAATGCACACATACACACACACACATGCACACACATATATATGTGCACGTTATGTACTTACAACTATTTTTCAACCATGTTTATATATCGGTTTTTATAGGCCTTATATATGTGATTATATGTGTTTAGGCATGTAGGTGTAAATACATATACGCACTGCACTTAAATGCCATCGTGTCCTTACGCATGACCAGAGCTGTTCTGTCTCTGCGTTAGGTGCGGGCTCCGTCCGTGTGCGCACACGTGCGCGGAGCTGCCGCGGTGTCACTTGGTGGCCGTGTGGGCGCCGACACGCGCGCACACACACACGTACGTGTGCAACACCTGCCCACGCACCCGCGGGTCTGTCCCGGTGCCCCTCCCC
>VWZT01010678.1:221725-277561 GCA_013397055.1 Pachycephala philippinensis | reverse complement strand
TCATCTCGGTGGAGCTGGTGGACGAGAGCCTCTTCGACTGGAACGTGAAGCTGCACCAGGTGGACAAGGACTCGGTGCTGTGGCAGGACATGAAGGAGACCAACACGGAGTACATCCTGCTCAACCTCACCTTCCCCGACAACTTCCCCTTCTCGCCGCCCTTCATGAGGGTGCTCAGCCCCCGCCTGGAGAACGGCTACGTCCTGGACGGCGGGGCCATCTGCATGGAGCTGCTCACCCCCCGCGGCTGGTCCAGCGCCTACACCGTGGAGGCCGTCATGAGGCAGTTCGCCGCCAGCCTGGTCAAGGGGCAGGTAGGGCTTCCTGCTCGGGGAGGAGCACACGCATCCATCGCTGGGGCTGCGGGTCCGAGCGGTGTTCGGGTGGGAACCCCAAAGGCGGCCGGCCCCGGTCTCCCCGAGGACCTGGTGTCACCGGTGGGGCGAGAGCAGGGACACGTGTGTTTGGGTCCGGGGTTCCTTTCTCGGGCAGGTGCGGCAGAGGTGCGGGGCAGCTTGGAGGGACGAGGAGCACATGCATTCATCGTGTCCTCCCGCCTGGCTTTTGTCCCTGTACTTGGCTCTGCCGCTTGTGGCATACCAAGATTTCGTGCCCGTTACCCCTGATAGGCGCATCCTTCGCCCCACAGCAACAGGGCTCCAGTGGGTTTGGGACTGGAGCCTCCCGCCTCCTGCCCTTCACCAGCCAGTCGGCCATACTCGCTGGTCTCTTGCGTGCAGTGCTGCCGCTGGCGGAGGGCGCGACGCTGGAGCTGCTGCCCCCAGGTCTTTGTCTGTGCTGTCCCGCATAGCATCCCTCCGGGGACAAGGGGCGACCCCGGCTCTGGGGCTTGGCGCACCGCGCTGAGATGTGTCGCGAGGTCACACCGGGAATCGCTGCCCGAGCTGCTGGAAGACTTGTACAGGTTTCAAATCGTCCGGCCCGAAAGGAACAAGTAATTTGGGCTAGGTACTGCAGCTGCAGCAGCCAGACGGTTCCTGCCAACTCTCCTCTTCAAAGGAGGTGATCGCTTCTCCCGGCAGAGGATCTCGTCTGAGCTGAATCGGTGCAGTTTATGCTGCTTTTTTTTTTTTTTCCCTTCTGCAGAATATCTGTAGAAGAGAAGTATTTCATACGCCGTTTTTAATAAATGGGCAAATATTGCTGGTAGGCAGTACCTCTTTATGGTTATTATAGTGGGCAATGCACACATGGCTCTGGCGGGGTGGTTTTCCTGTTCGTGAATGCCCTTGAACTCGGGGGACATGCACAGCTCCGTGTCTGACAGTAAATGATACTAGGTAACTTCTTAAATTTGTATCTTGGCAAGGAGGTGGGGAAAGAGTAAATAATAACATACTTTTTATTTGCTTAAAAACAAGGTTAGTCCTGTTGGCGTCTATGAAACTGCTTGCCTGAGCAGAAGTAAAGGCTTGTTTTTTCTTAAGACTGAAAATTAATTTTGATTTTTCAACAGGCTCTTTTGTAAGTGGCTTTTCCTCATTTTAACCTATTTGATTTGGGCCTACTGCTCCTTTTTTAATCAGATAGTATTTTTCTCTGCACTTCATCTCAAGAGGTCAAGTTTCCTAGGTCACCTTGGGATATAAAAAAACATCTACCAGGAAAAAAAAAAAAAGAATATTAATTAACACGGAGCCTGGGGTACGTTGAAGTTCTGTAACTGCTCTTGCTGCATCTCACCGTTTGTTAACCTGTCTCTTTTTTAGAGAGTTTATAGTTCTTGTTATTTGTTACAATAATTTAGAAGGACAATGCTAAATTCTCTCATTTTGTAACAATTCAGCCTCTTTCTGCAGTGTTGAATTTTAAAGGGGTTAAATGAATATTTACTGGGATCATAAAATGGCTCAGTGAAGAGAAGCACTGGATTGTTTTATTAGTAATAAATTCTCAGCTGTATGATCTGACAATTTTCTTCCCTAAACCACTTAAGAGATTTCCAGAAAGTAGTAGCAATTTTTGATTACCAGAGGATGTTTATGTTGTGCATCATTAATACACACATTTAAAAAGCAAGAATTTCAATAACATTTTCCAGAAGTTTGCAAAGTCCATTACAACAAAAAGAGAACTGGGATTAAAAAAAAAAAAGGCAGAAATAAACTGCTGACAGTAACTTAGTAGCTAAATAGATATAACATGGCACGTTTCAACCTCTCAGATTGTTCATTCCAAGTGGAAAGGTTATTAGGCAGTACGGTCAATACATTTATTTTCTGGGTTAGAGAGATATCGCCTGTGCTGGGTTTGCCGGCCTGTCACTGTAGCTGGGCTCTGTGTCATGGGAGCCACGTTTCTGTAATTGCACTCCCCTCGTTATGTAATCCCCACTCCATTGCATAATAGGGCTCAAAATACGACTGGCGCTCCCCTATCCCCGTTTCATTTTACAGGTGATCTACTTTTGACCATTTAGTTTTTAAAAATAAAAATGGAGCCGACGGAGCATCGAGGGCTGAGGTGCTGCATTCCCCAGCACTGCGTGGCCGGGTTTGGGTGACTCCTGCCATGCCGTGGGCAGTGTTGGTGCCTGCAAGGAGCCGTCCCGAACAAACAGCCCTGGCTGTCACCAGGTTAATTGTGTAATTTCTGTAAGCAGCCTGCAACCTGCAGTAGCATGAAATATTCAAGATGCTGTTCATCAGCAAGGCTGGAAGGGTGAGGGCCATTCTCCATCGCCTCAGAATGAACCTGCCTGAGCAAATGGCAGCAGCCGTCGGGCTGAGGGGGAGATGGGGCACTGCTGCCACCAGTGAGTCAAAGGGACCTTCCAGAGAAATGTCACTGGTTCCCAGCGCCATGATTTAGCATGAAATCACCGTGAATACTCCAGCCTGTGACGCATCCAAGAGCGCGCCTGGCTGGCACAGGCCCCAGTGTGAGTGGGCAGGGCTGAGTGTTCCGCTGGCACACCTTCCTCCTTGGGGCAATTCAAGGGATAGAACCAAGGTGGCTCCTTCCGTGAGACATTTTTTGTCAGTCCCATTTTGCTGAGCCAACTCTGGCACTGTCATTCTCTGCTGGTTCTTCAAAGAGAAACAGCACTTCTTGGTCTGCTGGTAGAGCTAATAGTAACTGTGAGCGTGTATGACCTTCGTTTTTTTGACAGAGTGATCCAAAAGCAGATAAAATTAACGTTGAAAATATATTTTCAGGCAGTTCAAATTCTTGACAAACTCAGATTTTTTCATGGATTTCACAGACCTTTTAGCAGAGTAGAAGAGAAATTGAGATAAGTCATTCTGCCACCTCATGGGATGTCACTCAGGAGTTGTGTCTGTAAAGAGACTTAAATGTGCAACAGATAAATTTAGAGTTAGCGCTTTCTTGTTACTTTTCAGCATTACCACTGTATGTGGGGAAACCTGTGTCCAAGTTCCCAAACCTGAGCATGTCTCCCAGGGCTTGGATTTTAAAGCAGGGTGGCTGTTTCTCTAGATTTCACCAAGCAGGAACCATACACTTCAGGCGACCTTGCTTGAGAGATGCCCTACCTTACAGGATGATACACACCCTAGCTTCCTATCATGAATCTAGCTGTGTATTTTTAGGGGTTTTTTTGCCTGTAAATAAAAATATTTAAAATGGAAGAGCGATGACTTTTGTTTGAATATAACAATACAGCAGTCCCAAATGTAACTTTTTTTCCCCTCCGTTTTCAAGGAAAAAATGTTAATTAGCAAACAAGTTGGGGTTTGTTTGGTTGGTTGCTTCAGCTATTCAGCTGAGAAAATCAATTATTCACACAGCTCTAGTCAGTATCTTGAGGGGAATTCTCAGTACATCAAAGGCCGAAGACTGTTTATCTGTCTGGGATCCAGAATCCTATTTTAAAAAACTTGATGTTGTCCTTAACTCAACTGTAGTCTTGCTTTTAAAGGGATGACTTTGTACTTGCTTCCTGCACAGTCAGCTGCTTGCTGGCTCCTGTCATCACAGGCAAGAGCTTGGCCCTGCTGAACCAGCGACACAGTCACCATGAGCCGCTGCGGAGCTGGGGTGCCAGCCAAGGAGGTGGGGTGATGCTAATGAAATAATTTAAATACCAGTTGTTTATTGTCCTGGAGGCAACTGTTTGACATGTCTGCCTAGGCAGAGCTTCCCGTTTCTGTCTCTCTGTGTCTATCCAGGCCATGGAAGTGGCCCTTGGAGTGTTACTCCTTCTTAGCCCTTTAAAATGATTTATTGATAATTTCAGAGAGAGGTTTAAAAATAAGTTTCTCTCCACTCCCAGATAATGGTGTCATTGTCACAATCATATCAATAATGGAAGGAAAGAAGGAAAGAAGGAAAGGGGAATGGTACCAGCTGTAGGAGAGGGATGTCACAGCAGGAGGTTCATCATGGCTCTCCTTTAGTGACAACACACACGGATGAGACCAATGCCCATGTTTCAGGGAAGAATTGTTTCTCTCGTTTGAAAACATGGTAGATGATGTGGTCCCAAAGGAAAAGGAGCGGACTTTGTCCAAAAGTGGGAGAGAGTTTTGTGTCTTCTAATAGATGTATTGCTTCTCACTGGATGGAATGATTTGCTGTTGGTTTGGTGGACATTAAAAGAGGACACAGCTATATATACCAGTGTCCAAATAATGCATCAGGATTTTTTTTTTTTTTTTTGAGAGCAACAAACAGAGCTGCACCTGATACCTTGGGGACTTTTGATGTAAGCTTGTGGTAGTGCTGACCTGTAGCCTTGTCCTCTTTTTTTACAAGTCCCTTGTTCTCTCCATGGAAGCTGGGGACAGAACTGCCAGCCAAAGGCAGCTGTCAGGTAGCTGTCAGCTCTGCAGATTGTCATGAGAAAAGGTCTTTGTTTTGAGGGAAATACTCCCTTATTCTTCCAGTGAATAGGAGGAGCATAAAAATTTTTCCAGGATTCCTGCAGGGAATAGAAAAAACATAAAAATTGTGCCAGGACATATTACAATAGGAACAGGGAACCCCTAATTCTGAGTTTTCTTGCTGTTGTGGGCTTCTATATAATGATTTAAACAAAAATCAAAAGATAGTTTGTAGATAAGCTTTGATTTTGTATCAGAAAAATTCCTGAATTCAAATAAAAGTTGTTGGTGTCTAGTACTTTGATCCCTCACATTGTAACATTAGAAATACCTCAGTGGAACCCTGTTCATTTGCTTCAAATGTTGTGTGCCTTGTATGACTATTGAACGGATTTATCTTTCCATTTTAAAGATTCAGATATCCCAGCTGACTTTTAACAGATTAAAACAGCAGAAATGGGCTTGTTTTATGAAAAACAGCTACAGAAGGTAGCTGTTAATCATAGTCTAAATTACTCCCTCTTCATCCTTTCAAACAAAAGTGTGAGCGAGCAGATAGCAGATGGGACTTGCACAGCATCCAGGAGGTCAGCGGACTCCAGGTCTTTCAAATATGTATAGCAGAAATTAATTGCAAATCCATGGGTTTTCATACTCCAGATGCTGGATTTGAGGAGTGTAGCCATGAATAAATCAGCTAATCTCAAAGGCTGCAGAAATGTATGGAGAACTCAGTGGTCTCTGAATTATTTGGAGCCATTGTATCCTATTAGGACTTTAAAAAATAGAACTGATTTGCTTTTTGCTTTTGATTAGTTGCCTGAGCAAGTGATGATGGTTATCCTCAAGGGAGGAAATGTTGCTTTAGGTCCGTGGGTGAAAAACACATCGACTCATATACAAAGATGATAGAGGAGACAAAGACTGTGTTGGGGAACTTGTTTCCCATGAAAAGGTATAAACGCTGGACCAAAGAGGTAACAATATTGTTTGTCTACAGAGGAAAAAAAGATCTATTGGCTTTCTAAGATGTCTCTTATTTCATTTTAGAAACCTAGGATTGGAAGCTGAAGTTTAAGTGGGAGCATGTGTATTAAGATGCTGGGCCTGATGAACGGGCTGGAAAAAATAATTGTTCATGTGTACTCTGATATATTGCTGTTCTGACCATCCACTATTATTATGCAAATATATTCTACTGAGAGCAATGAAGACACAGGGATTCCAACTCATTGAAATAGGAGGTCGGTTTAATTCTTTTAAAAAGCAGAGGGAACATAATCTCCATTTTTCTCCTTCGAAGCATAAAAACGAAAATTTTAAAATACTTTCAACTATCCTCCTTACTGTTAAATAGTCATCAAATAAACTAAATCCCTAAATTGAACCAAATTACTAATTTAAAAACATGTCTTTATGGAGGGAGAACTAATTCTTCTTCGCAATACTTAGCTGATCTCCTAAATAAGAATTTGAAAGAATTGTGGCTTTGGATTTTCTGAGAAAATTGAATTTGCTGAAAAGAGCAAGATTCTTCTTCCCTGAGTTGTATAAGAAGTGTTCATTTTCTTTAGAGTGAGTGCTCCGGCAGAGGGAACCATGAAGCATTGGGATGCTTTGTCAGATCCGTTACTGAAGATTTCTGCATTTTTTCAAATGCAGAAAGCCTAGTCACGAAGGTTGATGTCCTGAAGGAGTAACCTAAATAACCCACTTTCTATTGTGAGGAAGATTTACTCTTCCTTTTACAGGCTAGCCTTGAAAATATGCAGCTTTCCTAGCATCCACACAATGCCCAGGGATTTCCATGCATGACCGGATACTTCCAGATTGAAGATTTGTAACTCCGCAGTAATTCAGCTTCTCATATCCTGGGAGTCTGATTGCCAGGCATGATCCGAGGCATGTCCCCCTGTGGGCATCTGCTCTCACAAAGTGGGACGGTGGTTAAGTAACATAATATTTGCTGCGTTTCTTTTTCCCATCTAAGCTCCTTTGGCCTGGCGAGTCAGTGAAGGGCTCTTCTTTTCCTTGATGTATCCAGTCCTTCACATGCAGTTTCCAGTTTTCTCCTGTAAATTCCAAAAAAAGGTAGTGCGCAGTTTCCAGTTTTCTCCTGTAAATTCCAAAAAAAGGTGGTGCTGACGTTCATTGCAAAGGGAGATGGGCGGTGGGAGGATTGCTGGGTGCAATTCCTCTGCAGTTAAACTGGGAGAACCTCAGATGCTGTGGTAGTTATGCTGGCTGAATGGCACAAAATGTGTCTTAACTATAAGGGGCACAGGATCCAGTTGTCACACTTGTAAATGGAATAGCAGGTTTCTCTTGGATATCATTGTGTTTTCTGAAGGTGCAGGGCCTGGTCTGAATTGTGCTCCACGGCTCATTTCTGGAGGGTGCTGAGCACTACATGGTGTTGGCCCTTAACTCCATCTAGAAACAGCAGTAACTGAGTAGATCCTCAAGTCTCAGGACAAGCTTTACCAGAAGGGTGTGATACTGTTACCTAACCTGGCTGGCAGTGAAATGAGCACTGCACTGGGAATTGAAAGAGCCTGAGCTAGGGAGAAGTGTAGGTGTGCTTTGATGAAAATGAATTTGTAGTCCCTACCAGTGTGCACAGAACAGGTAAGTGGGCACCACACTTCAGATGTTGAGCTGATTCCTCTTCTGAAAAAGGATCAAGGTGCCAGTCTGATTTGCCCCATTCCCATTAAAAGTCACACTGAGGAAGGACACATCAGGTGTGCCCATCCTCAGCCACGTGTGGCAGATGCATGCCTGTCTCATGCACGTGCAGAGTCTGTCCTTGGAAAATGTCTTTTTATCTACTTCACAATTTTGTGTGTTTTCTTTGTTAAAATCGATGATCCTCATTGATTTAATCCTCTGCTGCACAGCCTCTCCAAAACCCATGGAACTTCTGCAGTGACTCCTTGTTAGAGTTACAAGTCAGTTATAATCCCAAACCTGCATTCAAAGACGAGTGAAAATAAACGAGAGGAAGGAAGACATAAGCCTGCTTTATGAAATGGCCTGGAGCTCAGATGCTTGTCACAGTCAGGCTTTATGAGCTGTGGAATGATGAGGTATTTCTCCTGTTTCTAGGCGTATTACAAATGGTAACAAGCCCCCAGCTGCAGTATATAGGGCTCGTTTCCATGATACATGCCCATGAAAAAACCAAAGCATCACTAAAGAGAAAAAAATGATGTTATTAGTTTTTCAAATTTTCTATGAATTTCTATAAATATTAAATTTTCTGTAAATTTGACATTATTATTTTCATTTAAATATACCTGGCATTGAAGTGTTTGATAATTATTTGCAGGAGGAGGTTGTTTCACAATTTGAGCACTTAGCTTGAGAAGAGGTGATCTGAGTTTAGCTTCCAGGTTTTGCCACTGACTTCAGATGCAGTCATGGGCAAGTCATAAAACTTCACTATATTCCTCTTTCCCACATGTAAAGTACAGACAACCATCTTCCCAAAGGTCGTTTGAGGATATGTGCTTAAACCACTCAGAAGTGAGGGCTCTCTGAGTAGATGTCCATGTGCATCAGTATGAAACATACTGCAGTCAAGAGATTGGCATGTTCATATAAATAGCAGGGGAAAAGTACATCCACTTGTGATCTTACTAAATTTGGGCTTAACTCGAGTTAGATGTTCCCAGAGGCAGCCTACTTTTTACTACTGTTTTGTTCTTTTTTTTTGTTTTAGCATTGTAAAACTTTGGGAAATGTCAAGACAGACATTGTTGTGATGCCTTTGTCTTTACAGCCTGTCAAAAAGGACGGTTGGCTTTGCTTTGGTTGGGTTCACACCCGTGACTGTGTTTGACTTGGGTAACTTCAGGTTCCTGATGTGGAGGACCTGTGGGCTTATGCAAAGAGTTGCTGTCATGTTCCCAGCCTTCTCACCTGGACTGGCCCTCAGGAACCCTGCCAGTGCCCGATTCCACAGAGAGGTAGTACAGAGAGCTCAGCGAAAGACTGAGAATACATTGCAGAGAAAACATCCCTCTGACACCTAGACTAGCAGGTGCCCTTCTGGTGGCAGGGGACAGGGACTGTCTCTTTTGGCAGAAGCACACCATGTTGTCATACCTTCAGCCCTGGAGATGCTTGAGGCACCAGAAATGTAGCCAGCGACCCAAATTTTCTTATTTTGCCAGCACAGAGTTTGTCTCACCCATAAAGTGCAGGGAGAGAGTTTCTTAACCCTCATCTGTGCTGAAATTGTGCTGCCAGCTCAGTGCTGACTTAGGGAAAGGCAAGGAAGAGCAGCACAGTGCTCTGTAGCTGTCAGACGGAGATTGGGGCTGTAAGCGTTTGTATCGATTAAGAGCTACTGGCACCAGGCTGCACACAGACAAATGAGCATAAATAATTACTCAGCTGGAACTCAGATTTCTTTTTCCTGGACAAAGAACAGTTACACTCCCAGAAGGCACAATTTATAGGATGCTTTAAAGCCGTAGCTTGCTAAGTTTTCACTTCTTTTATGGATTATTCTTAAAAAGGAGACAAAAAAGGCATGGAAGTACTGCTTTGGAAATTACACATTTGCAGGAAAACCTCATGGTTTTAATTCACTTTTGCTGCAGCATTATGAGTATTTGTCTGTATCACTTTCTGTACCGCTTTATTTTAGCTATAGCTAATAATCATATGCAGTGCAATATAAATTGTGTGCAGTTTTTGAGACATGATTAACTGTGCCTCATCAGTACATGAAGGAAAAAAAATTATAAACCATGTAATTGGGGGGAGAGACTGTGTATATTGCGCTCTAACAGCGATGTTGTGACACATTGCAATCACTGCACTGAGAGCATGACAGTAGCTCACTTTAGCATCGCTCTGCTTTTGAATGCCTCTCTAAAGCCAGTGGAAATATTTTCCTCTGAAAGCTTGTTTAAATATTCTAGGATAAGGCTGGTTCTGACTTAAGCACTGAGTACCTATGTTCCTTATCGGAAAATGTTTGAGTATGTTTGCACAGAACAGTTGGGGCCCAAAGTCATTAGTCACTGCCACATTATGGAACATGTTACGTACCAGAAACTCATAGCGTGCTTCAGTATTTAGGAAATCCATAGATTTTGTATCATCCATGGAGAATCCTGGGAGAACAGACTTGGGAAATGGGCATATCCTTGTGGATCATCTTCCCGTCCGTGGAGGGATCGCCATAGATGCCGTGTCTGGCGTAGTGACTTCCTACAGTCTTTTGTGTGCTTCTCTCTCTTTGCTTGTTTTCCATCTCTTGACATTTACTTAGGGGTGGGTCAGCAGAGCCTGCTGTAGAGATCTGTTAAGAGATGGAGGCAGAAAAGGAAACTGTAGCCATCCGTGTAGCCTTATGCTGGCTTACATGATGGGCCAAGTTTAGCCCCATGTGCAGAAGGCTTATATGGTTTGCCCTTGGGAGACCAACCTGGAGCTATTTGCATTGCCAGGACTAATGAAAGTACAGAGGGCTGAGGAGATTGCGTTAAGAGCTGTGCTAACAACGTGAAGGTTTGCCTGCTTCTGAGTCTCTTAGCCATGCACTACTGGAAATGTACACAGCTTTTTGTTAGCTGGTCCGGGTAAAAAAAGTCTGGATGTGACTGAAGGGTTTGCTGTGGCATCTCAGAGATCCATAGCACAGGGGCTTACATTGTTTCCACAACATCAGGCCTGTAAGGGCTGATGGCTGAGTACAATAAATCTCTGAAAATTATGAACCTATAGCAGGAAGTGGCATCAGGAGAGGACTGGCTACAACCTTGAAGGGTTCAGCAGCTGGCTGTGTTGGGAGTTCAGCTCCAAGTATCTAAACTGGACTTGGAGACCACCACAGGTCTCTTCCAGCCAGTACTTTTGGTGATTGTATGATCCTGTGGAAAGCTGACCTCCGTTACACAGTCCTGTCCTTCTAGGGAGTGCCAACAGGACATACATGGAAGCACACCTGGTACTGTGCTAAAATTGTTGGGTTTGGATCTGGGAGCTGCTATCATTGATTTGACAAGAGAGGGAACTCCCTTTGTCCAGAGAAATCCTCTTGAGGCCATCCTGACTCTGGAAAGATCAGAAGAAATGTCAAGACTGCTTTTCATGACACCATAGGCCAGGTGTGGGCAGATGCATGGTCATAGTGGGCTCAAGAGTTTCAGGCTTCATATTTGGTTTCTGTACAGGACTTAACTCTGTCTTTGGGCTACTTTGTGACTTAGTGATGCTGGAAGAATCAACGTGACACGTTGCTGATAATGATACTGACAGATTTTAAAGAGCTAATAGTTGTTGAGTTGAATATTTTTGAGGATGTGCTTCAGTGTCACAGAGCATTATGAAGGGGAGACGTGTTCACAGAGACTACTGTGGCATCACTTGGAAGTAGAAAAGCTCCCAGATTTGCCCCCAGAGGTCCATAGATGTGAATGTGTCATGGTCTAACCTCAGCTGCCAACCAAATACTACACAGTCACTCCCTTACCTCATTCCCTGGCTGGCTGGGGAGGAGAATCAGAAAAAAAAGTAAAAACTTGTGGGTTGAGATAAGAAGTTTGATAATTGAAACTAAGTAAAATATAATACTAATAATTATAATAATAACAACAAAACTCCCAATTGTAATTAAAAAGAGAGAGAGAGAGAAAAATCCACTAGAAAACCAAGTGCTACACAATACCGTTACTCACCACCCACTGACAGATGCCCAGCCCCGTCCCCAGGCAGTGATTGGCCCCTCCCAGCCAACTGTCCCTGGTTAATATACTGGGCATGATGTTCTATGGTGTGGAACATCCCTTTGGCCAGTTCAGCTCGCTGTTCTGGCCATATTCCCTCTTGGCATCTTGTGCACCTGCTCACTGGTAGAGCACAAGGCACTGTGAAAAATCCTTGGCTTAGTGTGAGCATTGCTCAGCATCAGCTAGAACATCAGGGTGTTATCAACATTATTCTCATGCTAAATCCAAACCACTACTTCTACTAGAAAGAAAATGAACTCCATTGCAACTGAAACCAGGACAGGGGCACAAATCATACATGAGATTCACCTTGGGTGTTTTGCTGAACGTGGCAGGAGGGAGCGGTTGGTCCCTCGGTACAGCCAGGATCCTGAGAAGGCTGCCCACAGCAGATCGTGTTCCAGGAGGTCTTTCTGCCCACCATTATCGGGGTTAGAGACTGGGTGCTTATCAGCTGTTTGTGCAAGCTCATTAGTTTGGGCAAAGCCTGGATGAGTGGCATGCGATTGCTCGCTGTGCCACGCAGGCTGGGCGCAGCAGGAGCACGAGCGAGAGAGGAGGCTGGGCACAGCGCACGTCCCCCTGCGCTTCAGCACGGCTGCATAAACCAGTTGGGTGCTGTGGCATTGCTTTCACCTTTCATATGTTTCTAGCTTGTTAAAATTATATCTTGATAAGTACATGAAGTCACAGCAGATGGCAAAATCTGAAACGTTCTCTCCAACTCTTTAATTAGGTTTTCAGTTATCCCTTTATGAAAGGCACTCTGCGAGTGTCTGAAAGTATTGCAAGTATTTAAATAAGCTCCTGGTGCGACTTCTCAGAGCTGAAGTCGACACTGATATCTTTATGAAAGACTTTCTTGGGTTTTCTCTGTTGTTTTTAACCTCTCGTGGAATGTTTTGATCTTGTTCAGATATCAGTTTGAGATCTTTCCTTGCTGTGGTGCTGGACACATCAAAACATCAGCCATGCAAACGATCTGTATTCCTTATCCTGGCAGTAGTGACACATATGGTTTGGGGATTGGTCAAAATGCAGTTGTGTCCAGCAGAGCTGTGAACAGCACATATTAGCATCCTGTATTTGCCATCACTATCGTGTTTACAGAATGCAGCAGCTCACAGGCTCCTGTCCAGAGTTAAAATGACTGCATGTTTAAGTAGCAGGCTGAAAATAAACTGTAGTCAGGGCTGGTAGCGGTGCCTGGTAAAATGTTTGACACTTCCTTCTATAATTGCGTCCAAAATTACATTTTTTTACTTAAACTTGGGAAGAGTTTTCTGGGAATGGCAAAAAGCTAAAAATCGGTAAGACAGTAGATACCACCCAAGTATAAGCTTGAAAGCATCTGAACTGTCAGCTGAAATTCCAGCCTTCTTTCTTTTTGCCCTAGGTTTACTTGAGGCACCAGATAGGGAAACTTTCAGTCCAGGAGGTTAAATTTTATCCAAATTATAAACAGCTGACAGGATATTGGTTAATAAGAGACAGTGCTGACCATGCCACCCATAGTTTCTGTATAAGCATAGAAATACATGGACTGCAGCGGGATAGAATTAGCTGGTCTTTGATGGTGCAGTTCACATACAACCTGCATATGGTACCAGAATGGAAGTGGATTTAATGATCCGTTGCATTAATAGCAGAAAGGTTTCAGAATAAACTCATGAAATGATGCTCCTTTCATCTGATATGGCTCCAGTAACATTTTACATGATGTGATGATATTTACCACATCATTACGACACCAGAGAATTCTTACTTTCCTGCTTTGAAAGCTGTACATAGGCGACACCAAACATGAGCTGTTCGCAATGCAAAGATTCTATTTCTAGGTACAGCTTAGTATTAATACTTGTTAAAGCTGGGGAACATGTGAACATATTGTCCTAGGTGCTGCGCATATAATTCAGAAAGGTATCAAAGCCTTAGATGATAAAAAATAATGTGCAAAACACAGGAGATGGCAAATGGATCTAATCCAGAAATTAAGCAGCAGAGTAAGTTTATATTTACTTTCAAAAGTATTTCATCGGTGAGATTTTGAGGACAGCATTTTTTGTGCTGATTTAATCTTCTGTTGCACTTTGTTTTATCTTTTCCTGTGTTTCTCTAAATGTGATTCCAACAAAACCTCAGATTGGGAAGAAAATATAAAATGTTTTGTAACAACAAAAATACTCCAGCAGAATAATTATGATTGATAATTATATATGATATAATTATGTATGATAATTATTCAGTAAGATTTTAAAAATATGTTACCCAGCTTTAATTATTCCATCTGTCATAACTAAAAATGAGCATTTTCTAAGAAAGTTTATGATCAGGGCTCAATTGAGATCCGATCAGATCATCCTTATTTGGGACATATTAATTGCCAAATCTGTATGGAGATGTAGAAGGTGTCTTGCTGTTTGGTCTATCAAGGGGTATTTAAAGAGGAAATACATTTCTAGTCTGTAAACGGCAGCCAGGGAGAAAGGTGACAAAAAGCATCAACAGGTAAAATAGCTGTTTTAGGGAAAACCAAATGGATATAAATTGACTGTGAGTAAGTCGAGGTGGGAATTGGAGGGTGTTTGTAATCTTTGGCTGAAGTATGCTCTGAGAGAGAACTCAAACTGCACCGAAAAATGATTTGTTTAAACAGGAGTAGGAAACGGCTTTTTTCTTTCATGTGTCCATAGTTTTGCTATAATAGGAGCAGTGCTGAACACAAAAGAGCCTCTGCAATACTGTGACAGCTTTCTAGAAAGAAATTGTTTGTTCACACTGCAGACTAATCTTACTCATTTTAGTCTGTAAATGTGATACTCCGAGGACAGATTTTGTTTTCTTTTTTCCCATTTTCACCCTTTTTTCCCCCCTCCATATACCTGACTATTTTCTCAGTATTTGTTGCATGCTGTTGCAAATGCCAGTTTTTGGTTTAAATTCCAAATTGACAGTAAAATCAGGGAAGCAAAAGATGATTTTTGAGCTAAAGAACAGAAAAAAATGAGAACATACTAACTTGGTTCTTAATAATTCTAACACTGTAATATGGTATCTGCTCATCAAATACCATTTATTGTTAAAAAGGCTTTCAGTGCAATCTATCAAACAATTACTAAAATTACTAGACTAGTGACTTTAATAAACTTCTATTTTGTAACAAATCCAGTGGGCATAAAGGTATTTATTAATTATTTTATTTTATTTTATTTTCTTTTCTTTTCTTTTCTTTTCTTTTCTTTTCTTTTCTTTTCTTTATTTTGTTTAAAGGTATTCATTGTTGTAGAGTGGTCTTAATCTGCAGCTATAATTCTTTCTTGTGTCTTTGTTGGTTGGTAATTGACACAGACCAATGTGAAAAATAAGGTAAGCTATTGATAACTCGGTAAAAGTCTCCACTGCCAAACAAGGATTTGAATTTTTATACGGCTGTGCAGTTAGAGGTAATATGTAATTGCAGAGTAATAAAAATGCAGTATATGCAAATGGATATACTTTCATTTATTATCAAACTTGGCATGAAGGCGTAATAAACAGATTAGAACTTTTGATTTAAGATGGAAGCAGGTTGGTTTGAGGCACTCCTTTTAAAAAGGGCAGAGCTGTTCATTTCTCGCGGGTCAGGCTGGAGGAGGAAGAACGGAGCGTGTCCCGCGGGAAGGATGGATGGATGGATGGATGTGATGTTTGGTGTCCCTGCAGTGGCAGCGCGGGGTGAGGCAGGGGCAGCCCCGGGAGCAGCCGTGCCCGGGCAGTCTCTGTCTGCCAGGGCTGCCCCTGGCTGGGCAGGAGCGGCGGGAGGGGCGGGCATGAGGGTCCTTATGCCGAACACGGAATGCCGGAGGTCCCGGAGCAGCGGAGAGGGAGGCGAGCCCTGAGGCACGGCCGCAGCGGCAGCCGCGGGTTGCTGCGAGCAGGGCAGCGTGCCAGCACAGGGGCTCGCCGGGAGGAAACAGCCTGACAGATGCCTTTTTTTTTTCCTTTTTCTTATTACCCGTTCACTAAACATAATTTTAAATCATCTCTAATAATGCATTTGTCTGCTCAAGTTGGGGAACTATGCTTGCTGGTACCTGTAAGTGAATGCCTCTCGGCCTGATGCGTCGAAAAGTTAAGCTGTGGTTTCCAGATGCATGTTCACATCTTTAATGAAGGTTTTCTTTTTGTGTTTGGCGCAGGGCCGTATCTGCAGAAAAGCCGGCAAATCAAAAAAGTCATTCAGTCGAAAGGAAGCTGAAGCAACATTTAAGAGTTTGGTGAAGACCCATGAAAAATATGGGTGGGTCACCCCGCCCGTCTCTGATGGCTGATGTTAGCAACCTGCACTTGACAAAAATGCTGAACAAAAGTACTGTGACATCTCCTCAGTGCTGTACACCGCCCATCCTTTTCTACTTCAGCTTCAGTTACATACCATGAATGTCAAGGAGACGTCTAAGTTATTTATGAACAGATGTGTTTACAGAGGGAGAGAAAAAAAAAATGCTGTGTAGGATTATATTTCAAGACTGGAGAATGGTCATCATTGAAGTCACTTGAGCGGATGCTGAGATTGCGTCATTTGCCCCCATACAGCCCACATTGTCTTCAGCTTCTTTCCATGACAGCAGCACCAAACAGCAGTACTGGAAAGTCTATCCATTACTGCTCAGTTCATTTAAATGTAAATGAAACAGTTAATATTTAATAGGGAAGCAGTGCATTGCAGGTACATGTTTGCTGTGCTGTTTATCTTTGTCTCCTAGCAGGTCAACATAACTTGAAGATTTGTCTTTATGTGGAACTGTGGTCTGCTGTGACTAAATTTAGACCTCATTTGTGCTCTATATATGACCTTTAATTCATAAATGAAACCAGAATTAAAATGCTGAAAGGTCCTAGTGTTGAAAAATTATTAAGTGGAATCACCCAACCGGTTACAATGTGCTCTCTGTGCTGATATTGTGATGTGCTGTTCAGAAATAAACCAGTGCAGTTAGCTGAAGGTTAGGTGGTTTTTTAAAACGCATCCACGCCAGGGCTCAGAGGGGTTGGTTGGTGGTAGCAGAACAATGATTACCCTGCCGGTACCTTCTGCAGTAGCATGTGGCCTGTCAGTTCTTCAAAACAGCAAAACAAACGAGTGGAAATGGACAAAGCAACCTTAAAATTTTATCTGTTTAATTTTGAAATGATATGCCAGTAACAGAGTAAAAATTTTCAAGTCAAATGGAACATGGTTTGTAAGATGATTTGCATGACTGGAATTTTTCTTTTTTATTTTCACTCAATAGACATTGTATGTACTTAGAGCCCAGTATCTGAGAAAACCCACTGATGTATATAAATGTCCTATTATTTAATCATTAAAATTTAAGTTTTCTGGTAAACAAATTGAAAAAAACAACTTTCTAAGGGACTCCATAAAAGCTGAAGGTAATGTTAAGAATGGTATAGAAAAGCATTAAAAAATGTGGATTCCGAATGGAAAATCATATTGGACACGTGCTGAATAAAATCACCAGTATCGTTCCATTGCCTCAGGAATTCAATCATTTTGGCCAGCTTTTGTATTCAAAGTAATAGGTTTTCTGTTGTGGTGTTCTAAGCACCATATAGATGTATCTGTTGTGGTGGTATTTTAATTGAAAGTAGGACGGTATCGATTGTAAGACTGATTTGGAGGGGGAAAGCAGTGTGCGTTTGGAAGCACTTTCCATTATATGGCTAACACAAGAACAGATCGAAATGGTTGACCGGTTTCTGTTTGTATTACAGCAGCATTGGAGACTGCACAGAGAGCTTGGGGGTCTGGAGTTTGATTTAAAACTACAAGCAGCTTAGAAGAACAAAAGGAGGACAATGGAGTTCAAACACAAGAGAAGAAGCAGCAGAGCAGATATTCTTGCAGTACTGGTGCAAAAACACTGCTCGGTTAGGCTGTCGAGCTTTGTCAGCTAGATACAGAGAGAAATAATCAAAGCCTTCACCAAAAGGAATATGCAGGTCAGAGCCACTCAGTTTTGTGGGCATACCTGGTTTCTTGCACTTCTGATCTCCATCAGTAGTCACTTCTCTTTCTCCTCTGATCATTTGTGGTATGCCTTAACTCAGTTACAAAGAGAAATGCTTCATACCACAAATCTGCCCAGATCTTGCTGTCATTTATCTCGCTCTGCTTTATACTTGGAGACAAGGCTATAAGCAGTGTATATATGTACTTTTCCTCTCAAACTGTGTATCAGTTCTGTGCATCCAGCAGCAGAATGTGTCTTTTGAGTGAGGAATAACACTTCAAGTAATTCACTTACTCAGTCTTTAAAACTTTCTTTGCTCTCTCTTATGAAAGAGGAAACTGGTATGTTTAGTTAAGCACCAAATAATTTTTAATCCCTAGCAGGACTCCCTAAGAACATAGAAAGTGATCTAGCACTGGAAAGCATAACATTTATTTCCCTTCAGAAAAGCTCTTCCCTCATCAGCACAGTAAAATTATGTTAAAAACAGCATGAAGGTGTGGTAAGTCTTTGGGGGGGGATTATTTCATTTTCTGCTGTTTTTTAACCTGTCTCTTTTTTTCTGTCAGTGGGTTATTTTAAATCTTCCTGAGAACCATATCTTTAATATTTAATTAAAGGGTTAGCTAAAAGGAACGTAGTGGGTGGATTGCTACCACTTCCCTCAAACCTACTTATTATGTGTCTTCTTAAGTGTGCTTTAAATAGTTAGAGCAAACATCATCGCTAAAAATCACAGTTACTTTCTGGCTGTAGGAGGTTCTCTGCATCACTCAGCGTCTTGGAGCAGTAGGAGAGGCAAATCAAAAAATCTGGAGTGCTTTGAAGCTGTAGCAGAAGGGGAGCAGAGTGCGTGTGATGATAAGCTGCAGCAACAAATCGTGCGAGGAAGAAAGAAGGCAAAGTACACTGCATGAACTAGGGCAGGATGAAGTTCCTGCTGCACCAAAAATAATACTGCTGCTATTAAAGAGACCGTGGCTTATGGCAGGAGCAGCCTGTGCTGGGGGCATGCAGGAAAAAGGGGACAGCAGGGAGTGCAGAAGCTTTGTGCTTCTGAGCAGGGAGGGAGATGGCTAGGAGAGTGGTTAATTAAGAGATCTATAAAGAGAGTTGATCTATTTTAGGGAAAATTAGTTCATGGTTTTTGTCTAGCTGTATGCTAGACAGGTTCTACTTTCTCTGCAAGAGACAAGCCTGAAAGAAAAGTGAAGGAGAAAACTGGGAAAGATGTATGAGTGGAAGGAAAAGAGGAAGACCTGAGAGAAAGAGAGAGAAAGAAAGTATGGGCTGGAGAAGATATAACTGGGCAGGTAAAACACAGGACAAAAAAAAAAGACTGATAATGGAAGGGTATAAAACCAAGGAGGCAAAACAGCATTAGAAAAATCAGTTTAGGTAGGACATACTGCAGGAACTGATTGCAGAGCTGCTCCAGGTACCTAAGATCCAATTATGTCCATTTTGTTTGTATCCCAGAAAGTGGGAGCTTCTTCCTTGTTCTATCCTTCTGGCAGCTGAGAAGAAGGATGTTAGGATTTGGAGCTGTGTTGTGGAACTCAAATCAGGCCATCACGTCTCTTCTGTGACTGAGAAATAAACCCAAGTGTCATTCCCAGATTCTATATTCCAGGAGGCCAAAATGAAAACAGATTGGACAGTCATCTGCTTGGTCAAAGTTCCTCAATATCAGCAAAGTGGGAGGATTTCTTTTGCAGACAGCAAACCTCAATATTCCCCATTTATCCAATCAAAAGTCTCCTTAGGATTTCTTGAAAATTAGCAGTCAGCACAGATCCTTAGCTCTCATTAGACCCATTTTATCAGGAACATTATTTTCCATCTGCTGTCCCCAGAACAGATGATTAATTTGAAACTATCATCTGGGGAGGTGTGAAGCTGTATTGGGAAGTTACTTCCTGGCTTCTTTAGAATATATCCTTTTGGAGGATCTTCTTTGAGTCTGAAAAAGCTACTTGAATGAATACAGGCATTGAGCAAAGCAAGCTTATGATAAAGAAAGAAAGCTGAATACCTAAATGCTGAAAGATTTCCACAAAGAACAGAATTGATGATTTATATGGGAATGTATTTCTATGTCGTTAGAAATTGGTCCAAAAAATTCAACAATCAAAACCTTAGCAGTCAAAGACCTCTTGAACTTATGTTGTTTTCTCTCCCAAACAGCATGTCTCCTTCATTCCAGCCTGAACTTCAGTCCTGAGCCCAGAGAAGGATCATAGGTATGGTCTGTTTGGTGCTGTGACACTGTCAAATGTTAAAAAAAGAGATTCATTTCATTGTCCTTGCCCAAAGCAGTACAGAAGATCCTAAGATGAAGCTTCTTTCATAAATAGCAGGGCTGGAACAAAGCCTTTCTAGTATGACAAATACTAGTGATATGACAATGTAACATATATGTATATAAACGTTCAGAAAACTCATTTAGAAAGACATTGAGAGTCACAACTGCTGAGCAGTGATGGCTGTGATGGCCAGTGCTCTGTTGTGCATGCACTTTCCATTCCACAGGAACTTGCAGTGGAGAGAAATCTCTTCTTTATAGGCTGACTGTACAGAGAAAAATAACGTAGAATTACCTAGCTTTGGGATTTAAATCATTAATTCAAATTAAATGGGTTTTCTTTTCCACTTTTTTTTTTTTTTTTTTTTTTGTTTTTTTTGAGATTTTCAGGCACCCACATGAAGCCACAGTGCCTTCATCTTACACTGGCAGTATGATCATGGTAATTTACATGACTCCGGTGAGGTGGTTGACTATGAACACACTTCTTGTTGGAGAAGTTTTTAGAGGATAACTGACTTCCAGCTGAACGCCTGGGTGTGGAGCTTGGCAGACAAACTGAGGGTTTACTTGTCAGTGTTACGTAGGCAGATGTGATGCATGCATAGGCATCCCAAAGCTTAGCTGAAATTACATGGGGAAGCATTAGCATAGAGTCAGTGTGAAAAGTTTGTCTCTTCCATGCAGGAAGTAACTTCTGGTGAAGAAGTTCCTCTCAAGCTGTGCTATGATCTATACAATAGAATTAAGTAGGCCAACCTTATGGCACAATATAATATTTCAGTTATGTTTTCCCTCCCTGACAAGCACCAACTTAAGTAGTCTGCTACAGACATCACATTTCAGAAGATGACAATCAGTAGCAATGCTGAAGTAAAATTCCTGGATATTATCTCCTCCGGCCTTCCCAGTGCATTCCTGAGGGGAAGATGTAGCCCTGATCTAAGTGAACAAGCAAGACAGAGAGGGCTGTACACATGCACTGAGAGCACGCACTGCCCTACAAAGTGCCATCTGTGGGACGAGGGGGGCAGCAAGACTCTGAGCTTACCTAGACAATGTGCATCCTGTCTTGTTTTCAAATACTGACCTTGCAAACACTTCACAAACATGCATATTACTTGGACTGAATCGAAGGGTTCAGTATGCCTCTGACCCAAGTTCCTGCTTGCAGAGCAGATGGGTTACTAAATACACACTGGGGGTTTTCAAGTAAGTTAGTGACACAGTTAAAGTTTTGCTTTGCTGGCACTGAAGAATAAAGTGGCTGTCAAACTAGGTCTGAGCACAAATAGGTTGGAAATGAGTCACCTGCTATTATCAGAACAGTTGCACTGTAGAGGTGGTTTCGTCCTTATATCAAAGGGTGGAGGTGAGGTACTGCAGGGAGAGTCACCAGTAGGACATTGCAAGAAGTTAAAAAGACAGCCTGCCTCTGTCGTGTGTGTCCCATATTACTGACTGCTTAATTGCATCCTCTTAAGTGTACATTGCTCTGCTTTGTAAATTTTACTCCCTTCAAAGTTTTGCTGATACGCTAAAGAAACATTAAGCAAGTCGTGTAAATTTACATTAAAAGCCTTCCTTTCAATCTGGAAGCACGCAAATGCCATGCTGACGCCTGTCAAATTTCACCAGCAGCTTCCTCGCACAAGTCATGGACAAATCAGTGATGACGGTAGTTAACACAAAAATAGAACCTCTGTAATTCGGATGTTTGACTTCGTCTTTTCGCTGATTGCTTTGTCTTTTGGTTTGACTGACTGCAGACGAGAACGTCAAGCTAACAGCAGTGGAACTGTCATAGCATTTGTTTATTTATAACAGTTCCTTTTGTTCATGCTGCTAAATAAGGTGCCAATAAATATTCATTGCAGTTGTGTTTCACCGAATGGGAATTCAGAGATAACTCCTTGCACTCTGAAAACTTTGCATGTTATACTCAGTGCTTGCCACCACACATAGCATTCATTATCTTTTGCTGTCAAATATTCTTTTATTTTCTTATTCAGTGACCTCCTGTGTTTTAATTTTTTGTGGTTTATTAACAGAAATATGTGAAGTATGTCGCAGGTCCTCTTGGCAAAAATCAGTGAAATGTAACTGAAGCAAATCTAGTTGCCTGGGTGATTTAGATGAGTTCTTCACTTGCCATTTGCATTAGCAAGATCTGCAGACTTTCACTGAATATTCCTCAAAAAAACCAAGACTTCAATTTCAGCACAAAATCCATGCTGACATGGATTAGCATGTGTCTCGGGAACGAAAGCAGACCATCCTTACAAAAAATTTAAACCATTTAAGTCAGCATCATTTAGTTCTGAAAATGCGTGGTAACAATACAACACAGGTAATGCCTTATACTGGATGAGGTTCTATTTGATTATTACATAAATATACTTTTATAATGTATTAATAGAATTTGTGATAATCCCAGCAAACTGGGAGGAGTGATTGATATCCTGGAAGGCAGGGCTCACATTCAGAGGGTCCCAGAGAAGCTGAAGGAATGGGCCAGCAGGAACTTCATGAAGTTTGACAGTGATAGGCGTTAGACCCTGTATTCAAATGGAGCCACCCAACTGACCAGGACAGGCTGGGGCTGTCTGGGAGCTTTGCAGGAAAGAACTTGGAGTCCCAGGAAGACAGGAGTTACAAGGGAACATCAGCACTGCACCCCTGTCTCGAGGAAGACCAGCCACACACTGAGCTGCACTGGCAAAGGCATTGCCAGCTGGTCGAGGAGCGTGATTATATTCCTCACTTGTGAGTTGGTATCTAGAGTACTATGTCCAGTTTTGGCCCCCCAGAACATGGGACTTTTTGACAAATTGAAGGGGCACCAAGAGGGTTCAGAATCTGGAGCCTGTGATGTGCAGGAGGAGGCTGAGAGAGCAGCTTCTGCTTAGACTGGGAAGAGAAGGCTGAGAAGGGGCTGACAGCAGTCTTGCACTACCTAGAAAGGGATTACAGAGAAGATGCATGAAGCCACTTCTCTGACGTGAATAAAGAGCAAGAGGTAGTGGATGCAAATTGCAGGAAGCAAGGTCCCAGCTGGATGAAGGGAAGAACCTTTTCCAACCACGCAAGCAGGCAAGTACTAGAGTAGGTTGTCCAGAAATAATGGAATCTCCACTGTGGGAGATCTTTGGGATTCAGCTGCATAATGAGCTGCATAATGCCCTGGGTAACCTGATCTATGCATGAAGCAGGCATTTTGACTAGAGATCTCCACAGGTCTTTTCCAAACAAAATGTTCCCATGATTCTGTTATATTATATGTATTATAAAATTCTGCTATTCAGAGATATTGGGAAAACAAACTTTATAGCCAAAATTATGCCTGATTCATAAAGCTGCTAACCTCCATAAAGTGTAAACTACCCCCTTCCAAGCACCCTGTGCTCTTAGCTTCACTGCATGGATGTTGGAGTACGAAGTTGTACAAACACCTATTGAAGGTGTCACTAATTCACGTAAAATTCTTGCATACCTACACCAGCTACGACTCCACTGTTACAAATACTTTCCATGTAAATATGTGTTTTGAGAGAACTTTTAATTCTGCCTTCCCTGAAGAACTTTAAGCTTAACAGGTTTGTCATGTCGTCTGTTTTCCTGCAATGCAAGACTGAAAAATACTTCCCTCAGCAGAAACCATGGAAAGCAAGCCTGGAGCTTACAGAGGGGATCTTCTGCAAAAAAAGATCTCTTAAGTTACGGAAAGCAAACTACTCCAGCTGAAGTTGTGTCACAGTGCAAGTCTTTCATGATTAGCAAAGATGAGCTATCCTTGAGATCTTAGGGCCAAAGTCCCTGTTCTCAATAATGCCCTAGTTTTACCTCCTCTAAACATTCTGCAAATTAATGTCTGCAGAGAAAAGGATTTTGGTGACATTTCTGACAGGGACTTTCTCCTGTAATATGTCATATTGTAGAATCATAGAATGTGCTGAGTTGGAGTGGACCTACCAGGATCATAAAGTCCAGCTCCTGGCCCTGCACAGGACACCCCAAGAGTCACACCATGTGCCTGAGAGTGTTGTCCAAACACTTCTTCAACTCTGTCAGGCTTGGTGCTGTGACTACTGCCCTGGGGAGCCTGTTCCAGGGCCTGACCACCCTCTGGGTAAAGAACATTTTCCTAACATCCAGCCTAAACCTCTCCTGACACAACTTCAGACAATTCCCTCGGGTCCTGTCACTGGTCACCAGAGAGAAGAGATCAGTGTCTGTCCCTCCTCTTCCCCGCATGAGGAAGTTGTGACTGCAGTGAGGTCTCCCCTCAGTCTCCTCCAGGCTGAACAGACCAAGTGACCTCAGCTACTCCTCATACAGCCTCCCTTCAAGGCCCTTCACCTTTTTTGTTGCCCTCCTTTGGACACTCTTTAATAGTTTAATGTCATTTTTATATTGTGGCTCCCAAAACCTCACACAGGACTTGAGCTGAGGCTGCCCCAGTGCAGAGCAGAGCAGGACAATCCCCTCCCTTGCCCGGCTGGCGATGCTGTGCCTGATGCCCCCCAGGACACACTTGGCCCTCCTGGCTGCCAGGGCACTGCTGGCTCATGCTCAACTTGCCATGGACAGGACCCCCAGGCACCTTTCCATAGCACTGCTTTCCAGCATCTCGTTCCCCAGTCTGTCCATTCATCCAGGATTGCCCCATCCTAGGTGCAGAATCTGGCACTTGACCTTGTTAAAGTTCATACAGTTGGTGATTGCCCATCTCTCTAATTTTTCAAGGTCTCTCTGCAGGGCCTCTCTGCCCTTGAGGGAGTCCCTCCCAGTTTAGTGTCATTTGCAAACGTTCTTAGTGTTTCTTCAAGTCCTGCATCCAGGTCATGTCACAGTACAGTTCTTCTGCTTTGCATTTAATGTCCACATTCTGCTGCACAACAGATCCCAGTCTGGCCAATACATGTACTTCCCCTGTCCACCTTTTAGGGTCAAAGGCTCTACAGGCAGTGTGAGGACCTGGATTTACCTTTCCTTCCCTGCTCCCTTGTATGCTTTACATCACCACACCTGAATACAAAAGCCTTCTCTGATTTCACTTATTTTGACCCCATTTCTGAGATAAAGTTGTGTTGTCAAGTACCCCTCCCTCACACGGGCAGTCAGAGCACTTGGAAAAACAAAGGGATGGAACAAAGGGCTCATGTATTCCGAGTGAGTAGCCCTAGAGCACAGCTGGTAACGTTGCCACAGTGAATAGTGCTGTGATTCAGCTCCCTTATCCTCTGCGTCCCGCAAAATGGAGTCATCCTGGAAGTGCCCTCAGTCTGAGTGTTCAGCACTGCAAGAGCAGTTTTGCTGCTCTCGGCCAGCACAAAGTGGTGCCCAGCCTTTACAGGGCTCCTGCAAACAAGGTGCATCTGTGCTGAGTCGCTTCTCCCCTCTCTTCCATCACCAAGCAGAAAATACCTGACCCTCGTCCTGACCTTCTGAACAGTTGCTCTAAGGGCAGTCAGTTATTCCTGATGTATTTTTAATTTTTATATGTATTTTTATTTGATATTTACTTATATATATGTACATACACACACATATATATAGGCAAACCCTGGACCCAAATCAAGACCAAAGAAGAACCAGACTCTGTTCTGGTATTCTTTTGACCATAACACCCATGAGGTTTTCAGACCTGGGGCATAACTATATAGACATCTTCTGCAGGACTTGGGGTAGAAATAACAACTTTATCTAGGGCCGTTTCTGCTCTTCTTTCTCTATTGGCATTTAATTTGAAATTAATTGGAATTTAAAGGTTCCTTCCCATTGCAAGTAACCTGAAGAGTCCAATTTTGTGACATGAATTTCACTGACAAGGTGACATGATCCATCCATTGCTAGCTGGAGCTGTCTGCAATTCGTGCACCAGCTCTCAAAAAGTGACAGCTGGATGCTGCCCATAACACCCATGGTAAATTCGTTATGGAAAAAGCATAAATGTAACTAGACAAACCAGGGTACAAGTGGTGAGGATCTACCACGGTGAAGGTGGCAAAGGAGGAGGCAGAAACACCTTCACCAGTACCCCTACTGACTGTGTGCCTGGAAGATCTTACAGATTCTTTGGAAGGAAAAGAACCAGAAGTTATTGCAGCCTCCTGAAGGAGAAACTTCAGTTTATGCTGTTGGTTTCTCTTGAAATCTTCTTTTAACAGAGAAGAATATTAATTCCTGCCAGTAAACAAAGTCAAAGAGGGGTGGATGAGAAATCAGGGGTTGCCTAGATATTTGAAAGATGACCAGAAAATTTTTCTTTATAGCTCTTTGTCCTACATTACTTCACATGCCTTGAGCAGCTATTCAGTTAAATATGCCTTTCCACCTTCCCAGTGTTTTCCCAAGTGATTTGGAGTACATGTGGATTGTACTCAAGGGGTCCTGTCAGTGACACCATCACAGGCCAGTACAGACTGCTTGTAAATGTAAAAGTGCTGGTAGGAGGGAGAGCACTCACAAATGTTAGTGTATTCCCTGCATCCTCAGCTAGCACTTGTAACTGCAGAGCTATACTTGATTTGGTGTGTTTTTAGGGGAGCTTTGTGCAATGTACTAGCTGGAATGAGAGTGGAAAGTTGTCCTTAGAAAGTAAATTGAAGTGTGTGTTTAGCTTAATGACCACAAGGAAACATGCTGCAGCCTTTGTGTGGCTTCAAGTTGTGATCTGCTGGATCAGAGAAATTCTGGCAGCCATCTCCTCTTAGAGCTAAATGTATGAATCTGAGTAGAGAGCCCTGGTTTATAACAAGGTCATCTCATCTCTGCCACTGAAATTAATTTCAAGAAATAGATTCTCTCTTCAGGACACTTTGTCAAGTGATCTGAGATTTTGCCACATGACATGTAACAAGAGCTCTAATATAATAGAGAAATTGAAGCAGCATTTTGATTTCCTGATACCGACATCCCTTTGTCCTCTAATGCTGATGCTCTTAAACAAATGAGGAAAGCTTAAGAATACTCATTAACTCATGAAAGTAAACAGCTGGCATATCCAGCTTAAACTGACGTGGGCAAAGCATAGAAGGTTTTTTAAACATTTGGCCAGATTTTTCTCTACATAAGCAGAAACCAGTAAAAGGATAGGACCTCCCTGTTTCCAATAAAAAATGTCTTCAAAGGATCCTTAGGAATGTCCTTAACTTCTTACGGAGGCTACTTTTACACTAAGGGCAAAAAATTTATTTTAAGCAGACCCCCCTGCCATTGTGCATTGCTTCCAGCTCCACAGACCTGTCCTGCCTCTGGTTCCCTGACAGCCTGCCAAATCAGGAATACCATTGCTCAGTAGATGACAAAACTGGCAAAGTTTAGTCAACATCTGTAATGTAAAGAGATTATCCTCTGTGACTCAAGCAATTAGTCAAAATGTAATACTTTGTAGTAAATTATTTCAATTAAATTGAATTTTTCAATCTGGAAGAGAACATTTAGGTATCTTTGATGGAATCCACCCTCTTGTAAGAAAACACGAAGTCTTAGCTTCTCCATCTAAGAAGGAAATAAGCAGTAGGAGACTGCTGCTTATTTCAAAGCTCCTTGACCAGAGACATCTCTTTGTCTACAGACTACCTATGGAAAAGATAGAATTTTTTCCTTCCCATTTTTTTTTCCTTCTCTAAATGAATCATCTGCTGGTGCCTAAGGATAAACCTGCCAGATTCCTTGTGCTGAGGTAGAAGTGGAGTGAGAAGAGTAGGGCAGGGTAAGGGAGAAAAAAGGAAAGCAGAGTTAACACAGACCAACCTGCAAAGGTGTTACTGATCTAGCCAAAGGGAGCAAATTCAGAGAATCAGCTGCAAGAAAATGGATTGAGCTGAGACAACCACCCTCATGTCACTCCTTCTGCACTCTCTCTTTTTGTCACTCTCTATCAGCAAGGCAAACATCCATAAAAGGGACTCATACAATTAAATCTCAGTTCCCAGGAGATACCTTGCCCTCCCTTCATGCATCCATTCCTTCCTTCCCAAGCAACATAACACTTTGCATTGAACCTGAGAAATCACTTAAAAGAAAGCTTCACCTTTTCAAAGACAAAAGTAATTAACATCCCCACCCCCAAAAGAGACAACAGAACCCCATCCATTTTATCAGCACTAGTCACAAGCATGCTTTTTACTCAAATAAAAATAACCTTTAACTTAGTGTAAAGGGACCCAACTATTTCAGAAAGTGGAAAGTGGCCTTATGGAAATTAGTAAGAGTTGATGTCAACTTCAGTATGATCCGTGTGTCCTTCTCCAGGGGGCTTCTCCAGATTGCTCCAAATGCCACAGCACTGGGTGCTGCATTGAAGGATGCCAAAAGGCACCAGCATTGTCTCAGAGATGTGTGTACCCTTAGGGAGCAGCTGAAAAGGATGGTAATCACAGAATCACAGAATGGGGTGAGATGGAAGGGACTTTTAATGGCCAGCTATTCCAAGCCCCTGGCAATGATCAGGGTCATCTTCAACTTGACCAGGTTGGTCAAAGTCCAGCCTGACCTTGAGTGTTTCCAGGAAAGGGGCATCCAGTTTCTCTGGGCAACCTGTGCCAGTGTTTCACTGCCCTCATCATAAAAACAATTCTTCCCTATGTCTTAATCAACTCTCTTTCTGTTGGAAGCCATTCCCCCTTGTCCTATCATTTCATGCTCTTGTGAAAAGTCCCTCTCCAGCTTTCTTGCTGGCCCACTTCAAGTACTGGAAGTTTTCTATAAGGTGTCCCTGGAGTCTTCTCCAGGCTGAACCACAACACTCTCAGCCTTTCCTCACAGAAAATGTTCTCCATCCCTCTGATCATCTTGGTATCCCTCCTCTGGACTCACTCCAACAGGTCCATGTCCTCCCTGTGCTGGGACCCCAGAGCTGGATGCAGCACTGCAGGTGGGGTCTCACCAGAGCAGAGCAGAGGGGCAGAATCCCCTCCCTCCCCTGCTGGCCATTCTGTTTTGGATGCAGCCCTGGACACACTTTGGATCCAGTTTGGCTTTTGGGCTGGGAGTGCACATTGCCAGGTCACGTCCATCTTTACATTCATCAAAGCTTCTCAGTTTGCAGTTAGAGCTTTGATTTTGTCTATTATTGCACCTGAACCCTCTGCTCATGGCTGATTGAAAAGGAATCTTAGTTTTCACATTGTTATGTGTGGGGCAGCTTTTGCTATTTGATAACTTTATTGCCAGGATATTTGAAGACTTAGAACATGCTCTACAAACATACAGGCTTTTCCTAAAGAATGCTTAACAATATTTATATATTGCATCTTAAAACCTTTCAATATTACTTGCAAATTCCAGTCTGTTCATGACATGCAATAAAAACAACTGCTTTATGTTGTGCTAGGCAAGGTTTGAAAGAGGCATCTGGTTTGTATTTTTGATGTAATATACAAACATTGAGATCAGTACAAATTAATTGTCCAGCTGGATGAGAAAATCATCTAATTCTGTGTCCTGATGGCTCAGAGGGGAGAGTCAGAATCTTGTCCTGGGGATCAGAATGATTCAGTTTGGAATGGAGATGATCTCATTCAACCCTTTGCTCCAAAAAAGATCATCTGGGACATTAGATCACATTCCTCAGGGCATTGTCCTCCTGAATTCCAAACATCTCAAAAGTTGGACACTTAACCACCCCTCTGAGCAGCCTGTTCCAGTGCTTAGTTACCCTCTGGGGGTTTCCCCTTTTCCTTATGTCCAATTAGTAGCATGGCTGCTGGCTCTTGTCTTCTTTACGAGAACCTCTGACAGGGGCCTGCATTGGTGAGACGTGAATAAAACCAGTTCACAAAGAAAGAGAAGAATGGTTACACCTCCCCAGTTTGTGTCTCAAGGTGGCATTTCAGTGTTTTATCCTCACAGAATCTCCCACCAAACAGAGGTCTCCCATGAGCTGCCTACAGCAGTGCCCAAATCTCACCACCATATTGGTATTCTCCATCTAAAATTCAAGTGTTTGAACAGTTTTATCTTCTCTTTACAGTTCTCTTTCCTTTGTATTGGCTATAGAGGGCCATTTGTCATGGAATCCTCCACTTACTTGTCTCTTGTTAGGTTCTTCTTCATTCAACCTGCCTTGTAATAGTCTCAGGCTTTAACCAAAACAAATAGCCTTGTAGTCTCCACAAATTTTGCTTACTCACTGTTCACATCTGCTTTCCAAATGTCCACATATTTAATATGTTATGCAGATCACCTGCTGAAGCTTAATGTGTTTAAACACATTGACGTTTCTAATCTCTTGCACCCTGAAAAGTGATTTCTCAGAACTACTCTGCTTCTTGTATCATAGCCAGATTTGTAGCCATAAGAAAATTCTGCATTTTTATAGCTGCTAAGAAAAGACTTCCTGAAAGGTTTTTGAATGACTGATTGCATTATGTTGTCCTTTATATCTTTTTTTAAATTGTTATTATTTTTGGTTTTTTTGTTTCAAATGATCACTTAAACCTTTTTGCCAGGTTATAGGCAAGGTAAGGTTTAAGTGGTTTACTGGCTCTTGATTCTGAGGATCACCCAGAAAGCTTGCTTTTTTAATCTGGAAAAAAAAGAAAACAAACAGAACAAGACAGACACTCAGCATTTTGTGTCTCTTTAACCTTCTAGCACAAAATCAGGATTCAGTGAGAAATTAATGTCTAATATGTAATAGGTAGTATTTTCTATATTGTGTATTATTATTTATATAGATAGATTGTATAATGCAATATTATACATATATTTTATACATTCTATAATGTAAATAGAAAAATGGTTTACATTGTGTTATGTAATAAATCATAATAATTCAAAGAGCATTCAGGGTGGCCTAATTGCAAGCTTCCAGTATCTGAATGGAGACTACAAGAAAGATGGAAAGGACCTATTTACTGGAGCAGGACAGAGCAACATGCCTTCAGACTGAAAGAGAGTAGGTTTAGATTAGATGTTGGGAAGAAATTCTTTACTGTGAGGGTGGTGAGGATCTGGAACAGGTTGCCCGGAGAAGTTGTGGATGCCCCATCCCTGGAAGTGTTCAAAGTCAGGATTGGATGGAGCTCTGCGGAATCTGGTCCAGTGGAAGGTGTTCCAGCACATGGCAGGGGGGTTGGAACAAGATGGTCTTTGGGGTCCCTTCCAACCCAGGCCATTCCATAATTCTGTGAAAAAATATTACGACGTGTTATTATGTAATTCGATAGCACATAGTACATTATATAATTATACTAATGTGTGCATATATTATACACTCTGTTAAACAAACCTATAGCAACACACATATAGATGATATAGTGTATGTAATATAATTTATAATATAAAATACATGTAGTTTATCAATAACCAGTAAAATTTTAAAATAATAAATTTAAAGTATAAATAAATATGAACATTCAACACAAATCTAAATCGTTTAAGGTAATCTGAGTATACATATATATTTAATAAACACTGGCTATAAGGTATGCATTGAGGTTTACCATGTGTTATATACTATGATACAATTTCATTTGCACCCTTTCAGTGTCTGGCTTACGCTCCTTCCAAGCTCTCAAGCACAAACCAACTGGGCCTATTGGAACAGGCTACTCTTTTATGTGCCATATTGGTTTGGTGCCTCCTCTTTTTTCACCAATTTGTTCTGGTACTTCCCGTCCTCACAAGACTTTACCATCATTCCCGAGCCCAGAACTGGCATCCCTTCAATGCTGTCTGCAGAGGCGGTTGCTGTTAAGAACTCGCCTAGCAATGGCCTTAATTGCTCCCTTCAAGCACCAGAGAGAGCAGCTCTTGCACGGACACATTTCCCTCAGGAGCTGCAGCCAGTAAGTGCATCAGTGCCTCATCACGTTGCTCAGTCCTGGAAAGCAGCAGTTCCAGTGCTGTGCATACACACAATTCCCCAGGGGCATCTTTTCCTTTTAACATCAGATGTTTGACCTTCAAAATCCTTCCACATTCATCTCACCCGCAGCCAGCTGCAATACTTTTAATTGCTTGTTATTCCTAACGTTGCAGGATTCCTCTGTCTCCCAGCAATCTTTTCCAGTTTCCCAAGTTTCTCCTAGTGCTTATCCTCTGCCCTCCCACTTCCCATGCTGTTCATCCCTTCTCCCTGAAGCTTTCCCTGCCTCACAGCCTCCCTGGGGGCTCGCTGCCCATTTCACCTCCCAGCTAGGAAGCCCTTTGTGAATGGATGCAGCCTTCTGGGAAGAAGCAGGCACGCAGCATTTCAGAGCACATCCACAGCCAGGCCACACAAGCTTTTCCCCTGTGCCAGGAAAGCTCTGCGGGGGCGCAGCGCTTACGGAAGTGAGAAGCTTTTACTTGGCATTTGCAATGGTTCCTCTCGCCTACCTCTGAGGAAGCATTTCTTGGGCACACTGTTCTGCTCAGGGCTTCTTCAGCACCCTGGGCTCCTCCAGACACATCCTACATCTCCAGGGGTGCAGGGAGGCAGAGGTTTTGAACAGTTTCTTGAACAAGGTCACGCCCCTCCAAAGAACACTGACATAAGGAGAGCTTGCTCTCAGAGGCTGCCTTTGCTTTGGGTTCTTTGACAGGTTGTTTCTGGGCGTCCCTTACCTGTGCCATATGTGAGAGCAATTTGGTGCTGGCAGCACACATCTTCCAGGCAGAAGGGGGTGAGCAGCTCTAGAGCCAGAGCCAGTCTTTCTATCAGAGACCTTCGATCCCAGTCAGGGGTCTGGAGGCAAATATAGTGATTTCCAGTAATCACAATGCATTTGTTAGATTCTTGTTCTCAGATCTTGCTTAGAAACAGTAGTTGGCATCTGTGCTTGGTGCAACCAGCCATAAAGTCAAGTGTTGTCCTTACCAGATGTTTCAGACTTTTTATATTTTTTTTATGACTAGCATCTGCTGTTCATTCTTTCACAGTAGGGCTCCTCTATTGGCAGTTTCAGCAGTGAGATTGACAAAAGTTATGGTCCGTATATTCCCTCTCTAAATCAATGGTAATTTGTTGGTAATCACTCATCTCCTACTGAGACCTCTCTGTTGTCCTATGTACTGTGCTTTTTCTTTTTTTTTAAATGTTAAAACACATCTACAGCATTTCAGGAAAACACAGTATTTCAGTACAGCTGTATAAAGTATTACTCCATGTAGGACTGGGGCAGAGTATCTGGAAAGCTGCCCATCGGAAAAGGACCTGGGGGTGCTGGTTCACAGCTGGCTGAACACGAGCCAGAGTGTGCCCGGGTGGCTTGTGTCAGAAGCAGTGTGTCCAGCAGGACCAGGGCAGTGATTGTCCCTCTGTGTTCAGTGCTGGTGAGGCCACACCTCGAATGCTGTGTCCAGCTCTGGGCCTCTCCCTACAAGAAGGTGCTGGAGCATGTCCGGAAAAAGGCAAGGAAGCTGGTGAAGGGCCTGAAGCACAAGTCCTGGGAGGAGCAGCTGAGGGAGCTGGGGTTGCTTAGCCTGGAGAAAAGGAGGCTCGGGAGGGGACATTATCACACCCTACAACTGCCTGAAAGGAGCATGTAGTGAGGTGAGGGTCAGCCCCTTCTCCCAAGTAGCAAGTGATAGGACAAGAGGAAATGGCCTCAAGTTGTTCTAGGGAAGGTTTAGACTGGATATTAGAAAAAATTTCTTCACTGAAAGGGTTGCCATGCATTGGAATGGACTGCCTGGAGAAGTGGTGGGGTCACTGTCCTTAGAAGTGTTCAAAAGGTATGTGGGTGTGGCACTTGGGGACATGGTTTATTGGTGAACTCGGTGGTGCTGGGTTGACAGTTGGACTCACGATCTTAGAGGTCTTTTCCAACCTGAATTATTCCATGCTTCTATGAAAGGGTCAGCTGCCTGGGCTTTTTGCTATATTTTTCTGAATGGCCTCCATACAGGAGCAGGTAAGCACTGGAGCAGCTGCCCAGCAAGGCATTCCACCCTGGGGCATTCCCAAGACTCACCTAGACCCTGAACAACCAGGGAAGTTGGCCCTTCATGGTGCAGGAGGCTCACTGCACCAGCTCCCCAAGTCCCTTCCAACCCAGCCTGCTCTGCTGTTTCCATGGTCCTACACGCTCGGCTTAGTGGGCAGAGTTGATTTGAAACAGAGTCTCGTTTGCCTGAAGAACACAGCCCGGAAATTAATCTAGAGAGACGGAAAATGACATCAGTTTTTTGTAGATGGCTGACATGCTACAAAGAATATATCAGGGAAATACCCTGTTTCATGATGTTTACCTTTTCAGATTAAATCTGATTTAATGTGCTTTTCTATAAACTGCAGGAAAGAATCAGGCTGAGTTCAGCTTTCCTTTCAATGTCGTTCATGGAGGCCAATAGCATCACCCTGTTATCCCAGCCCTGTACCAAGGCAGCCTGGAGCACAAAATGTTAATGTTATTCCCTCTGTTGGGACACCATTTGTATTACATGGTCCCCCCTATTTCTTCTCCAAGGAAACAGCACAGTCTCTGTAATAGCATGATCAGAGATTTCATATTATTTTAATCCTACAAACCCTTTTGTATAATATCAGTTCTTAACAAACTGATGTCCATGACCTGTTGCAATTTGTCACAGGAAGGAAAACATTAAAGAACTAGTTCTTTTTTGAGGCTTTTGAGTGAGGTATTATGTGAGTTTTCTGAATACGAGATGTAAATTCAAATCCCGTTTGGATGTGAAAAGCAGAATAACTGGATTCTCCATAGGAATCAAATAAATTGTTCATCAGTTGTGATGACTGCTTTTGTTATTTGACACACATTTTCTAGGTTTTTCTTTCTCTCCCCTTTTTTGCCAGTGTTGCTTGAGAAGGCTTTGATTAAAAAATGAAACAATACAAACCAAACCAAAAACAAAAACTAAAAACCAACCAAAAACCACCCCATCGAGCAACTTTTTTTATCAGAAAGAAAACCCAGACTGGCTAATATCAGAAGCAATTCACTTGAATACTGAAGTCCCACCCACAGGGAAATCAGGGTCAGTTGCTCAGTTGCCTTAATGTTGTCTCCGACTGTCTTTAAGGTGTTCCAGAGCACCAGAAATATCTCCCCGGGACTGACTGACATCCTGTGCGACCTACAGGAGACCATCAGCACACACATGTATTGCTTCTCTCCACAGAACATTTCTTTTTGAGACAAACTGCTTGCCTGCTATCAACACCTTCCACCAGTATTTCTTACCTAGAGAGGCACTTCCCAACTTCCTTGGAACATGCTGTAGTTCTGCCAGGACAACTGCCTCACAGCTGTCATTCCTTTTGTACCATCACTTCCTTTTTGAGGTTATGAAGAAACTGAATCTCCTGCACCACCTGATTTTACCACACACCAAGGAGCAGTGTCTTACATCCCCCCTGGGCAAAGCTCAGGCCTGGGCTGGTGCTTGCTTGGGTTCGTGGCCATCCCTTGACCAAAACTGAAGGGGGCATGGGTTTTCCTGTGCTGTGTAGTAACCAGATAACCAGATAATAATGCCCTCATAATTTTTTTTTTTTTNNTTTTTTTTTTTTTGGGGGGGGATAAAAATATTCTAAAACTGCTCAGATCTGCCCTTTCTATCTGAGATTCACAGTCATTATGTACAACTCATCCTCTGCCTCTAGAGACAACGTAACATTTACAGCTGAGCATATGACTTAATGAAAACAGGAACAATTCAGATGCCTCACATTATTCGTGTGCTGCAGCTCTCCTCAGCCAGCAATGCAGCATTTTGGAACACAGGACACAATTCCCCAGCCTTGTACATCTTCTGGGTTCCTGAAGTAACGGTGGTGGCACAAAATGCCACACTAGAGGCTCGTTTCTACCACAGCAATCTAACAATTTCATCAGCAGTTTCAACTCTTTTATCCTCTGATTTGTGATATTGTTGAAAGAACCATTAAGTTATTCCTCCTGCATTTTGACAGATTCCACTGAATCAGCTTGAATTACAGAAAACAAAAAGCACTGGCAATACCAACCTACTGTACACAGTCAGCAGGGGATCCAGTAACTGCGTTGTTAGACCATTGCAGGCTGGTTTAACTCAAGTTGGACACATACAGGTGCTTCCCTAATCACTAAATGCAATACTTCCATGTCTGAAGAGCCAGAAGGTGGGTGAAGGTGTACTCAGCAAAAGGTCTCAGGGGGCTGTGGCTGAAGGCATTTACCTGGGAAGTGATGCTAGAATCAAAAAAGGCTGAGGTTTGAATCAGCTCTGGAGGGGAGCTGGTCCAACCCCCTTCTCAAAGCAGAGCTGGCTTCCTGGCTAGGTCAGCTTGTTCAGGGCCTCAACCAGAAAAGTTTTGAACATCTCCAAGGATGGAGATCCGTATCTCTCTGGGCCACTTTGCCCCAGTGCTCAGCTCCTTTTGTGGGGAGCAATTTTTTCATGTCCCACTGAAGCCTCCCTTGCTGCATGTTTGTGTCCTTTGCTGTGAGTCTCATCACTTTGCCCTGAGAAGTGCCTTTGCAAAATGCAACTTCGCAAGAGAATTTCAGGATAACAAGATACCATCCTCTGCAGTTTGTTCTTACCTTGTTGAATGGTGCAAAGAAAATGCTGACAAATACATTCAAGAAAAAAGGATCAGCAGATGATTTCAAACTGAGTTGCCTGTTATCTCTTTTGAACCTGCATTCTCTATGCAGCAATTAATGTATCTAAAATAATGACCTAGCCCTTTAATAAAATGAGGCTGCTCATGCACACAATATCAATGAATGTTCTTCCTCTTAGGGACCAGAGGAAGAACAAGATACAGAGCAATGAAATAAGTTACACCTAACTAAATTAGACAACTTCACAAATTAGACAAGCCTGATAAATATCATCAAAGGACACCTAGGGAAGTAGCTTTCACTGACTCAGAAGACTTAGCAGTCATCTGAAAAACTGAGTATGGGAGATCAGAAAAGAGCAGATGGCTTTAAAAGGCTGAAAGACGCTGGGAAATAATGGAACAATCAGCTTAACTTCAAGGCTGTCAATCTGCCACCTTTCACAAGCTCTACAGTATTTTCACCAATAAAAAATATAAATCCAGATAGCCTAAGCTGATTTTTGCAGCAATGAATTTAAACCCCACCAAAAAATATATTACTAAGGTGTAAAAGAAAAGTATTTCTAAGATGAAGACCATTTCAGATCAGCTGAGTGCACTTGTCTCTCTATACTCAGATCCGAAGTTAGGAAATTATAAGATAGAGAAAATGCAAAGTTTTCTATGGGGTCAAATGACTTCAAAAGTCACTTGGGACAAATGATACAGACATTTTTAGTATTTCAGGCTGTTTCCAACTCCTTCTTCACTGCCCTAAAGTATCAGCTGAGTATATGGACACACAGTTGGACAGTGTACCAGACTAACAGCTGGTCAGGGAGACATCCAGACCTACAAGGGCAAGAACTCCTGGTAACACAAGGTACAGGATACCACCTTGTTGCACAGCAAGTTAGTTGGTGAATTTGAAGCCTCAGAAGCCACAGAGGAGTTTAGGGGGTGGTTCTCAAGACCCTCCTTGGTAGTTTTCTAGGTTGATAAACCCTGGAAAAGATTCAGGGGAAATCGTCAGAAGTCTGATTGCTGTGTTCCTAAGGACATCTTTTTTCCCTCCAGTAAGCTGGTATTTTCCAGACAACAGGCATTCTGTGAGAGTATTTTGTAGACATATATTTAATTATTTAAATATTAGAAAGAAAACACTATAGTCTCTTTGGGCTCAGTCATCCTGCTCATCCACATTTTGATACGAAATTCCTCTCCTATGACCTAGTCATAACGAAACAACCAGCTTAGGATCCCTTCAGAGCTACTAAGGAGCTGCAGACTCCCAGAAAACTATTCTGGGCAGGATACAATTCAGTCAGTAACTACTGGTTTAGGTCCAGATTCAAAGAATTGCAGAAGGACCTTACAAGGCCAAGGCAACTGGGTGATAAAACAGCAAACAAATCTCAAAGCAGACAAAAGTGATTTATGTGGGGGAAAATAATGCTACCAGCACATGTGAAAACCACCAGGTTCTCCATTGCTGCTCAGAACGTAATAATGAGGTTATAACAAGCAATCCCAGTGAAACTTCAGCTTGATATTTAGTATCATGAAGAATCACTAACCAGAGTTCAGGAGCACAGAACAGTGAGCACATGCTTCCACAAATGCCACATCCTAAGCACCACGTGCAATTCCTCCCCCTGGAAAAGGACATAAAAACTGAGAAAAGGTCAGAAACATTTGATAAAGATGGTGAAAGGTCTGAAGAAGTCTCCATAGAGGGAATAAACAAGTTAGCTAGGACCCTTCAGCTTGGCAAAAAAGATGACTGATAAGGGATGTGACAGAAGACAATAAAATCACAAGTGTCCTGAAGAAACTAGTCAGCAATCAGTTCCTTGTTGTCACTTTCAATGCAAGAAGTGGGGATCATTGAACAAACCTATGAGGTGCTAAAATACTACTTCATACAACAGCAGGTAGGATTTTGGGGCTCCCTGCTGTAGGATGAGAGCTAAAAGTCCACATGGTCTCAGGGAGCAAATTTATGGAGGACAATTACACAAAGGACCATTAAACCCAAAAGACATAATCTCTGGTCCAAGAAACCCCTGGAGTCTGGAAAAATATTCTGGGCAAGGATCACTGTATATTTACCCCATTCTTACATAAACTGTAAGAATTGTTTTGGCCACCGTTCATATCAGTTTTCCCTTTGAGAACAGGCAAAAGTCCATTGTTAACACACCTGAAAGCATTTGAGCTACACAAAAAAGAGAACTAGGGAGAACTCCATCATTTCAAGCAATGACAAATGGAAAATGGGAAGAGAGAGGCAAAACGTCAGAAATAGAAGGAGGTATTCAGGTGAGGCAGGAGTGTACAGGCACATTCCCAAGCGATGGTTTGGTGAGGAAATGACTGTTGTTACCCATCCCGCCAAAGACACATGGATAACTCCTTTAAAGAAAAAATTTGGCTACCTGAGCAAGCACCTATGTAGCCAACAGCTTGCTTAAACGTTAACTGAATAGAAACACCAAGTGCAGAAGAAACTTAACTTTGTAACACAAGCAGCCACACCCTAGGAAGAAAAGCAGATCTTAGTCAAAAAACAATACTCAGGTTTAAGAAATGCGGAGAAATAAATTAAATAAAATTAAATACAATTAAATACAGCGATGTATTTGGTACAAGGGTGAGTCGCAGGCGTGGCAAACCCCCTCGGAGGGAGAAAGGTGCGGGCAGGGTGCGCACCCCGGCGAGTGTTGGATGCTGCGGCTGTGCGGTGCCCGGGCCCGGCCCGTGCTGGCTGCGGGCACACACGTGCGGAGCGGCCGCGCCGCGCTCCAGCTGCACAGCCCAGCGGCAAAGGCATGCGGGCACGCCGGCCAGCTCCAGCGGCACATTTGTTGGGAATAACAGAACTGCTGTTGTGTCCGCGCCGCTCTGCTGGGGGTTGTTTACCAGGCTTGTCCTGGGCAGAGAGCAGGGACAGAGAGCAGGGAGAGAGAGCGTGCCGCGCTCAGCTCCGGCAGCAGGGCAGCATGAGCACGCCACCGATTGTTTCCCGGGACGGAGATTTCCCACTGAAACTGGAGGGAAGAAATGCTCTGATTTTCCTCTGCCGCTGCTTCAAAAAGGGGTTGTTACACGAGCTAAATTGCTTCCTTTTACTGTTAAATCTAAATTGGAAATTCATGGGCAGGAATTTTTCAAGGGGTCTGTGTACTTTGAGAAGCCTCATTGACTTTTAATAGGATTCAGACCTTTAAGAAAAAAACAAATCACCTCAGTGGCACTAGGCTATGGTATATAAATTTTGCAGCAAATTAAAGTAAGAAAATTCTAACAAATTTCCAAAGGTAACAAATGACTAACATGAGGTAAATGCTGAAGAAAAGCATTCTCTTGTGGTGCATTCCTTTCTTTCTCTCCTTAGCTTTCTAGGCTTTCCAGTCAACAGATTTTTTAAGGATCCAGCAGTTATTGGAAGTTGAGGACTTCTCTGAGCAGCAGACTATTCATTCAGATGCATAAATTTTTTTCTGTTTTCCCCTCTATCACATATAGGACCCCGTACCATCAGTGCAAACATCTACAGTCTTGTGTTTCTAAAAACCAGCAAGGCTAACTAGAGAAATCTCACATTTAATAGGGACTGCCTACAACGACAGACGTCATAATTTGTGTTCAAGCTTAACGTGATTGTTTATCACTTTTCTTTTGTCTTCCTTTCAAATTATTTGCAGCAACCACCCAGGCAGAGGTTCAGCCACCTGAGCATCAGAGCCGCAGCAGCCGAGAGCTCAGCAGAGAAAGAAATAGAACACACCCATTTCATCGGGCTCCCTGCCTGGGAAGCCAGGACAGTGCTTTCAGCCATTACCTACGCAGTTTTGTGCATCTTCCTTTCTGGCTATCAAGGCAAGAGCAACCTGACAGACTGGGACAACTGGGACAGAGCAATTGGTTTAAGGAAACTCGCAGTATTAAAAAAAAAAAAATACAATATATCTGCAATCTCTGGATTTGCTTGGAGATATAGAGTGAAACTGCTGAACAGCACAAGAAAATTAGACCCCTAGTTTCTCAGCTGAAATCTCCCACTTGCACTTGACAGCAAAAAAATACACCTCCAAAAAGCCAAGAGCAAAGCAAAATTTCATAGATAACACAGGAAAATGGGAGTACTGAGAGGATTTAAAATGATGGGCTCTTATTCTATTACAAGTCTAAGTCATACCCAATTTCAGTCAGTTTATGATCCAAGAACCTACTTTTCTTTAGCGCCCTAAAGGCGCATTATTAGGATAAATGCTTCCTACTGTCATTTTAGTCTGCCAGTCATAAGCTCAGTCAAAAAACCTAATCAGGACTGTTCATTTTCTATAGTTTGCTTTCTGCTGATTTAATTGTCTGGATTGTCTATATCACCAAGTATTCTTCTCAGCTTAACCTGTCAAACTTGTATCCCTAGCAGTGTCAGTGACTGAAAGGAAGCTGAAACTGCTGCTCAGGAACATCAGCAGATACAGTAACAGCAGGCATAATTCAAAACAAACTTTAGTTTCTTCACATAGGTTTTACACTTGACCTTTTGATAATTTATGGAGATCATCTGAGCATAAAGATTAGATGGATTCAAATCATCATCAGGGCTGAGTACTGCAGACTACAATGACAACTCATAAGTGACACTGGTCTTTCCACCCTTCTTCCATTTCGAATGTCCAATATGCCAGAATAAATGCAAAGATAAGAAAACCAATGTTAAGTTTCGTGCTTAAAGTTTCAAGTTGCAAAATCTTTTTCCTCATATACTTTAAGAATTAAAAATTATACTTCACACACATCTCCACTCAAAAGAAAATTCTGCTGTGCTGCTCTTCAGCCTAAGGAGCTGCCAAAACAGAACCTGTCCCATCACAGCTCTCAACTAAAGAACAAACTCAAACCTTAGCAAAATACAAGGGCAAGAACTGATTTTTTTATTAACCTATTTTATGGACTCTCGAGAGGAAAATGAGTCCTGTCAATGGTTCCTCACTGCATGAGACTAATATCTCATCAGAGGACATGGCATTATTTCACTTTTATGTCTGTCCCTCAAGAATTCTCCCTTTGATGAAGTAGTTCAAGGGCAGACATCAAAAAGTCTGTTGTAGCAAGGTACAGCAAATGGATCCAAGCCACACAAGATTTCATCAATAAAAACACACATGGTGAAATTCCGCTTGACAAGCATAACAAATATTTGCATCACTGTGGTCCTAGAGGAGGACAATTCCTTGTACTGCTGGTCACTTTCCTTTCAGACCAATTTGACAAAAGTACACAGTACTGCTGAAACTAAGTCACAAAGGATGGAATTTACAATACAAGTTTCTGAGGTAGCCAGTTTTTTAAGTCAGATTAAATAATTACCCTTTTAGACCTAAATAACTTTTTAAACATCTATTGTACAACAACATATATACCACTGTGCTTTTTTTTTTAACTATTATTTCAGCTATAAACAAGTTAACTTGCAACAATTAGAGATGACTCCCACTTGAAGAACTGACAGAGGAACAGATGACCACAGCAGATTTGAGTGACGGTCACAGACTCTTCCCAGGCACATTTCAAGACAGGAGCCTGAGGCAAGCTCAGCACACCTGAAGATCTAGTTAACAATATTTACTAGCTGGGTCTGTCAAGCAATTTATCACTCTGAAGAACATCAGACATCAGTCTCTGGTAAAATGTATTCTGCTTTTTTTGCCCAGGATGCTGTACATGGTTTTATTTTGAATAACCAGGTTGTCAGTCAGATATCCTGTATGTGCATTCGTATGGATACTCACACTGATTCTCTTATCCTTTAAAGAACCTGCACTTATCAATAGTAATCAGATCGAGTGGTAGGTGGGGTAAACAATCATAGGAGAAAAAATCTTTTTGGAATCTATGTGCTTTGAGTGGAACCCCAGGTTTTTCTTCTGAAGGAATTTTTGACCAGTTACACACGTGCAGTGCATTTGTGCATACCATTGTTCCATTGAAAATATGGGCTTTAGATTTTACTGGTGCCTGGTCTATTGCCAGCAACAGACACACAAACCCACCAATAAAAGGGAGTTTAAAATCGTAAAAAGAAGACACATTTGAAGAGAAATCTCTTTATAGCTTTCATTTAAAATATAAAATAGGTGAAACTTTAAAAGTAGAACATCCCATTCCAACCCAAATTTTAAAATACAGTTTCATGCTAAAAGCAAAAGTCTGGAAGTCAGCCTCATGGAAGCTGCCAAGCAATACAGAAAGAAACCTAATCTTTCACATTACTGGCATCCGTGTCTTTGCTTTCCTGGCTTACATGAGTGTTGGCATTTTTACTAGATTGATCTAAATCCTCAATTTTATTTTCTATTTCCATAGCACTGCTTTCCACAGGACTCTGGGAAGATTCTTCACCTATTTCTCCTTCCATTTTTGTGACTAAATCATGTTCTTTATCTTCCACATCCATTCCTTCCTCTGTTTGCACCAGTCTGTGTTGAACTTCTTCCTCAGTTTTGTTTTCCAATTCCTCCTCTTTCCTCTTTGCTTTAAACACTTCAACTCCCATCATCCTCAGGTAATGCAGTCTCTCATTCTTTGGCACAAAGGCACGGAGTGACGTCTTCCCTTGCCAACCACACAGCACTATTGGACACTGAAGATCATGAGGTTTTCTACAAACAAGCAGTTAAATTCAGTCAATTATGAGAAAATTCATCTTCAAAACTTCATTTTATAGCCATACACCAACTCTTTTCTAACACTGAATGCATTTTGTAACTATTCACAGAAGATGAAAGTACATTGTTCTTAACTTCAACATCTACACAGGTACCTGCTTGTCTACGTGCAAGAAAGGCAAAAAAACCAAAAACTCAATGCTATTAAATTTCTGCAACAAGCAAAATAATTTTCTGGCTCTGGTTTCAAAACTAATACAAGGAATAGCAAGATGAAAGTTTACATTTAAAAAGTTCTCAAGAGTTTTGTGCACTGAAGTTATTTTGTTCACAAAATGTAACAATAAAAAGTAACTTTTTCCATTCCAAATGCTGGACTTTACAGGGAAGCACACAAATAAATCACATGCAGTGAATTGTGGACCTCTGGCACAACTACCAGCTCTCCTTTATGAAGCTAAATTCTACACTTGTTTTAAGAATTCACAGAGAAGGCAGCTTCTTTCCTCGTCATATTCTCTGTATCCTGTCTGGCTTTACTGCTTCCCTCACTGCCATCTCTGTGCCTCTACTTCTGTTTTTGCTGAGTGAAAATAAATTCTTGTCCAGGTCTTAGAAGTGGGTAAATGGAAAGCAACACATCTACTTACTCAGGGTCTGGGTCGTACTTTAGAACTATACTTCCCATCGCTACAGGGAAGGGGGAACAAAAACAAAACACATGTGTTACTTGGTACAATGATAAAATGAATGTAATCTGAAAATGTTCAAGAAAACAAGTTTTCAGACAACCACAGAGCATGACATGGTTAGCAGTTATCTACATCAGTACACTGAACTATACGCAATACCAGATTTTATTCCCTTTCTTTTCAAACCAAAGTATTTGTACAGTTATAGAAGCAATTGCCAATTCTGCCTCCTCCAAAATCCCAAACAAACAAATCAAAATACAAAACCCACCCAGTGGGTTAATTAATTTACTCAGTGAATCTAGCAAGGAACTTTTACTCAATTAAAATGAACGTAAGAGCACGCCAGTCCAAACTTTAGAACATTTTTTCTTCCCATTTTGTCTCATCAAACATGGAGGATCAGCAATGAGTTGGAAATAGAACAATAGCAAAAGGCTGAAAACCAATTTTCATTTCTTGAAGCATCCAGTGTAGAGGAAATAAAAGTTTAATATGAGTAGACATTGCTCCCCATATTTAAGAAAATCAAATCTGAGTAACTATATTTGATACATAAGGTCATGACAAGCAATTGCAGATGACAAACAGTTTCAGCTGGAGCACTAACAGGCAGAAAAACCAGAAGCGTATATAAAATCTTTGTTCATCAGGTATTTTAAATGCTGGCCCACAGCACTGCTTTGCAGAAGCCATAGGTTTGGCAAATCTTCTGCTCTCTAAAGCTCAAAAACTTCAAAGGCTGCAATCAGAAAGGACTACAATTTCTAGCAGCATACTGGCTTTCAGTAATGCTTACTTATCTAACAAGTATATTTAAGATAAATTTAGTCAAAATTTTTAGCAAAGGTGGTTTATGTTACAGGATTTTCACAGTCTTCTGTGTAAAGTATAAAAATAATTTTGTGACAGCAAAATTAGCAGGCTTACCCATGTCTTTGACTTTCTTCTGTGTTTCACTGCTAAATTTACTTAAGAATGGATTTTCCTGGGTTAGCAAAATTTTGACATCTTCTATGCAGACACTTATAATCCTTGCATGAATGAATGGGTACAGAGTATAAATCCCCTGTTTAATAAATAAACACAATTATTTCAAAATTCAACCACCTCTTTCTGAAGGAAAAATGTTAAAAACAGTATGTGCTTTACCTAATAGCAGAAAACAATCTTCACATTTTAAACCATACTGAAAATGTAAATTACCATTAATCTGACAAAGTTAATGGCAGCTGTCTTATAGGCTCTCGAGGAAACCAAAGGATCTCCTTTGAAAACATGCTATGCAATTACCTCTTGTGCTAATCTGAATGCACATCCAAACTGTTCACCATCACTGTTGCGAGACCAGACTTTTATCCCCGTGTTAATAACCTGCAAACAGCAAAGCCAATAAGCATCAGTAGGGAGTATAAATTCCAAATTACCACTATGAACTTGCTTTTTCCTCAACTCTTTGACTAAAAGTTAATTTGCACTGGACAGTGAATTAATGTGAAAATTCATCCAAGGGAAAAAGGAACTCCTGCTATAAAAATGTGGTGCTCTCTCAACATAAAATGCCTTTTACTTCTTTCCATATTGAAAACTGAACAGTGTGAGGAAGTGGTAGTCTTAAAATGAGGGCAACAAAAATCTAATTCTGATTTTAGTTTGAGTAAGAATTTTCTGTGTGATTCTGGGAAAGTCAAAGACAGGATTTCATAAGGGTACAAGTGATTAATTATTTGGACACTGTATCTATCCTCTGTGGTACTCAAAGTCTCACTACCTAATACAATGCACCAATTTCTTAAAATTTTGTCAATTATGTAGCCACTTCCTGCACGGGAGATAAAAGAATAATTATTTATCCATCCCAAAGATCTGTTGCAAAGATGTACTGAATATCCTCGAAAATTTTCAGGATTTGACTGGACAAGGCCCCAGACTGTATCTGATACAGCTTTGAAGTCAGCTCTGTTTGATGTAGGAAGGATGCTGGACTAGGTGACCTCGTTCCAACCAAAATTACACAATGACTTTTGAGACAAATCTTTAGCATTTGCAAAACATTTACCATAGGGAATCATATAATTTTTTTTTTCCCCTCTAATTTACAAAAGCTACTTATTATCTCACTATCATTCAGCTTAATGAACTTTCAAAATGTTTAGTTGTTAAAATTACTTTGAAACAACATCCCTATGTAACACAGCCAGTAAATAATTCAGGTGAACTTATCTTTTTGGTAGGCTTTCAAAGCTCTTAATACTTTTATAATTAAGGGGCTCATAAATACAATAGCATCAATGTAAACTTGTAAAGTTACCTGAAGACTACATAAAAATGCTGGCACACATACAGCAGTTATATATTCCCTCTCTCTGCTTTTAAGTTTTCTTTCATCCACCAAAAATGTACTGATTTTCATCTCAGAGACTGTTATTTACCTCTCAGAGTCAACTTTTCATCTCTAACACAGGAGGGACAGAGAGGAAAACATTAATCCAGACTTAAAAAAATTAAAAAAAGCCTGTCAGAGGGCTAATCCTCTATGTAAACAGTACACTTGGAAAGTTCAAGGAGATATCCACTGATGCTTATGAACCATACCTTCATCTTCTCACTATTGTTCAGAAGCACATTCCTTAGCTCCTTAGAAACCATGTAGAGCTGCCTCTTTTTGCCTTCTTGAGTTCGAGTCAGTAAATTCATCTTGGGAAATGATGGGTCCAATGCATAAAACTTCCTGTGGCCATAATACTTGTTTTGATTAACTGAGCAATAAAATAACATACTCAAAATGCATGGGTTAGCCCATTTCCTCCAGCTATCTCTGCAAACACTTAGCACTTTGGCTTCAGAACACAAAGATTAGACTTTCTAAGCTGCATAACATCGGAAAAGACAAGCTGTTACAGACACTGAGACACACTGGAAAATTTCCAGTGCAAACTCTAGTTGGCTATTTTCACTTAAGTATTTAAGTGTTGAGGAGAGGGGGCCCCGGTGCAAAGTCAGGCAAAAACCTTTATACAACACCAACAAGACCCATCTTTCATGATGAACTGAATTTAAGCTACTAATATTCCTGAACTAATAGGAATCTTACTGCCAAAACAGAAACATTTTTTTGCTCACTGGATAGGAAGGAACAATGGATCATCTTCAGGGAGAAACACAAAAGGGTCTTCTTTAAAACCAAACAACTTCATTTTTTTAGATGGTGGTGGTCTAAAAAGAAAGTAAAACATTGTACTGTCAAGTTCAGTAAAAGTACTTGGTTTAAAATCAGTATATTCAGTTCATTTAGTCAACACTTGGCTTATTGTAACAACACTATGCCAAACAGAATACTGGCATTTTCTTGTGCTTCAGTAACTCTACACACAATTTAACTTGTTAAAATGAGGATGTGAAGCAGTGCTTTGAAACAGAACTCACAAAAACAAGTAAACAGAGATTTCTGACAGTGATTGTGAACACAAGATCTTCCAAACGTTAACTTCTGAAAGTATTTTTCCTCCTTAACAGAGAAGAAAGTACTAAAAGACTTTACAAATGCTAATAAGAAAACCGGTTATTTTCCAAACTTGCTGAACAAAAGACAGACAAGACAAGACAGAAAACATGGAAATGCAAGACAACTGAATGAGTTCATTAATTTTTCTTGATCGATTTCTAAATAACAAAAGAGCTACAGAATACTCAGCAATTACTGTCACAGGACAAATACTTAGATGTGGTTCTTACCCGCATACTCCTTCCTTTTTGCTCTGCTCAGTGTCTGAATTCTGCAATTCTTGCATTTTCTTAGACTTTTCATTTTCAGCAAGTGTTGGTTCTTCAATAATACAGTCAGAACCATTACCTGAATTAGCTGCTGTCACCTCAGTATCTCCTGTTCTTTGTGGTAATTTCTGATGAACCTATTTCAAATTACAGTATTTTCAAAAAGGCAGAAGTAGTATCCAACTTGTAACAGAAGGCACCTATGTGCTTAATTCTTGTCAATTTGTATGCAAGTGCTTAAACAGATCCATTCAGGGAGTTAATCTGATTATTAGATCAAGATACCACTATAAATTGCATCTACTTCTAGTACTGATCTGGACCATTTCGTACCAACTGTCCAAGAAAGCTGTTTTTGTACCATTTACAAAATCATGTTCAAGCACTCAGAGGAGAGTATTTTAAAACAGGATCTGCTGTTTTCCTCCTAACACTCAAAGTGACACACGCATCCTGCTGCTGCAAACCTTCTGTAAGAGTGCTACCATGTTCAACTCACAACAGCACAAACTATTCGGAGGGTGCTTGCTTCTGAGTAAATGCTTCTTTCCTACTGCCACATAAATTTTACTCTTAAATTGTTCTAATAAAGCAAATCAAACACCTAAACGGGATTCACACAAGAAGTTTTTCTCACGGACATGACAATCTAAGAGATCAAATAAATCACATCAACTTAAAATCCTGTTGACAGGATTTTAGAGACAACTGACAACAAATGGATTAAAGTCAGATGGCTGAAGCTGCTGCTCCAGACAGTTTTACATCCATTCCCCGTGCTGCTGATCTGCTAATCTGCTAGTGAATCACTCCTGAGCAACCAGCCACAGAGCAAGATAAACTGAAATCAGAATTAGCTTACAACACAGCAGAAAAAAGCCTTTAGCAGGGGACCACACACAGCTGAAGGAAGTGACAGCTTCAGCAATCCAATATAATCTGCTTCTGTAATTCTTTAAAAGCCTTAATTTTAGGGTCAAGATTTATCTTGTTATTTTACTATCATTTCAAAATCCCCTTTCTTTTTTTTTTTTTTTTCCCCTATCTTAAAAGTTGTCATGGTTTTTTTCTTAAGTGCTTCACGGATTTAGGAATTTATTTTTAATTGACACACTGAACTATAACTGAAGGGCAGATACAGAACAGTTACAGTATGTCTATTATGTGCAAACTTTAAAAAAAAATTCTGAAACATTATTGGTAATTAACGTTTTAGATAATTTAAAAGAAGTTACCTTAGGCTGACGTTTATTCCATGGCATTGGAGACTTTTTTATTAACACAGCCACAAAGAAGCCACCTGTGTTCTGGTGATGTGGCAATATCCTAAGACTAGAGAGAAAAGAAAAAAAACGTTGCAGCACATTCATAGCTGCATTTAGACTCTCACAAAAAACTAGAAGGTCCACATTTACGTTTACTTTCAGGATAAGGTAAGTATTCCTAGTAGGATTGTGCAGATTTAATTTACCAAACTAGAAACAGGATCTAAAATACAGCATTCTGGCAAAATGACTTGCATCAACACAACACATTCATTTCGCCATTCCCATCTGAGCTTTAATGACTTGCTTCTAAACAATATTTTTAGGATATCTACGGAAAGCCTTTAATAGCAAATAAGTCACATGGTTAAACTGTTCAAAGTTTTACATACTTTTTCAGTAATTTTGACTGTTTATCTCTATTGGATGCAAAGAATTAAATCTTTTCATGTGAGTACTTATTCCTCTTATGCAACTTACAGTAATTTCTCCTGATTCACTGGAGTTTAAATATTGTGCACTGCCATTACTTATGAAGCAATCAAAATATACTCAGACCTACAGATTCCTAATCTGACCTAATTATAATTTGCCCACAACCATATGTTATATCAAATCCTCATAAAATCTACTCCAGGAAAACTTACCAACGCTCCAGATTCATTGCCTTCAGCTTCTCTTCATCTTTCACTGGAAACATAGTAGGACGTATTTGTGTTTGTCTGTTTGAAGGCACATCTTTCCACTCTTCAAACCACTGTCCATCTTTCAGCATCACCTTCAAAGGAGTAAATATAAATATTATGAAGGATATAGGTCACCATTTTACAAGTTTTAATTAAAATACTTGCAAACCAAGGTTCAGATGCCAAAAAGAGAAGTTATTTTCTCGTATAGACAATTAAGCTCTTTAAAGTGTATTGTTTCTTTGTGCATTGTATATGTGCACTTCAGAGTAGGAGATTCTTGCCAGCTGCACCTCTTTGCTCCACTTCATATGCTTCAAAAAGCATGCAGTCAAAGTGCAGACTGGTGCTGAATCAACTACAAAGATCTCTGGTAACCTCCTAAAACATTTAAACTACCAAAATCCAGTGGAAGGACAGTGGAGAAATTTATAAGATGGTTGGTGAGTCATCAGATTTAGGATACACTACTCCTTTTTTTCCATGAGACTGGCTGTGAAACATTCTGCTATAGGCGGCGTCCAAGCAGTATACAAAGGAAAAGAGCTACTGCAGTCTAGTGAAGATCAGAACTGAGAAATCCCAATTTCATTACGTAAGAAATATGCAAGAGTGCAACACAACAGCTTGGTAGGCAGAAAGCTGCATGACACAGGCATATACAGGTCACTGACAGAGATGCTTTTGTGGAGAGCTGCTGAAGAACCACGTCCCCATGAATTTTCTAGCATCTGTACCTCTACTCAGAACTCAGAACATATCTATAGATCTGCTCTAAGACACTGTGTAGACATAACATCACCTCAGTCTGGCTAACGGTCAAAGCTTTTGATGGACTCTTAAGATACAAGCAGAAGGTTACAGCCACAACTCTTAGAGGAAGGCATTTTGAATGCTCTTCAACCAAGGATACCAAAGTGAATAAGCCAGGGAAAATTTGACTTCTAGATACCTGGTTTTGTACTGGATGCTAAAGCTAGGATGCTAAAGAAAGGTCCCAAATGGGGATCGTAGGGCAAACGCATAAAATTAATCACCGAAATGAAGGCCCATTTTTGTTGTTAAGGCAACAAAGCAAAGAAGTTGCACCGATGGTGACTTCAGGACTGGCAAGTATGATGAAGTGATTGCATGCATCTCACTCTGATTGTCTTGAAAGTTTAATCAAGTGTTCTAGTGGAAACTGAAATGTAACGTTTATCTAGATTACAATTTCACTAAGAACTTTGGAACACAGATTTCAGTACCACGAAGTCTGGCACTTCTCAGCCACTGATCAGATCACACATCGTGTCTTTCCACATTTCTTGAAATAGAAATTACTGTACTTACAGGATTAGTATTTCAAGTCAAAATATGCTACATTTCACAGTGCTAGATGGAGACAAGACAGACTGTACTTCTGCACTCCTCTTCTTTGGAAGTCACGACTCAAGCTTGAGCAAAACCAACAATAGGAGTGATAAATACCCAAGGTCTAAAAAAATCTAGAAGTACTTTGGTTTTACCAGTACAACTGCCTAGCAGCCCTGTGCTGTTCAGTTTTGGTTTACCAGCCTAACTGGCAGGCTGGTGTGACTGACAGAATGACAAAGCACCAAAGAACATGCTGAACTCTCTTCTATTGCACTTTTTACTGAGCACCTGTTAGGGCAGATGACCTAATCTAGAGTTAAAAAGGTGTCTTCCTTCAAGCCCAAAACAATTCACTGGAGTTCACTCATCATCTGGCTTAAGGAGGGAATACTGAATGCTATTTCCAAGCACCCAAGTGCCCCTTGAACGAAACCTTATTTCTGTTTTTGCTGTTTCCTGAGATTTACAGTCAACTGATGCTCAGGAATATTCAATGTAATCAGTCACAGAGCTCCCAGAAAACAAATGTTGCACCAGGGAACAAAAGACTACACCAAGTAAAAACAGCACCAAAGCAAGCAAATACATCCACAATGACATGCTAGCCAGTGAGGCCTGGAAATATACATTAGCAGCAAGTAAGGGCTGAAGAAAGTCTGGCAAACTTTCAACACATTTTGTCAGACTAGTTTTTAAAACCTGTTAGGGAGATTTATATTTCAACTGCGAACACAGAAATAGATGCTACAGGGAATACAATATACCCTTAGTGATCATTATATAAATATATATATAGTGGCTTTATGGAGTACCAAAAAAAGGTAAAATTAAGATCACAGAGCCACACTTATGCATTTTACATTTATTCTTCAGGTACAAGCATACAGAGTAAACCTTAGGAACTGTAAGAAGAAAGAAATTAGCTAGTTTCTAAGCTGGGTTTCCACTGGCAGAACATAAACAAATCTTTATTCCTTGCATCTTGTTCATTAGCCTGCACACAGGCATAGAACTGTCTGCCATTGCAAGAGATTAGTGAGATGATAAGACAGAACCACCAATGGCATTGCAAAGGCACCCACTCCTAACTAAAATTTAATCAGTTTCTTTCCTTACTACTAGGATGGCCTTCTACTTTTCTTGACTATACTCTTAACAAGAAGCTGAAGCAGCTTTGGGTTTTTTTGCCCCTCCCTACTAGTTTGTTTCCAGAACAGAAGTCACTTAAGGCCTGGAACAATATACAGGATTCTATTAATATTCTAGGATTAGTCACATCATCGCAGGTTTTATAGCTTATTTACAGAAACAGTTTCACAGCTTTCACTTTCAAATCATTCAAATGGACCAGCTGAAGAACTGCAGAATCTAAAGACTCTGAAGACAGAGATGGATGAATAATATTAAAAGTCGCTGAAATTATGCTGCCATCTACAGGCCACATACACACAACAGAAAAGGGAATCGTACCAAGAAAGTATAAGGAGACAGAGGAAAGACACCTAGAGGTTAAGAGGAAAGCAGATGAGGAGCCAAGAATTTACCTCCACAAAGACTTTCAGCTTAGCTCTCTCCCCTAAACATCAAATCACTGCCATTAATCCAGCTCAACCTAATGTTGTGGAATGTTACACTTCAGAACTTCCCTAATTTAACACTCTTCCACAGACCAAAAACTTCACAAAAATATCAGGTTGAGTACCTTCCATTTTGTAATTCCTGGCATCCTCTTCAAACCCGGTAACTCGGAAGAGACATCAGCAAGTTCTAAGGCACCTGAAATCCCAAGAATATAAACGTTCTTGAAAACAGAATTTAAGAGTTGTGTTGCCAATTAACTTTTACAAAAATAGTTTTCGTTAAAGTTTTAAGACTGTTTTAAGACTACTACTTTTTAAAACTTTCAAGAAATTAAACGCTATACAACTTCTACCACGTACATTAACAAAGAAGGTGAGAAGAACTGTTAATAATAACTACATAAGCTGCAACCTATAAATTAACCAAAACATAACAGTTAGATTTTTTTTGTAGCAGCTGCAGAGTAATATTCTAATACCAAAGTGAATAAACGTCGGCGTTCTAAGCAATGCAATCACTAAAGTTTTTATTCTCATTTACTTAGTATTTGGATTTACTACATTCATTAAGTATTTTTCAGGGAACAACTTTTGGTATAACTAAACCTTCTGAAGTGCCTACGATGTTTTAGTTTCAAGGATTTACAATCTCAATATATTCCAGGGAGAGAGGAAAGAGAATTTGTTATTTTTTGACTGGAAAGGAAAATTCCAAACTGTTTAACACTAACAGAACAAAAGACTCTCTACCTAAAATATGACAAATTACTACAAGAAACATCAACAGAGTATAGCTTAATGTACTGAATAAAAGCTTTAAGCTGTCTAAACTTGAGAAAGAATGATATAAAATTTTGCTGTTTAAAGGTGCTCTCCCTAGAGAAGAATAACTTTTAACATTGCTTTTCTGTGATTCTGAATACTTAAGTTATTTAACAGTCAGGTAGGCTTTTCCTGATGTTGTACACAATTTATCAACCTGTTCTACATGACTGTAACTATTTACTCTTACAGTGACAGTTTAAGCAAGTCTTTTAAATAAATGAAAAGGTGATACATGAATTCATAGACAAATTCAAAAATGGCATCTCAAATGTAATTACACTTGATGTTTGCATCCATCCTTTGAACACTCTTGCCTCCCTACAGCATGACTTCAGCTGATGTCTCAAGACTACATCAGACTGATCAGGCACTAAAGAGTATGTCAGAAGTACTACAATTTCCAATAGTTGCTACACGGTACAAAAAGGCCTTCTCCCTACTCTTTCATCCCTAAGGAGAAAGCAATCTCTCATCTGCTTCACAAGCAGCAAGGTAACACTGTGCTAGAAAGTACTAACTTCTGGACTGACCTGAACTAATTCTTGAGGCACAATGTCCTTTGCAGACCACTGCACTACCTCTTTACTACTGCCTTCTTTAGCTACACCTGTGTTCAAATTCCAAGGAAAACATTCACTTGCTGGGACACATCACAACCTCCAAGTACGCCTCAAAATACCTCCACCGGGCAGAGACTAGATCTGAACATCATAGCCAGTCAAGATACTTCCTTCCAAGTATTGAATTTACCCCAGGTGCTGCAATTACTGGCCTTCACACCCTACTGCTTTTGTGCTCCTATCCCAACTAGTTCTCAATGCTTTCCAATCTTGTCATTGTTAAAATTAATGCTGGCTTACTACGGCCTTCAATAAGCCAAGCATACTATAATTTACTGGAAATGTGTCTATGCCTACTAAGGAAATCACCTCTACATAAAAATGTCCTTTCACAGAATCACAGAATAAGCTGAGTTGGAAGGGACCCACCAAGATCATCAAGTCCAACTCTGGCCCTGCACAGGACAGCCCTAGAGTCACACCCTGTGCCTGAGAGTGTTGTCCAAACATTTCTTGAACTCTGTCGGGCTTGGTGCGGTGACCACTTCCCTGGGGAGCCTGTTCCAGTGCCCAAACACCCTCTGGGTGAAGAACCTTATTCTAATAACCAACCTGTGCCTCCCCTGACACAACTTCAGGCCCTTCCCTCAGGTCCTGTCACTGGTCACCACAGAAAAGAGATCAGTGTCTGCCCCTTCTCTTCCCCTCATGAGGAAGTTGTGACTGCAATGAGGTCTCCCCTCAGACTCCTCTCCTCCAGGCTGAACAGACCAAGTGACCTCAGCCGCTCCTCATCAGGCTTTTCCTGCAGACCCTTTACCATCTTTGTTGCCCTCCTCTGCAGGCTCTCTAATAGTTTAATGTCTTTCTTATATTGCAGTGATTAAAAGTGCACACAGGACTTAAGGTGAGGCTGCCCCAGTGCGCAGCAGAGCGGGAATAGAAATTAAATAGTCAATTCCTAATTAACCTGCAAGAACTTTAGCTGAAGTGCTGTTTCTAAGACAATGAAATTCCATGCATCATTTGGGGCCAGAATAGTTACTGGCACAAAGAAAACATTACACAAAACAGGCTACCAACTTCCAGAGTAAGTGTAGCTCCAGGAGCAATAGAGCCGCTTTTGCTCTGTAAAAGGCTCAAGTTAAAAGTCTGTGGAACTTTTCATGCCAAATCCAATTAGATGTTTCTGAATATCAGGTTATTGATTCAGAAAAAACAGTACACAGCAGCTACTAAATGGGCTACTAAACCCTACTATCACAAAGTGATGCAGTGCAGCTTCCCAGCTCATTTCGATTTTTCCACCTCTTGTAACGTCAGCCTTCATATGCAAGTGAGAAATGCAAAAAACCCCATGAGTTTAAACACCTTAAAATTCCAAGCATGTCAAAATGTGGGTCAAAGAATGCGAAAGGTATCAGTGACTCCCACCTAAAGGTGTACAATTACCTTGCTCTAACTGCTTAACTACACATCAGGCTTTTTACTCATATAGTGAACAGCAGCAATGTTCCACACTGAGTTTTCCAAAGGAATTACGAGTGTCAGACATGGACTCTAACCAGTGAAAGCAGTTAGCGGGAGCCAGATAACAGAGACTGAACGCCACTGATCTGTAGAAGTGTCTTCTGTTATCATTAACACAACTCTACAGCTTTTGTATTTGCAACTGATTCACACCCATTTAAGAAGACTGCTCATAGCAACATTAATGAAATCCTACTGGTACCAAAAATTTTCCATAGTTTTGCAAACTAGGAATGTATTACCCACACTAAGCTTATCACTAGTACCATCATACACATATCCTTTTTTGGGTTGAGAGGAAAAAAAAAAAAAAAAAAAAAAAAAAAAAAAAAAAGAGAAAACCAAAAGCCCTGGGGCTAAATTGAAGCCATTAGTAGCCTCGAACTGATGACAGGGCAATAAATTACTAATTAACCTTCGGGGCGAGTTCAACACCTTGGGGATAAGTGTGAAAACACGGAGTAATAAGCCCTGACACGGCCAGGCAGCCGCGGCTCCCGCCGGGCCGGGACAGGCAGCGCTGCCTTGACTTTTGGGGGAATTCTGC
>VWZT01010678.1:184547-215057 GCA_013397055.1 Pachycephala philippinensis | reverse complement strand
GGCCCGGCCCGGCCCCTCCCACAACGGGCGGGCGGGGGCGGGGCGGTGCCTGGCGGGGGCGCGGCGGTGCCGGGCACGCCCCCGGCAGCCACCAGCGGTGCCAGATGAACCGGGGCAGCGGAGCGCGATGGGGCTCGGAGGTGACGGTGGCGTGTGCGCGCTGTGGCGCCGGGCCGAGGGCCCTGAGGAGCGGCGGCTGCTGGAGCTCTTCTCCTACGGGCTGATGGCGCTGGGCGCCACCTCCGCCCTGCTGCTCCGCTTCATCCCCATGCCCTACGGCCGGTACTCCTCGCGGCGCTTCGGCTGGCCGCTGCCCGCCCGCCCCGCCTGGGCGCTGCAGGAGCTGCCCTCCCTCCTCGTCCCGCTCGGGCTCGCCGCCTGCGGCGGGGCGGTCGCGGCTGCCCGGCCCAACCGCGTCCTGCTGGGCTGCTTCCTCCTGCACTACGCGCACAGGTGCGGGGTCGGGCGAGCGGCGCTGCCCGCGGGCACCGGCGGGGCTGGGACGGATGGCGGGGCCTCCCTGCGATGCTGGGGGCAGGAGAAGGGATCAGTCTTCATAGAGATGCCTGGTTGTTGCTTCCCGACCGAAGGGGTTGAGGTTCTCTTAATTAGCGTTTGTTACTTAATATAATAGTCACTGACGTCTCTTCTGCTTCGCTACGTTAAGATAGTCTGTGTTGTTACGGGAGCCGGGTAAATAGCCGCGGCGATGCGGTGCTGGCTGCCTTGTGCTCGCTGTGCTGTGCACGGCGATGCTCCGGCGTGGAAACGGAGCGCTTGGCGCTCCCCCAGCGTGCCGCTCCATCCCTGTGCTGCTGCTGTGCATCGCGGTGATTCCCGCCTCAGCGATGGATTGACCAGGCTGTCTTAAGGTCACAGTGTTACAACGAGGAAAGTTCAGCACCGTGTACTGATATAATCGTGATATTGTGAAACAGTAGCTATTTTCCAATTATATTGTTAAACGTTACCTTTCAGTGTCGGTGTATGGATGCGAGAGACTCAAGCTGAGAGCAAAATGAGTCTGTTTATTGCAGAGTTAAGACAGTACTTAGACACTTAGTGTGAGAACCTCTGTTCAGTCCTTCACACACAACCCGGCTGCAGCCTGTAATGAATCCGTCGGCCTGACAGTTCGTTAGTTTCCTCAAGGTTTGCAGGCTTCAAAGAAAACGGGATGCCTTTCCTGTTTTCAGATAGTATGTAAGTTACTTTCTTCTGTGCTTCCCAGGAATTTTCTGCAGTGTCAGGCTTGTTTCCTTCTCACATTTCAACATAGTGTTTGTTGCAGGAGTTGGACTGGATGAGCCTTGTGTGTTTCCTCCAGCTCAGTACATTTGATTATTCATTAAAATACTGGCAAAGCTGAGGCCGGGTGCCCTATGTTGCCAGGTAGTCAACAGTATTCAGGCATTTTGTGAAAATACTTGGAGAAGGCAGCTTAGCTGGAGCCCAGGTGCAATCTTGCTGTTCCCTTCAATTTATGGACAGTAGCTACTGGTCATACTCCACAAGTAAATTTGCCACCAAGACAGGAGCGATAGATTTGTCAGGTGTACTTTAAGCTACTTGTGTGGCTGATATGTTGTTATTTTCTGGTGGTTATCGAGAAAAGCTCTTGCTTTTGACCAAGCATATTCCACAGCCTTCTGGTGGGGAGGTATATGACGTGTGGCTGGCCTGGAGGCTGCCTTTGAAAACCTGGAACTGTGTCTTTGCTCCCCCTTTTTCTGTTCTTAAGCATACAGATATTAGCTTTGACATGGGATCTTAACTCATCCTTGATGTCTGGGAATAGTTAGGAATGCGAGGCAACGGTTTGTACAGAAAGCTGAGCTGTGCTGCAGTTCCTTTTTTTCCAGTTGCTTGTTGCTATTGCCAAACCTGAGGGACTCTTCTGTAGGTGAACGTAGACTGGAAGAGACCTCTGTTATCTAGTTCTGTTTGTTGTAGTATAGCGGGCTTTAAATAATCGTGTAATGAATTCGTTACTCTTTCTTGAAAGCTGTTAGAGTTGTGAGTCCTTTGGAAAGATTATTTTGAAGCAGTTGTCCTTTGGTAGATGGAAAACACGTGAAGAATGCTCAGGCTTCAGTGATCCTGCTTCTGTATCATTATAGATCATAATTAAATCAGTAGACCATTGGGAGTTGGCTAGTTCCCCAAAAGCACAAGAATATTTACCTGCTCTTCTTGTTTGGAGCTAGTTGGTTTACTTGCATAATCCCCCAGGAAAAGCAATCAAGATTCCTTTCCCAAATGGGATGTTTTGACTTACGGTGGAGGGAGGAAACTGAGGTCAATTAGGTTAATTTCAAGGGGATTGACTTTCCTCCTGGAAGTGCTGGGGGAATTTGGTGGAGGGATCTTGAGACCTAGCTCATTTCAGAAAGTTTGATGATACAACTGAGGATTTAGGAAAAAAGGACAAAAATGAGCTGTGCTTATTATCAGTTACCTTTACTCCTTCTACCAAGGTATTACTTTGGATCCGAAGTTCAACATTTCTGCCATACGGGGAGAGAGGACTGATCTTGTAATTCCAATTAGGCAAAAGAAATGAATGTGCTAGGTGTTAAAGCAAGCACAGCTATCCTTTCAAACAGGCACCAAGGACTGGTGCTGCGAATTTGAAAAGTAGGGTAGGGTGGACAGTGTTTGCACTTCAAAGCTATCTTTTTTTGTTGTTAATACAATAAATTTTCTTTTCTTTCTTTGCTGTAGGGCACTCATCTTTCCTCTTCTGATCCGTGCAGGAAAACCAACACCGTTTTTCACTTTTGTGTTAGCGCTTCTGTTCTGTGTTTTCAATGGATACTTGCAGGGCCGAAGCTTAACCACCTATGCAACTTACCCTCCAGGCTGGTTGAGCGATTTACGCTTCATTACAGGTGAGTTAAATCATGGTATGAGAACATCAGGTGTAATTTTCCTCTGTCATCATAGCTCTTAATTTTTTATTGTGGTTTTATAGTATCTTCAATGCCATTTTGTAAGTTTTCTCATAATTTTCTTATTGGTGTAGCTGAAGGCTTTTTAACCTTTTTTTTTACTTTAGAACTGTGAACTGACACTCCTTTCTGCAGTGCTAGATGAGCTGATTGTTATCTTTACTCTTTACCACCCAAGTAAATCCGGGCCATGTATTTCTTTTGATGTAGGAACTTGAAGCCCTACATGAACCAGCAGCATGCAGGTTTAGAAGATGCAAAGATTTTCTGTGTAACATGTAGATTAAACTAAAGTAAACAAATTAATGAAGTAAAAAAACCAGCAAGGGTAGCTGCTGACTACTGACATACCATGGCAAATGCTGCAAGTCCTTGATGTCAGGATATCTACTCTGGATACGCACACAGGCAGCAATCCATCTGCCCTTGTAATCGGGGGGTGACTTTGCCAAATGACAAAACTGGCCCCGCAAGGAAGGGGTGGAGGGGTTGATAATCCACTCCCAATTGGGAAGTGAGGTCACATTTATACTTGAAGCCATGGATATGATTAAAAGGCTAAGATATGTAATGACAAAGTATTTTATTTATTGTACTTTTTTGTTACCTAGGCATCTCTTTTTGCCTACTGTCAAAATGATAGTATTATTTCCTACTGAAATCTGTACAGAAAGATCATTTTCATCTGAAGATAAACCAGAATATTTTGCCTCATCAGTCAAAGGCAGAGTACTGGACTGTAGATCGTTGATCTGAGTCAGTACCCTTCTTCTTGTTATTCTGTAGCCAGAGCAAGTTGGTGTTTCTCCTGGATTTCTCAAGCCTTTTACATCAAGAAGAAGAATTTATTGTCTTTATTGCAGTGTTATTGTGGATGACAATAGAGGACAACTGTGCTAAAAGCTGTCATGAATATAAAGTTGAAGAAATTTACATCTAAGTAGATCCTCTTGCCAAGATTAGGAGGCAGTTCTGCTTGTGCGCTAAAAATAGAGAAACTGAGGTACAAGGGAATGACTTCAGAGGGCACTAGAATATATTTAAAATTTTCTTGGTACTTTCAAATTTCCACTCTCCTTAAATCAGAATCCAGCAAAAAAAAGAAAAAAGGTTAAAAGATTTGTTGATCAAATCTGTTGAAGACTCTGAAGCCAGGCAGACTTTGTTTTCAGTGTCCTAGTTCAGTACCTTAGTCAAAAGATATCTCAGTACAGTGCTGTAAAAAAATCATGATGATTAAGGAGCCATAAATCAGTTCCTCCTTACTCAAATATCTTTAAAAAAAATCAATTTAATAAGACTTGTTGCTCAAGTTTCCTTGAGTTCTTTTGGGTGGTTTTTTTTTTTTTTTTAGGTTTCAAGGATTTCTGAAAGATGCAAATGTATAAATGACAATAGTTAGGTTCATCTGCCTTCAGTTTGAATACTTCTGTAGTTTGGTTTGTATTTATGGTTTTTGTTGTGGTTTTGTTTATTTGCCCTTTTTTTCCCAAATAATACCGGTTTGAAATATGTGCTTATATATATTTCTAGTACTGCTAAACGCAAGTGAAGTGTTGCTTTGGTGACTGTTGTAAATCAATATAGTGCTTTAAAAAGTTATCCTGAAAACTAAGAAAGTGAAGATTCCTGGTATACACAGCAACCACTTTAATAGCATGACCATTGCTGATTTTTTGAGACTGTAATTACAACAAATCTTGAGATAAAATTTGGCATGCCCATTAAACAGCTAAACTGAAGACGTTTTTTATTTTACTTATTCCTGTAATTAGAATATCTTTTGGAATTTTTTTTTGTTTGTTTTGTAGTGCATATCAACATAATTGGATCTTAGCAATTTATAATTGTTATTTGGTATTCATCCCAGCTGGGTACCTCCAAATACCTGCAGTTTATGCTTGTGGCTTTGATCAGAGCAAATGCCAAAGTAAAATATTGTACACTGGGTACTCCCTGAACAATTGGACTATTCTGTTCTAGTACTTCAAAAAAATCTGACAGTGTCTTCAAGCTTCTGTTTAAAATTACTAAAAAAAAGAATTACTAGAATATTAGAAAATAACAAGAGCAAGAAAGCATATTTGCTGGTAGTTAATAAGCTATTTCTTAAGCTGTATGAAGTTAGATGTGAAAGATAAATGAGAGAGTGTCTACAAGTAGCAGCCAACCAAGGTTCAATAGCTGGAAGCTGAAATGAGATAAATTTCCAGTGAAGACAGAAATTTGGAGAAGGCAGGCTGATTAACTATCATGGTGAGAGGTGGCAAACAACTGATGTGTTCTCTGACTGTGGAACCTTATTATATAGTTTGTCTGTTTTGGAGAACACAATAACTTATATCTACAGCAGCAATTGATTTGGAGCAGGAATATGGCTTTGATGTGATTTCCTCATGGTTTCTCTGGACTGTGTGTTGTTTTAGTTCAGAGCAGTGAACATGCCTGTTTTCAGAGGAAATGGGAATGTTCTGCTTCAAATGCAGAACAATGAGCTTGCAAACCAAGAACAACTTCATAATCTTTCAACATGAACCTTACACCTGTATGCCAATAAAGAGCCTGTGAATTTACCGAGAGAGCCGGTCATACCCTGAAGTGGTGACTGCTACAAACAGGGACACCACCACCTCTGTGCTTCACCCTTGTGTCCTTTGCTAATCTATCTGTGCTTTTTGTTGGAAAGTCCTTTCTTCCTTTGCTTGCTTTAGCTTCTTCAAGCCCTTTGCAGTATTGTATGTCTTTTCTTACTCCTTTAAGTCCCTATTCAACTGCTACCTTCAAACGTTGATGGCTAACTCTTTTGTGCATCAAAACACTTTTTTTAGTAGCAGCTCTGCAAAGCAGAGCAGCACCTGTAACGCACAAGGTTGGGGACGATAGAACATCAGCACCTCGTCTGTTGCATGAAACTTTTTATCTGGCAGTCAGGCAATTAAGCACAGTGCCACCTCTGCTCTCTTCACACATCAGACCTGAAGAGCCTGTATGCATTGTCTATATTTGGGTGTAGTCTTGTAGGCAAGGGATGTGGATTATCAGTGTCTCTCCTAATAGATAGGCGTCTCGATGCTCCAGATGATTATGTCTTGTTGGAAAGATTAATCACAGAATCTGAGATGAGGCACTGGTTAACCTCAAAACACAGATTTTATCTGTTCCTTATCAGCAGGGAATGCTGCCTTCAAGGGGAGATAATGTAGGTAACATGTTGCCAAGGGGTCAAAATAATGAATTTCCATTATAAATTCCTTTTGATTTATCCCGTCCTCATGGCAACATAAGGATGCAGAATGTGATAACAATATCAGTTCCTGTGAAAGGCTGTAATAAATGGCTAAACCATTTTGCTGAATGGCACAAGTAAATGGTACGTTAATTCCTTCACAGTTCTATTCCTTTTATTGCACGTAAATCTGTTGGGGAAATTCTAATATGCCATCAGTAAAAAAGTAAAAGGAGAGTGGGGCTAAGATATGTCCCTCTGGGAAGATTAAAAATGGCTGTTTCTTTCAGTGTTTAAGATTTTGGCGTATTTGTTTTTCTGTGTGGAAGTTAGGGAAACATACACATTACATCTGCATATATGCACATGCATACATTAATGTAAGTCTAGCAACATAAGAATAAACTTCATTTTTCCAGTGCTATTTCCTCTCTAGGGAGCTCTTGACACTGTGAGCTCTGCTAACTGAAGAGCACCGTGTGGCACTGGGACTGTGCAGGATGTCACCAGAACTGTCTATGCTGCTTACATTACTACTGCTTTGAGACAATATGCCTGATGTGATATCTGACTGTAGTTTGTTTTCTGAACAAACACAGTGCACTTAACATAGTATTTTCAATATTTCTCTTCAGGTTTTTTAGGGTTCTTCATCGGCATGGCCATCAATATTCATTCTGATCATATTCTCAGGAATCTGAGAAAACCAGGGGAAACCGGTTACAAGATACCGAGAGGTAAGTAAAAATGGTACAGAAATTAATACAACAAAAAGAAGTATCTCTCATATAACAAGAGGTGGAGAGAGCTTGGACTGTTCAGACTGGAGAAGGGAAGGCTCAGGGGGATCTTACCAAAGTTTATATCTATGTGATGGGAGAGAACAAAGAAGGGAGAACCAGTCTCTCCTTAGTGGTGCCTAGTGACAGAACCAGGGGCAGTGGACACAAAATTCAAGCACATAAAATTATATCTGAACTTTTTTTTTTTTGCTGTGAGGGTGGTCAAACACACAGGTGTGGAACATGTTGCTCAGAGAGATTGCAAGGAGACTCAAAACAAGACTGGGCATAGTCTTGGGCAACCTGTTCTGTCTGATCCTGCATCAACAGTGGGGGCTGGACAAGATTATCTCAAGAGATCCCTTCCAACCTAAAATGATTCTATGTGAAAATGAACCTAAAGTTTGGTGTATTTTAGAGGAGATAGTAATTTATGATCTAAGAGGCAACTGGAAATAGCATTTTGTTGTCTACCTCAGGAAGTGATTTCATAGTTTGGCAAACATCTTATTTTTTTCTTCTTAAACCAAGTATTGTAAGGAATCTGTTTCATGATATAACTTGGCTTGTGCAAATCTTTAGGTTTCCTGACCAATGTTGGCTATGTTTTTAAAAAGGGGTAAAAATGTAACAGCATTGCCCAACTTTCTGGAGAATCAGCAGGTGGGTGGAGAAGAAAGACGTAAATTATCAACCCAGTGTGGGGGCAGGAGGGGAATTCAGAAAGTACTCAGCATGTGACACATCTCATGTCCCATATATGAAGAGGGAGGTACCTAAAGTAATCGGAGAGCAGCAACAATTGTGTAAAGGGAGACGCAGGGAAAAGAGGACAGAAATCCAAACGAATTTGGCATTATAAATTCTGGCCTTCATGGGAAAATGGAGAATATGAAAGGCTTTCTTATGGACCCTATTGAAGTGTTAAGGTTTATTGACACGTGGAAACAGGCACTCTTCCAGGTACATTACACTCACTGAGAGCAGAAAGATAATATTACCACTGAATTCTGCTCTCTCGCTACATTTTTTCTCTTAGTTGTCGTTTTTTGGTTGTTTTAAGTTTTTTTAAATAAAACTGTAAGAACTATGATATATAAGGCAGACTGTTATTTTTCACGAAGAAGGTAACTTGTAATTTTAATAGATGTAAATTGAAATGCTTATGTGAAAAATGAATATGAACATACTGTACTGTGTTCAGTGTACAAAAAAGTTCTGAAGGAAATATGTTATTTCCTGTAAGATGAGGAGGAGCTGGTCTTCTTGATGTTGCTTATCCAGTTGAAGTGCTAGAATTTCACTTTTCTTTTGTCACAAAAGTAATGCAATTAGAGCAAGGTCAAAACCTGTCCTTTATTACATTTGCCAAATACTTGTTTGTTTAGTCCCACTGGTAAAGCACATACTGAGATATTATCAATTTGTACCCTAACTTTAGAATTAGGGTGAAGTTCCTGATTTATAAAATTCCCAGCAGGTGAGTACCAATTGTTTATGCACAATTGTCTATACAACAGATTTAACACAGACTGCCAAATTTTCACTGAGCGTAAGGGTTGAAACAGCAGATCTGATGAGGAATGGGAACAAAAGTGCGATGACTTCATAAGCTAGAGAATAAATTTGGAGCTTTATTTCATAATAATATTGTTCACAATTAACTTAATTTCTAAAGTACTTAGAGAAATTAAAAATCATAGGCTAACTAACCCTATGAGTGTTTTCTGGGACTCAAGGGGAGTATGCCTTCTACTTTTACATATTTTAAAAAAGGTTTAGTGTATGATCAAAGAACGTATCATTAAGTAATTATTTGCAAAAGCATGTACTTGATTCTGATGCTAGTAAATCATCTTCTTTCATTATTTAAAGAGGAAAAATGGAGTTACAAAAGGTCTGTCTTAGAATGAGGTCTGAAGTGATCCTTCATAGTATAGCTTGAACTGAAAAACTCTGCCTCCACTGCCTTTAAAGATTAAATAGAGACAATTGGTGATATAGCTCTATTTGATGTAGAGAAAAGATAACATTGGACATCTTGATTAAGGTATTTTCAAGTAACTGTCCTGCTTTCAGGAGGAATGTTTGAGTATGTCAGTGGAGCCAACTTTTTTGGAGAGATCCTGGAATGGTTTGGGTTTGCCCTTGCCTGCTGCACCATTGAAAGCTTTGCATTTGCGTTGTGTACTCTCTTCATTCTGGGTTCAAGGGCAAGACAACACCACAAGTAAGTGTTTGTGCCTTGTCATTTCCGTTGTCCCCATGCCACACTGCATTTCCATTTCACAAATTATGCCTCATCCTATAGGGATGTTGCAGAGCAAGTCTTGCGAAAGAGACTGCTGCTGTAGGGCAGAATATGATAGAGAATACCCTGAGAAGATTAAGCACTGTAGAATTTCAGCAGAATAGTACAGAGCATAAACACACAGTGCAACGAGGTGGTCAAAATAATGTTTGAATGATGATGTTTCATCCTGGATCTGTAAAGATTATAGACAAGTTTGGCAATATTGTCTTAATTAACCAAATACTGTATTTTCCCTTCTCAAACCTGTTTCTGTAATATTAATATTTGGAAAATCACTCAAGCTGTCTTTAACAGGCACACTTTATAGTCATGTCTGTATCATATTGTCTATAATCAAGTGTATGGACAATATGAAAACAGTTCTGGTAGATGATATTTAATAAAGTCTCTGCTCTAAACATTCTGACTGCTCATGTACTGTATTTATAATGTGGCTTTCCTGCTAACAAGAAGGACCGTACTTTGGGGAGACTTATTTCCTGAAAGGATTCTCATTAAGGAATAGCATGGTTAAAAGAATTTGAACGCGTTAATTTTTTTTTGGTTATTTTCAGCTTCCTGCTTTGGTTCTCATGTTGAAGCTTAGTGGCATAAGAGGAAATAAACATGAATTTAAGGAGGAGATGGGTTGGAAAAAAATTACTGACCATCTGTGAGGGCATCCATGTCTATGTCTAGCGGAGCCCGGAAAACCTCCAGAAACAGAGGTTTTCCTGCCCCTTGTCTGTAGGATGTTCTGGGTCTGTATTACCCTCCCAGTGAACAAGTTCCTTCCACTATCCAACCTGAGCCTTCCAAACCTGTTGCCTATGACCATCTCTACCTGTTTAATCACCTGCTATTAGTGAGCAGAGTTGCAGGGTATCTTAAGCTGGGAGGGGCATTTGGACATTGTCCAGTCAACTGGTGTGGCTGCTCCAGCCAGGGCAAACCACAGGGCTGTGCCCAGTTGCCCAGGGCTCATCCAGTTGAGTTCTGAGTGTCTCCTCCTTGCCAGATGAAGGAATGACAGGTTCTCCTGCCTCTCCTTGTACATTCTTCAGGCTCAAATTCCATGGTTGGTTTCCATCAATCTTAAGCCTTGATTGACAGCACTCTTTCAGAACACTAGGAAAAGCTAAATGTTGTTAAAGGAAGTTATTTACACTATAGGAAAAACGCATAAAAATCGAAGAGAGGTACAGGAAAGAAACCCCAAGCAACTAAAAATAGCAAATCCATGTAAGTGAAGAAACATGTTAGTGTAGTTTGTTTAGTTTAAAAAACTTAGAATAAATGACTGAAATGGATAAATAGGGTAACAATGGTATTCCCTAGATGCAGGTTATTGTGCATTGCATGTTTTGTTCTGTTTATTCCAGCTTTGATCTTGCAGTTAGCTGCTGATATTATGAATAGCTGCACCTTTGAGGAGCACAGGTGAACTTTAGTTCTTTTATTTCAGAGAAGCAGAAGAATAAATATTCAAAAATGGGACTAAATGTGCTTGTTAGGGAAGGTGAAAACACAATATCTGATAGTGCTCTGCATTTTTTTCCTTTTTGAAAAGAATCTGGATTTGAAAATAGTGATGGTCTTTGAGGGATGTTAGCAATGAGGCTAATGCACTGTTTGTCATGTTCAGTTTGATTATCCAAATTCTAACTGGAACTGAAGACGTTTCTACGCAGAATGGGACTCTCATTCCAGTGTGTGAAGTATCCCTTGCTTCCATGTGAAGTCATTATGCAATGACATGTTTTTGATTTAATTTTTTCTCCCTCTAATTCTAAAATGTCAAAATACTCAGGATGTGTAACAACATACATTTCGAAAGGATGAGCTATTCCTTCCCTAACTGATCTCACCACATCTGTTGGTTTGATTTCCCAAACAAATTGCTGGCAGCTGTAATGTAATTTTGTTGTATTTGGTAATTAGATGTCATTAGGGTGAGTGCAGTAAATGCCATTTTCCTATCCAGAGTAGGTTCTAAAGGCATTTGTTTTGTTTGTAGACAAAAACATGTATGGATTAAATTGAACACATTGTACAACTACTTAATTTCCTCAACAGCATTTTGAAGACTCAATATTCATCAGATTTCTTTCTTTGTTTTTCAGATGGTACCTTGAGAAATTTGAAGACTATCCAAAGGACAGAAAAATTGTCATCCCATTTTTGTACTGAGCTGTGCTTTTAACACTTTCAGATGGATGCTTTTAGTAACAGCCAGCATTTTACAGATGCTGGCAGGTTAGCAACATGCTCTGATCATCACTGTGACAAAGCCTTTCCATCAGTGCTGCTATTATTTACTGCTTCTTTGTCTTAATGGTAACCCAGAATCTGATGGACAGGGTGAATAGGAACAGAAATGCTTTTCCAGCAGTCAAGCACCTTCATAAATGCATTAGGCAATGAGTCTGAATTGGCATCATGGGAAGTACTGTGCACGACTTCTGATGCTTCTTTTTCTGCCTGTGAGGGCTTCTGCTGCTTGCATTCAATGTAGCCATGCTGTCCTGAGGATTGTACTGTGAGCTCAGCTACTCTCACTGCAGTCTGGATAGTGTATTCTGCCTACACACACAAATAGGGTTGATTTTATATTTTTTCCTTGCCTTACTAATCCTTTCAATTCCCCCTACCTGCATCTCCAGAAACTTTCAGATGGCAGACCAAGGAGTTAGATGAAGGAATTAGATGAATATAGTTGCTTTTAGATCAGAGGCAGTGTTTTTCCTTCTCTTTGCACTCTTACAAATATAGGGACACTGTATAGACAATATTTAATGATATTTACATAACAGTTGTATTGCTAATAGATTAATATTGTCATCTACCTCTTAAAATTGATAGCTATCTCAATATGCAATATGTGTCTTCTCACTCTAAACTGGTTTTAGAAGTCTTTACTTAGGATACTTAGGCTGATCTAGCATTGTTAACAATTGTGTAGTGTTTTCTAACTTACTTTATAAAAAACCTTGAGATTTTAAAAAAAAATTCTTACTATGCTGTTTTAAAAAAATCAAGTGTCTTCCCTCTTCTGTTGCTAACATTCCAGATGATTTTATATTCTAAAATTCTGGAGCCTTGTGTCAGTTCTCATACCCCAATCTTTTACTCAGGAAGGACTCCAGAATGGTTTCAAGAACATGATGGGATCCCAAGCATACAGATTTTCAAGTTCTCTGTGTCTTTTGCATGATTGTAATAATAAAGAATCTTTTAGAATTGCTGACACACAAAAAAAACCCCAAAACATCTCAAGGGAAAACTGAAAAAAAAAAAATCCAACAAAACCCCCAAGTGAACAACCAAATTCTAATAATTAAAAAAATTAAAAACCAAACAAATGAACAACTAAAAAAACTTTCCACAAAACCCCAAAACTCTGCTGCTAATATAATTTGAAAATAAATGGAATTCAAAGTTTTGCCAATCTGCTCTGTTTGCACTTTTATGTTGAGTTATGTTCTTCAAAATAAATTGGTAATATAATTTTGCAAGATGCTAAGTTTTCCAGTAGGTTATTGCAGATTTGTTTTAATGAGTAGTCATGATGCTTGCTGGAGAGAGAGGATGGTGAAGAGTTTGATTTACTCCTCAATGTTAAAATGGAGTTATTGGACAATAAAAGTACAATAGGATCACTTAAAGAGTATTCTGAAGATAATTTTAGAATCCTAGTCTTAAATATCAGGATATTTCTAAATCCTGTTATCTCTGCAACATTTTTAAAAGTCTTCTTATCTAAATCATCTACCTATCAAAGTCTCTTTTAGTGGGAAAAAAATATTTGATTCAAAAACCACTATCTACTCAAGGTATTTAAACACTTACATAGCTGATGGTGAATTAATATCTTAACTGGGTTTGTGTGGCCAGATTTGGGTAGTGAGGGGCTACAGGGGTGGCTTCTGTAAGCAGCTTCCAGAAGAACCTCTCTGACAGAGCCAATGCCAGCTCATCCCACGGCCAGCCTGCTCCTGACCAAGGCTGAGCCCATCAGGAATGACAGTAATGTCTTTGTGATAACACATTTAAGAAAGAGAAAAAAAAATATTCTTGGGCAGAGCAACATCTATGCAGACATCAAGTGTAGAAGGAGTGGGAGGAGGTGCTCCAGGTGCTGGAGCTGAGATTCCCCTGCTGGAGCTGTGCCTGTGCAGCCCATGGAGGACCATGGGGATGCAGAGATCCATCTGCAGCCTGTGGAGGATCCCCATGCCTGAGACGAGGCTGTGAACCTATGGGACGCCTGTGCTGGAGCAGGGTTGTGGCAGGGACCTGTGCAGAGAGGAGCCCATGCTCGGGCAGGTTTCACGGTGAGACTTGTGACCCTGTGGGGGACCCACGCTGGAGCAGGCTGTGCCTGAAGGGCTGCACCCTGTGGAAGAGCAATCCACGTTGGAGCAGTTCTTGGAGAACTGTTGCTTATGGGCTGGGCTCACATTGGAGAATGTCTCCTGCGGGAGGGTTCCCACAGCGGAGCAGGGGAAGGCCTCCTCTTCTTGAACATCAGGAGAAACCACATGTGATGAACTGACCATAAGCTCCATTCCCTGTCTCCCTGTGCCTCCCTGGGGGAGGAGGTAGAGCTTGGGAAGAAGGGAAAGGTGGAGGGAAGGTGTTTTTAAGATGTATTTTACTTTTCATTATCCTGCTCTGATTTTGTTAGTAATAAATTCAATTAATATCCCCAATTTGAGTCTGTTTTGTCTGTGGCAATATTTGATGAGTGATCTCTCCTGGTCCTTATCTCAACCCATGAACCTTTTGCTATGTTTTCTTCCCCCTGTCTAGTTGTGGAAGGGAGTGACAGAGTGACTTTGGTGGATACCTGGCAGGTGGCCAGGGTCAACACATGAAAATATCTTATATCTTCAGGGATATTTGTTTAAAAATCACTAATGGGACAACCTACCAGTAAAAACCACTGCAGCACTTTAGACTCTAACACTTTTTTTCCCCCTTTTTTGAAAAGGCAAACGTTCTTTTAATAATAAACAATGAAAGAAAGGTCAGTGTTCACGATGTCTCTGTATATTCAAGAGCTGTAGCTCTGTAGTCAGTAGTCTTTTATCATAGTTTCCAGCAAATTTATACAGATGCCTTGATTTTGCTCTGCTGCTATGCTAATAAATACTTATCTTGCCTAAAAGTTCAGTTGGTTTGCCCACATAATGTTAATTTATGGTTTGCCTGCAGTGGGATGGGATCTGAAGTGTGATGGTCTGACAGCTTATTCCTGTTCTCTCTCTTGTTACAGAAGAGGAAAAGCTAAGATCTGTGGGCTGTGAATGTCAGCATTTTGAGAAATTTTAGTCAATTGGATTAACAAAAAAAAGCCCCAAACCCAAGCCAGAAGGTTTTGTTCTTTGTGTGATTATATTTTATATTCTCATTATACTTCTAGAGCCTTCCCTAAGTAAAGTACAGATTTTATTTGAGGCAGTTCTTAGAGCACAGGTCTTATGAGGAGCAGCTGAGAGAGCTGGGGCTGTTTAGCCTGGAGAAAAGGAGGCCCAGGGGGAATCTTACTGCTCTCTACAACTGCCTGAAAGGAGGCTGTAGCCAGGTGGGAGTTCATCTCTTCTCCCATGTAACAAGTGATAGAATGAGAAGAAATGCCCTTGTGTTGTGCCAGGGGAGGTTAAGATCGGCTGTTATTAAAAATTTTTTCACTGAAAGGGTTGTAAAGCCCTGGAACTTTGCTGCCTGGGGAAGTGGTGGAGTCACTACCCTTGGAGGTATTTAAAAGACATGTAGGTGTGGCACTGAGACATACGGTTTAGTCGCCGACTCGGTAGTGCTGGGTTAAGGGTTGGACTCAATGAACTCTGAGGTCTTTTGCAACCTAAAGGACTCTGATTCCTGCATTTCAAGACCCAGGTATGTTGGTGAAAGCATATGATCAACTTGGTCAAATGGTAGAACTGCCTTTTGTTTAAACAATATCCCACTTATTTGTCATACTCCACTTGTGATCCCTTCCCTTTTCAGCAGCTCTGACAGATTTTTCTGTTGGAAAATATCTAATACTGAAACATTTTTCTTGAGAATATGTAATGTGAAAACAAACTCTGTTCTGCCCATTCCAGAGGGAGAAAACATGCATACTTGCTATTGGGTATAATATCTGTTGCTATTTTTAATAGAGATACTTCTAGTCAGATTTGATAAATCTTTCCCCCAAATCCCTTACTAATAAAACATGATTTGTGGTGTCTTGCTTGAATACTTTTTTTTTCTGTTCATAATCCCCGGTCTAACTTGTGGAGATTGACCAAGGCTTTTGTAGCAGCAATTTCATTATTGCAGTTGAGATCCTGGGGAGTGTAAAAACAAGGCTGGGTTAGAATGACCTAGATGCATGTGTGAACTTGATGACATGTATTCAAAGCAATTATTAAAAGTCACACGGTGAATTTGTCTAGTGATATATTCTTAGTTACATAAAACAAAGTATGTAGCTGAGATGGTCTACACTTGCAGTTAGAGCCAAGATTAACACAAGCAGAGGGTGCTCGTTTGGGTTCCTCTCCTGCTGCTAGGTCACTTCTCACTTGAAAAATCTGTAGCACCTACCTGCTGTTTCAACTATTTTATTTGTGCTTCAGCACCATACTATCTTTTGGGGGAGTGAAGATAGTGTACAAATGACTTGTTGTGTAAACTTGAATTCTTCCAGCAGGCAGGAAATCCTGAGTGCCTACGACAGTTTTTATGTCCTGTTTGTGACTGAAATATATTCATAACTTCAGTATGAGACTGTCCCAGTCTGTTCTATGCTCCTCAGTTTTACCAATAACAGCTGTAGTTGTCAGGGCAGCCTGACACATCCATTCGGTGAGGAAAGCAGATCTCAGGGTAAAATTGCACCACTTTTTGCAGTGATGCAACGTATCTATTGCCATCTATGTGTTCATGTGCCCACATAAAAATATGTGTAAGCAAGCAATTAAATTCCTGTTGCAGGACAACTGAAGGGCAAAGCCTTAACCAATGGTTGCATCTGAAAGAGTTGCACAGCTGAAGCTTTGTCTTGAACTTCTTAAAACAACATGTTCTTTACATCCCTTACTTGATTTACCATGTTTGCTTAAAAATCAAAGCCAATACATGATGCATTGTTGTGTACAAGTGGACAGTGGAAGCAATAGGTTACTTGCTCATGGACACAAAAGAAAACCTAACACTTGATACAACCTTTGGTGCAATGCTTCACTGGAGATGATGCATTACCACTGTGCTAGCAAGAGTGCCTCAGTGGTGTTGTTTGCCCCTGCTTCCTCTTGTTTTGGAAACATCTGTCCAGTTTCTGAGAGGACATGGGTGGCTGGATCCAAAGAGATAGCACTAGCAAAGCCAGATGTTCCAGCTTCTCTGGAAGGGAGAACTCCATTTCTCTTGGGCTATTGAAACGGAAAACCACTGCAAACTTAGTCATAAACTTCTTCCAGAAGAGAAAAAGCTGGATGATCTGTGAATGGGGGCTCAGACATTGAGCAGCACTGTCCAGACCAAAGGCCAGTCCAACATAAGCAAGCAAAACCTACTTCAGGTATCTGCTATCTTTGTGTCTTGCTGGCTGCTTCATGGGGTTGGAATTTAATCTTTTTAATCGGTATCAGAGTAGTGGTGAACAGTCCGAGAGGCTTCCAGTTATGCCCCCACTCCACATGTTGTATTTGCTGCAGAAGACCAAGAACCAGCTGCTGTGCAGAGCCAGGGTCCTGCTAAAGTGCAAGGAAGCCCTATGACAAAGCACCCCAGTGCAACAGCGCAGATTTGTAGGATTTTAATGTTTTGCAAAGGCAAATGTGTTTCCTCTTTCATTCTCTGCCTGTCTCTTCAAAAAATGGTGATGGTATCTGAACAGGAGAACTGACTTGAAAATACCAAATAGTACTGTGAAAGTGTTCAAGTGTTAAAGGAGAGTCATCAGGATATACTAACATCAGTAACCAAAGATGAAAATAGTCCTTTTTATGCTTCAAATAATCCTTGCAGGTTTTACTAGGCCTCTGAGTATTAGACTAACCATAATATTTAGTCTAAAATAGTGCAATATATGATCATTACTGATAGAATAAAGTAATACTAGGAAAAGTAGTTTAGAAAATATGAGTAGCTATGCAGACAGCATATAGCAGTATAGTCTTATGAACAGAAAGCTAAATGACCAAGAAAAAATGAGCTGAGACATTTTCATGAGCAAAAAGAGAACACTACTCTAGTGTCGAGTCCTCCATGGGCTGCAGGTGGATCTCTGCTCCACTATGGACTTCCACAGGCTGCAGGGGCACAGCTGCCTCACCATGGCCTTCATCACAGACTGCAAGGGAATCTCAGCTCTGGCACCTGGAGCTCCTCCTTGCCCCTCCTTCCTCACTGACCTTGGTTTCTGCGTAGCTGTTCCTCTCACACATTCTCACTCCTCTCTCCACTTACAGTGGCACCTTTTTTTGCCCCTTTTTAACTGTTTTCCCAGCAATGCTACCACCATCACTGCTGGGCTCAGCCTTGGCCAGTGACAGATCTGTATTGGAGCTGGCTGGCATTGGCTCTGTTGGGCACAGGAGAAGCTTCTGGCAGCTCCTCACAAAAGCCACCCGTGTAGCCCCACTACGACCAAAACCTTGCCATGCAAGCCCAATGCAATGTTTGAATTTATAAAATTTCAAAATAAAACAGTAACATGGCACTTGTAGGAAAAGTCTTTTGTCAATTGCTCTAAGTGGTTTTCCTAAACTGAAACTGCCGTGCAGTGTAGACATTCCAGACTTCAATGAATAAGATGCTATAATTACTACTCTTAGAATGGTAACTATTAAAAGTAAAAAACCCCAAAGTAATTGTACTTTGTTTCCTAATTCTTCATACTAGATGAATTGTCATTGCAACAGCTTTTAATTTCAATTCAAAGCAGACAAAACAACCTCCTTTGCAGATGTAACCCCATCTGCTACTGTGGCTAAACCTCAGAGATCTTCCTGAATATTCTTGTTTCTGCATCAGATCAAAAAAAGACAAATTGCAAGTAACACTGCAGATGACAAACCATGCCTTATTTTTAATCAAGTAATACTGTCATCTTCTGCCACTTTGTGTCTTCATTAACACTAGGCTAATTAGAAACATGAAATGATTATCTAACGCTTTCTTACATATAAAATCCAGTCTAACACTGTTCTCAATTGTCTTATTGTGGCACTACACAGATGTGGGCTTACTGGGTACCTATTGCATCATAGTTTCCAGTCACCCTCTAAGCACTGCCTAGCGCAGAAATTGTTACTCACAGCAGCACACTCAAAGACAGTCCTCTCCTCAGCTCAGGGACCCTGGAAGCAGACAAGAACGCACCCCCAAACATGCATGAATAAATTATCAGCAAACGTCTGCACCAGCCATCTGTGTCTGTGTTGCACAACATGTAGAACAACAAGGAGTGCTAATCTTCCTGCTTGTGATCCTCTTCCCCCTCCAGCTCCCAACGTGGTAGCCCTCAGTAAGACGCACCATCCTCTGCAAACTTACTGATAGCTAGACCAGTTCCTTGCCAGCACCTAGGGCATAGACCCTCATTCGTTATCACAGTATTCAGCTAAGCAGGCCAGGAAAGATGGAAGCCCACACAGAGAATTTCTTAATTCAGCCTTTCAGAGGCTTACAGCTTTTGTTTTGTTTTGGAAGTTTTTTTGTCTGTTTCTGGGAAATATGTCAATACAAGTGTACAAAGTGGATACCTCCAGCAGCTGGGCTCAGGCACCCAGTCGGCCCAGTAGCTGCCCCTGGATCTCAGTCTCCCCAGTCACTGGCACTTGGATGTACCAGCCCATGTATGCATGGAGACACAGTATGAATCCACCATTAACTGTGCTCAGACACGGAGGGCATCCAGCAAGAGCTCCTGGATCCTCAACCTCCACAGCTGACAGCACTTGGGCATGCAAAATTCTGAGAGGCTTGCAGCTTCATCCCAGCTGCTGGTATATTTAGTCTGTTCTTGTCTCAGATTTTCACTGTACACCTTCACTTAAAACAAACAAACAAACAACACCACCCTGAAAAAAATCCATTCAAGGATTTATTCATGTAACATTTTTTAACACACAGTGAATTTATGGACTATCTCATGAACTGATCACAAGAGGGATTTCTGGAGAGTCTCCGATGGAGAAAACATTGCTTACCAAAGCAAAGCTTTACTTTGTTGTGGGTCTCTTTTGTGTTTTGGGGTTTTTTTGTTTGGTTGGTTTTTGGTTTGGGTTTTTTGGTTTTTTTTTAATCATATAGTAACTCTTTCTCACAGAATTGTTTGTGTTTGTGCTGGTGAATTTTTGCAAAGCACTGTTTACAGGAGGAGCAGAGAGGGAAATGCTGGTACTGACCAGAAGAGCTGGGTTCTACTTTTAGTAGTTATTTGCAACTTAAATATATTCTAAAGTAGATGACTGTAGCATAAGATGTAGGGGAAAATACAAAGTACAAAGCACAGCTCTATTGTTTATAGAGATTGCTTTCCATAACACCGTATTTTTCAGCCTAGGAAAGTATGTCTCCACGGGCATTTTAAACTGCAGCCTTTGAATGGGATTTCCTTTTAAGTAAATCAGTTTTATGAAAGGCTCTCCAATAAGGATTTGGAATGGATGCTAGTGAAGACTACAGGTAATTTTGGTTTCCAGGGATAAGGCCCCTTATCTTTGTTAGCCTCTGTACAGCTTCCTCCAGAGAAATATACTGCCTTTTCCTACTCTCTGTACAACAGCAAGGCCAGCTGTTTGGCAGGAAGGCTGGGCATTCAGCCAGAGCTCTACTTGATCTAGAAAAGGTTTTATCTTTCCTAATGTATACTGTAAATATTTTGTTCTAGCAGATCCAATTTGAAACTTTCCAGGGTGATACATGAGATCTGATCTGAGACATCACAGACCATTTCTTCTTCCCTGTGGGCAACTGCAGACGTAATTTCTGTGAGATCAAAACATTTTGTCCGTAATTCTTGCCGGCTTCCATGTGGCCCAAATGAGAGAGTTCAAACCGAATGAGAGAGTTTGAATCAGGCCCAGCAAAGAATTACGCCATGCAGTAAAAATGTCAAGAAATTGTTCTTCACAGCTGTGCAGAAAGCTGAGGCAGAGCTGTCTATCCTATAAATGACACAATCAAGGTCAAACTGCTTCCACCCTGTCTCCTAGCCCTATGCCAGAGCCATTCCTAGTAGTGACAGATGGTTTCCAGGCCAGCACCAGGCAATAGAATCCTTATGGCAAAGCCAAGTAGCATATGGTTAGCATGTCCTCAACAAGAAACATACCACACTCAGGGCAGGGAAAGGATTTCACTTCTCACAAGGATACTGAAAGCAGAAAACAGCAGGAAGAAATACAGGGCAAAAGGTGAAAAAGGCAGCTTCCACATCCTCAGGACAGATCCTTGTGTGTTCTCCTGTCCACTCCTAACAGATCCAGTTAAAGGGAAGACTCTGAAGGGGTCTGCACTTCACAGCCAAGAGTCAGCCACAGATTTATGCAATGGAACTCCTGAAGCATCTCACTGGGTAGTGTGGGGTGTAGACTAATACTATGTGTAGTTCTCACAGGTAAGTTGTGGAAGAGAACGGTCAAGAGAGGGTCCCCACTAGAGGACAGAGGGACTGATCAATCTACACAAACATTGAGCTGAAGGAAAAGGATTGTATCATGTAAGAATTGGCTGAGTCCCTGACACAGCAGCCTGTGAGAACACTACTCTCAGAAAGGATCACCTCTGGACAGTATGACCTACACCATCAACAAGGGAAGGAATCAACAGAAGCATTTAAAATAGAATGGCAACAAAGTTGTCAGAGAAGCACTTTTCAACCACTAAGTGATGTACTGTGCAGTTGGAAAGGGCAGCAGCATGGCTTTATGCTCAGAATCACGTCTGTGGAATTGTCTGTATGGCCAGTCGGATTAACTGATGGTACATGAACTGAGCAAATAAGATGCAGAAATTGCAAAAGAGATTAATTCAATGCATTTCTCCCACCATGCAAGACTTGTTGGCAGTACCGATCTTAACTTCCTGCACTGGTACCCACATGGTTTCACCAGGTTCTGAGAAGTCTGCATCATCCTAAAAAGATTGATGTTTACATTCTGTTAATTACTGTCACCTTCTGAGTACATGCTCAAGAGATTATTTCCATCCAACAAAATAAGTCTCATGGACCATGTCTGTCACCACCTCATGAGAAACCAGCTGGGATGAACTTCACAGCTATCACCAGGCAACTCTGAATGAGAAAACAGCTACAGCCTGGTGATGAAAAGAGCCCTTCCAGGTCCCACCAGGCAGGCGCGGAGCCACAGGCACATCTGCCTTGTGTCCAAATTAACTGGCTTCCAATGAGAAGGAGGTGCATCCTTGCTACCATATCAAAAGAAAAAGACAGCTGAACTTCTGTGTTTCTGTGAGCAGAACGAATACTCTATCTGTTTGATGGCATCAGTCCATACCACACCATGAGCTCTGCTGGAGACCTGCAAGTAAAGCCTATCCCATTGCAAGCATCATCTGTCAGCAACCATGGCAAAGATCTTCAATTTGAGCTGTAGTACTGGAGGCCAGACTGTTCCAAGGCAGGCTCCCGGCTGCAGGGCTGTCAGGCCTCTCACTCAGCTAAGAAGCATGAGAATCATCAATGAACTTGGTGGACACCAGGACTCAATGGAGAGGATCACTAGCCTGTGAAGCCTCACTGCAGGAACCTGGAGCTGTTTCCAGGCTTCTGGATGCTTTGAGCCAGTGGTGAATTTGAGACATGGGAAAAAGTAAAGCTGTCCCATCACAAAGCTACATGGGAGCTTCAGCTAGGCACAGGACAGCAGGAATGGCAGCCTCTCCTTGCTCCGGCCCATGATCTGCCTTGAGGGAGCAACAAATATTCTGCTGTCTTAACCTAAGCATAGTAACCACAGGCAACCAGAAATCCTAATCTGTTTCAATGCTGAAATTTCAGCATCTGTTTAGATTTCAATTTCAGAATTTGTTTCAATTTCAATTTCACTCCTCCTTCCTCATTCCTTTTCTGCTGTCACCACAATAAATGAATGCTGTTTCTTCAATGTTACCTGCATGTCCATAGAGATCATGAGCCCTGGAGCTCAGAGGCATAGATTACTGTGAAGCCCATGCTTGCTGAGATTAGAGACCGATATTATGAACAGACTCCTTAACTCAGTTTGCATGGCTGTGGAATGGAAACTGCCATTGCAGGTAAGCATCATGATCTCTGTGCTGGGTTGTGCCCTTGGATCACAACAACCCCCTGCAGCACCAGAGACTGGGGGAAGAGTGGCTGGAAAGCTGTCCATTGGAAAAGGCCCTGGGGGTGCTGGTTAACAGCCAGCTGAACATGATCCAGCGTGTGCCCAGGTGGCCAAGAAGGCCAATGGCATCCTGGCCTGTATCAGCAATGGTGTGGCCAGCAGGACCAGGGCAGTGATTGTCCCCCTGTACTTGGCACTGGTGAGGCCACACCTCAAATCCTGTGTCCAGTTCTGGGCCCCCCACTACAAGAAGGACATTGAGGTGCTCAAGCAAGTCCAGAGAAGGGCAATGAAGCTGGGGAAGCATCTGGAGCACAAGTCCCATGAGGAGCATCTGAGGGAGCTGAATTGTTTAGCCTGGAGAAAAGGAGGCTCAGGGGTGAGCCTTACCACTCTCTACAACTGCCTGAAAGGAGGCTGTAGCCAGGTGGGAGTTGGTCTCTTCTCCCACATAACAAGTTACAGGACAAGAGGAAATGACCTCAATCTGCACCGGGGTGGGGCTAAATTGGCTATCGGGAAAAAATTCTTCACTGAAAGGGTTATCAAACATTGGCACAGACTGCCTGGGGAAGTGGTGGAGTCACCAAGGGTTGATTCCCTGAAGGGGTACTGGAAGTATTTAAAAGATGTATAGATGTGGCACTTAGGGACACAGTTTAGTGGTGGACCTGGCAGTGCTGGGTTAAAGGTCGGACTTTATATTCTACCAGGTCTTTTCCAACCTAAACAATTCTATGATTCATGGCTCACACCCACAGGCAGCAGATACTGGCACTGCCATCACAAGGTGGGGTTGAGATGCCCAGGCATGTTCTGTTCATCTACAGCCTTCAGGATCCCGAAGGCATGTCTGTTGGACTGCGCATGTGTAAGGTCCCAAAGTGAAATGGTACTGACAAACTGAAGAAGTCCTGGAGAAGTCCCAGTGTCTGTCTGTGTCCGCAGTCTGTCCACGCACTGGGAAGAACTGATGGTGAGGCTGTTTTTTACTTTTCAGGGAAGGCAGAGAAAATTGCAAAGTGCTGTATGGTTCCAGTATTGAACCACAGGATAGGAACCATAGGTGGATTTGGTGCAAGAAAGTTGGAGTGCTGGTAGAGAGTCTGGGGGAGAGGTGCCTGAATACTCTCCTGGTTCCTGGCTTTGATTTCAGGTCCTTCAAAGAGCAAATGGACATGTGTGTGCTGACTGATGAGCCTTCACTGTGATGGTTTTCCTGGCCCCCTGGCCAACACCCCCATCTGTCCACTCCACCTCTTTTGCTCCCCTTATTTCTAGTCCAGATCTTTCTCTACATCAAATGAAATTGTCAGCCATGTTCTCTTACCGATGCATGCTTTTCCTATCTTTGTTCCTATCCTCATTCTAAAGGACCAGCTAAACCATATTATTCTTTCTTATCAGTCCCTATCTAATCTATCCTACAGCTGCTGCACATCAACTTTAGCTAAAAACCCTGCCAAAAAATCTTGCTCTCCTTTGATCTTCTGTACTTCTCTGTTAACTTATCCATGGCCCAATGCAAATACGGCTCAGGTCAGCACTTTTATATGGGCATCGAGCTGCTTCTCTTCTGGAAATCTCCTTCCTGAGATGTCCAAGTGATTTAGTTGTGGCCCAAGAACAGTTAAAAATAATAGCTTTGAAGGTGGAGATGCAGGACATAGATATATTTAAGGAGAGGAAGGTGCATTGCAATAGAGCAGTTTCTATTTAAAGAGCGAATGCGTGTAGGTATGTGCCTGTGCTGCCTATAGATGAGGACCAGTGGGCAGGATGAACCAATGATAAATACTTAGCCAGTTGACCACGCAAGATAAATTATCTTCTAGAAATGTGTGCAAGATCAAATATGGCTTTGATCTAGTGTGGAATCTAATAAAAGTGAGCCACATCTTCCACAAAGATAGTTCTTGCTGACACCTGACGTAACTTTAATTCTAACCACAGTCGTTCTGGTGTGCATAAATGATCCTTCCAGGTTTAGTACAGAAGCAGCTGGTGCCCTGTCTGATGCCATGTTAACATGGCAGATCAGGGCTCCAGGGCACATCCTCACTAAGCAACTTGTACATCGGCTTTCTCACAGCTTGTCCCCTCCTGCTCTCCCCAGCAGAAAACTTACACCCAGCAGATATGAAGAAAGCATTTTTATTCTAATATTGTTCCTAGGAGGAACAATGCATTACTTATTCTTCTCCTGGAAGACAGTCTAGCCAGATCTACTTTTTCCTTCCATATTAGTGCTAGTGCCCTCCCCTCTGCCAGGATTCACACAACACGTTCTGCATGCCCCTCAGCTGTCCTCCACAGCAGCCTGGAGAGTGACAACTTAAAGATGATGCTGGGACCTCCTAGATTGCAAACACAAATAAGGGAGGAATCCTGACCAGTTTACTCCTATGAACTTTCATGAGAGTCTCCTTAATATGTTCTCTCAACCTGTCATTCAAAGGCATGCGACCTTTCTGACAAAAGCAACTCTTTGTAGGGCTCTGTGTTAATCAGGACAGGAAGACAGGGCATCTGATTTCATACAACTCTTCAGATCCCACTTAGAAAAATACTTTCAAAAGCTTTATAGATATTTAGCATAAACTTCATTTGTTTATCATCTCTCATAGAGTATTTTCTACAGCTAAAATTACTCTTAAAACCCTCTTTGTGCTTGTTATCGCAATTTAATTTCATGTCTAAATAAAGCTTTGAAGAAAGAAAATCTGTAAGATTTGTCTTCAATTAAGTGTTACTGCTGGCAGAACATCCTCTCTTATGAAAAATGACAAGTCTCAAAGGCAGAATTCCTAATCCCCAAGTTAAAAAACAAACCTTCCAAAACCTGTATGCTCCCAAACCTTCTCTAAATAATAGAAAGAAACAAAATAGAACACAAGAACAACTTCAAAACTTTCATAGAACATCCTTGATACAGAATAATTAAATATGTCACTGAATACTGTAAAAATATGCTGTGTTAAGTATTTAATTTCTGTGCAATAAGCTAAGATAAACACTCATACTAAAGCAGACTTTTGTAACTAATCCGTATCAGAATCCCAAACATAGCAATGGAAATAGAACGTGGGAATGTGAAGGTGGCACCCTTACCTTGCTCCTGTTGTAATATTGCTCATCCATACCATGGCACAGTGATGAAACATCTCCAAGGCACAGTTCCCGCCAGAAGCGTTGACACATGTCCAGCAGTGTGAGGGAAGAATCACGCCTGGCTGTCCGTGCACCCTCTCCCACTGTGATGCCACCCCGAATGCAAACAGAACGGAATGGCTTGTGAACCGCCTCCCACGCTTTCTCCATTTACCACACAGCTATTCTATGTAGGCAGCTAGAAAAGTATTTTCATGTGCATGAACACGCCTGGATGGAAGCTGCAGCTGTTCAGCTGCTGATTTATCATGTGTTCAGCTTCTCTGACACAGGGCTGGCAACCATAGTAAGATCAGGGAAGACAGGGTGGGAAGAGGAGATGGCTGGTGGTAGAGAGCTGTTTCAGGCTCTGTACTTTAATTGGCTCTGAATATGCCTCAACAACCTAAATTTGGCTGATGCTTACTGCTCATCAGAAGAGGACATAGAGTCTTGATGAGAGGAAGGACTGAGCCAAGTAGAAAATTTAAGGGAGAAAATATAACATGATTTAAGCCTGTTCAGGGTTACTCATGCCAGGCATTCTTTAATGGGAGATGCAAGCCATTCTGAAGAAGGTAAAAGCCTGTATTTCCAGATGACAGATTAAAAGAATGCCCCAAATCAAACCTTGTAAGAACCAGAAACTTGTGTTCCAGATTTCTCCTTGTCTCCCTATTGTGATCAGCTGCATTTGAGACATGAAAACTGTATCTCCGCTCTCCAATTCAGGAATGTATTTACTGAGAGAAAAAAGTGATGATAGCACAGCTAAGGAAACTGTTTCCCTGTTACCTCCTCCCCAACGCTATCTCCTGGTGACTAGCACACTCTGAAGGTCACTTGGTAGACATGCACCTCCTTCGGTGGGACAGCCTTTCTCTCACAGCCCCATCCACCTTGAGACCTTGATTTGTTCAGTTCTTTCCTCTTCCCACCTTCAACAGGTACAAGTCTGGTCAGATATACTGCTGAGCCCTACTCTCTGTGCCTTCTCCATCCATCCCACCACAGAACCACAGAATATTCTGAGTTGGAAGGGACCCTCAAAGATCATTGAGTCCAGCTCTTAGGTGAATGGCTATGGGCCACAAAGGCCACAAAGGCTACAAAGGAGATCAGAGCTGGTGAGCATGAAGGAGGTGATCCATCAGGAGCTTGCAGTGGAATTATGGGTGGCCAGAATCAAGGTCATATGGGCCAAAATCTGAATGCCACATCCACTTTCCTTAAACACCACTAGGGATGGCAACTCCACCACTTCCCTGGGCAGCCCATTCCAATGTCTAATCACCCCTTCTGTGAAGTAATTCCTCCTAATGTCCAACCTAAACCTCCTCTGGTGCATCTCAAGGCCGTATCCTCTCATCCTGTTGCTAGTTGCCTGGGAGAAGAGACCAACCCCCACCTGGCTACACCCTCCTGTCAGGCAGCTGTAGAGAGTGATAAGGTCACCTCTGAGCCTCCTTTTCTCCAGGTCAGACAACCTCAGCTCCCTCAGCCATTCCTCATGGAATTTGTGCTCAAGACCCTCATCAGTTTTGCTGCCCTTTTCTGGACTCACTCCAGCACCTCAGTGTCCTTCCTGATCTGAGGGGCTCAGAACTGGACACAGGATTCAAGGTGCAGCCTCACCAGGGCCAAGTATAGGGGGAGACATTTCATTACCTGCATCCTCACAATTTCAACAGTGGGAAGGAAGATTTATTAAGAAGAAAGGAAATTTTTCTGGTGATCCAAACTGTATTTGACTTTCAAACATTCCAAGAATCTTACCTTCAGTGTGGAATCTCATTCGGTACAAGACAGCTGAATTAAAATCAACCAGACTTTTAAAAGAATTAATCCTTGCAAAGGAAGTTCTCACTTGCTACTTTTAGAGTGAAATTCTCGCTTTAGGAAACAAGATTAGAAACATGCTTTATTTAGATTTCTCACTGGAGAGGCTAGAAACAGAGGAGAGTAAAACCTAATGTTAGAAGATGATAATTTTCCTTGTCCTCATGCCACAACAGACCATTGGGTATTATTTCTTCATATTGTACACATTTATGTAGGAAATATGTAATACCTCCTTTTCTGCAGAGATATTTCAGTGATGTGCCACAAGCTTTGACAAATCATCATGAGATAGATGAATTGGTGTATTATCAAACCATCACTTATAGATTTCTCAGAGATTTCCTTCTTCTCCAAGTTCTTAAAACATGGACCTTCAATGTGCCACCCACTCATCCCATGTCCTCTATTACACTTACATGGTATTTGCTGCCTTGAACCCATACAAAGAACAGACAAAGCACTATTGTAGCTTCAGAAATTCTGTCTAACACAGCTTAAGCCAGTGAGAGACAACTCTCTCCGTGGCTGCTTCAGGAGACTGCCTGGCCTCTTCCAAGACAGGGCTGGGATTGGTGTGAGTCTCTCCTCATTCAAAAGCTGTTTTTGAGTTGAGGCAGTGGTCTCTACCACTTAGATCTCAAAATGAAGTTAATTTTAGCAAAGTGGGAAATCAGGCCCTCTTGCAAGTGCTGACTTTTAAAAGATGGCAGCAGGGCAAGGAGGGAAAAAAAGAAAACAGATCATGAAACTGCTGAGCTTGGAAAGGTCTCCATAAGATTGGCAATTGTGTTTCTTCGGTTTCCCCGTCCACCTTTTTGAGCAACCTGGTCTAGTGGAAGGTGTCCCTGCTTATGGCAGGAGGGCTGGAACTAGGTGATCTTTAAGGTTCCTTCCAATACAAACCACTCTGTGATTCTATGATCCTGTGAAAACACCGATCAGTATTCCTTTACTTTAAGAGTTTTAACTCAGCAGGCTGAATATGTGATCTTTACTGGATGTACGAAAAGTCAAAATACGGAACTAAAAGTGTTGAGATGTGGGCTCTGTAGCTGCCTCAGCCTTCTCAGTACTGCACAGTTGATCTACAAAGTAACTCTTCCAACCGTTAGCATACCACAGCAGCTAGGCTTGCAGAAATACTGTCTATCCTCACCTCTCCTTGCTGTACCCAGGCCATCACAGAGGCAAGAATGCAAAGTATTCAGGGCTAAAAGAAGAAAGAGACAGTGTAATTCTCCAGTTTATTTCTTATGGCATTTATATAAAAAGAACAGAGTTGAGGGGCCTGTTTATTTGTCTTCTTTCAAGTTTAGTTAAAATCAAACCAAAACAATCCAAAATCCTTTGGAAGAACCAAAAAACCAAGGACTGCTATCAGTAACTCAAGCAGAAATCTCTGCTGAAGATCTTAATACTTCATTGACCGTGTAAGAAATTGTGGGGAACATACTTTTATGTAAGACATAGTTCATAGCTCTTTCATGTGGTTTGGTTTTGGTTACTTTATTGTGTACTTTTATATGTACTTGGGCTGTTAGTCCTGAATTCCTTAACAAAAACAAATTAATGACCTGCTTTTCTAAATGACTTCTGGTAATAAACATTAGGCTGTCACCCTCACATCAGTTTTCCTTGCTCTGAAGTCTAAGGGTATAGTTGGAGAACACAACTGCATCAAACACAACTGCCCTCTGCTAACAAATGACAGTCTTGTTCTCTCATGCTTTCTCTGCCCCCTCCTTAGTGCCAGCTCTGATCACAAAGTAAGCTAATTCAAAATGAACTGCTGAAAACTATTACTTTTCTTCCAAGTGCAGTCTTCTCTGAATTAAGAAGTTAAATTGGCTCACTGATCAATATCAGGGATTGTGCAAGGCAGCAGCGAAAGGAATTAGCAGGATTATGGAGAGTGGGACCTCTCCTTTTCTTGCGGCAGCTAGATCATTCAAGATACACCACACAACTGCATTGGAGGGCTGTTCTAACTAGGATTCCCCAACAGTATTTGTCTTTATGCATGTACAACTCTTCTCTGTGCTGTTCTGCAGTCAGGTTAAGGGCTCCATTGAACAGTCTGAGGAGTTCTGGACTGCTGGAGTTTCTGGGGGTACCTCAGGAGAGGACACTTTATCCATATGCATGCTGAAGCTGCTCAAGGAAAAGGCCAAATCACTGGATTAGAAAGAGAACAGTTATGGACATGATTCTGGGAGGCTGGCTGTTAAAGCCCATCTTTGGATCACGGTGTATCTGTGTCTGATCCCATTCCAATAGGAGCATGCATTTTATTCAGTGATCACTGCACGTGAAACCCGTCCATTAGAGACACCCCTTGGAACAAGCACTGCCTCCCTGAGACTCAAGCCCAATAAAACTTGAAGTACCCAGTGGAAACGTGCTTTATGGTGCTGTCTTGGCACTATCAATCCAAGGAGAGCTTTCCCTTGGTTATGAACTGCATAGTGCTGCCTGGACACATCAGCCGGGCCTCCCCTTTCCCCCAGGGAGTGAGTGGCCCTGCTCAACCCCACACTCTCCACTGCTCAGCCTCCCCAAAGGAAGTCTGCCTGCACTTGCTTCTTCTCTGAATCAGTCCTTCTGTTTTGTGGGAACTGGGCTACCCTTCTCCAAAGGGATGAGTTGTGGCATGGAGGGGTCAGACAATGCAGTGTTTGTGAGAAATCAACACAGGGGCAGGGCCACGGCTGTGCCAGCCGCTCACAGAGATGAAGAGAAGACAAGTGAGAGGGAACTTCATCAGTGTCTGTAAATATCTGAAGGAAAGGTGTCAAGAGGATGGAGCCAGGCTCTTCTTGGCGATGCCAAGCAATAGGACAAGAAGCAAAGGGCAGCAATTGATGCAAAGGAAGTTCCATCTAAGCATGAGGAAGAGCTTCTTTCCTGTATGAGTGACCACACACTGGAACAG
>VWZT01010678.1:55687-183758 GCA_013397055.1 Pachycephala philippinensis | reverse complement strand
CTGCCCCTCTTCCTCGCCGCCTTCCCCTTCGCCTTCCCCGCCGGCCCTGCTGACCGGACTGGTGCCCGCTGTCTCCGCCGGCCCCGCGGCGGTGAACGGCGGCGGCGAGGGAGGGCGGCGGCTGCAGAAGTCGCCTTCCGTGTCTTCCTCGTCCTCCTGCTCGTCAGTGGAGTCGGGCACCGAGAGCCCCGGCTTCTCCTCCTCGGGATCGTGCAGCGGCGGCGGAGGCGGCGGCTCCTCCTCTTCCTCCGGCGGCCCCCGGGCGGTGGCGGTGGCTCCTCCCGGGCTGCTGGGCAGCGGGGCCGGACCCGGGGAGGTTTTTAACTTCCACGAGAACAAAGTGAACGCTGTGAATGGGCACCACCAGCCGCCGCACCCGGCGCGCAGCCCGCACCCGCCCCCGGCGTCTCCCCAGCAGCATCAGTACCACCCGGGCCGCAGGAAACGGGAGAATAAAGCCAGCACCTATGGGATGAATTACCTGCTCTCCGGCAGCCGCGGCGTCGCCGTCAACAATTCCCCTCACCAGCAGCGGCAGCCGCCTCAGCCAGCGCTGCAGAGCCCCGGCACCCCCTGGAAGACCAGGAAATACAGCCCGGGCGTGCAGGGGTGAGCAGCCGGGCCCCCGGGGGCTGCTGCAGCCCCAGAGGGAAAGGGGGCCTCGGCCGCCTCTCCTGCGGCTCCTCCGGGCAGAGGGGCGGTGGGTTGGGGTCACACAAACTCCTCTGGAGCCAGCCGCGGCAGGGAGGCCGATGGTAGGGGATGGCGGGGCACAAACCCGTGCCCTTTTGTAAATCACCTTGGTCTGTGCCGGCTGGGTGGCTCCTGGCTGAAGCAGCGATTCACGCAGGGCCAGGGAACCCTTCGATACGAGGGGTTAGGCCTTTCCTTGTAGTAGGTCGAGAGGTGAAGTTGTCAGGCCATTATCAGAGGTCACCTACAATAATTAAAGCAAGGATGGTGGAGGATGCTTGCCAGAGCTACCAGGTGTCAATTCAGATTGTAAGAGGGAAGTGGAAGGCTTCCGTTCAGAGGAACTCAAAACGCTTCTGCTAATTTTTAAATGCCTCTGCTTAGGCTGCAGCAAGCTGGTTAGCTTCGGGAGTGTTAGGAACATCACTTGAAAGGGAGGTGCCGAGTTCTGTCTGAGATAGGCATGAAAGTCAGTGTGGTCTTAGAACATTTCTCTCACGTGTGTTTTAGCTCTAGGATAGGTTGAGCCAGCCAATACCTGTGCAGAAATCTTGTCTTTTTGAAGAGAACACTTTTATGAAGCTTACCCTATCTTGTAAGCCATACCTTTCTCATATAAATGGGTAGTTAGTAAGGCCGAGTATTCGGTTTGATCTGATTGGCATGGAGAAGGGACTAAAATTAAACAAAGCATGTCTGGGATGCTCTATGAGATTGCTGTATTTCACCTGTCAAATTTCATTCAACCAAGGGGAAATGTTACTTTCTAAAGTTAAGGTTATTTTATTCTTGGAAAAAGTGCTAGCTACATTGACTGACTGTAGCAGATTCCTGATGTCACTTCAAAAATAGTTTCTTGGAACATCCTAACATCAAGACCTTTGGATGCCTGTGGAGTAAAAGCGCTGCATATTTGTAGAGGGGAAATAGCTGAACGTAACGGGGTATGAGCTTTAAGTGAGAGATTTAACTTAAGGACAGTGTCTTCCTTTTATCTTTTGTGTAGTACTGTCAGGTGCTGAGTATGTTAAAAGTTATTAAGAAGTATTAAAAGATATTTTTAAAGTTCTATTTTTGTAAACCATAACCTCAAGAGGGAGAGGACAAGTCTTGTGACTACTGCTTTTTAATTCCAGACTGACACTGAAAATTCAGATTTCTTACAGGAAGCTAGAATTTGAATCTTTAAGAGGCGTCTTGCTCTAGGAGCTTTGAGTCCTATACTGAGAAGTTTGTGTCTAAAGTTCTAATAGTATCTTTAAAATAGTGTGAAGTTTTTGTTTTACTTTCGTAGAGATGTGGTAGAGCACTGAGTTAACTTTTTAATTCAAGTCAAGTCAGTGTAAGTGAGGCAAATCTCCAGGGAGGTGTAGAAAGGTGCAGCCCGAGTTCACCCAGCAGGTCTATGGCACATGGAAAACCTGTGAATCAAATCCAGGCATTGCAAGTTCTGTCCTGCAGCTGTTAGGCAGCACCACGTATGTCTTTCACATATCTTTATTTTTCATCTTTTGTCCTTCTGTTTTCTTTTGGCTTTCCTTTAATAGTGGCTATGCCACTCTTCAATTTAGAGTTTATAGAGAATCTGTACACAAGAAAATTGTTTAGCTGAGATTCAGTTGCACTATTCAGTTCCCTAATGTAGGTAGTTCTTTTGCTGATGTGTTAATGACAGGTTTTTTGCTAAATATCTTTGAAAGTGGAAGCTGTGTTTCCTGATCTTCTGTCAAGAATCTCTGTTAAAAAAGCAGGACCTGATTCTGGGAGTGGGATACCAGTAGCTACAGCATGTGTGATCCTGTAGTTCCAGAGCATTCCTTAAAGTAGCAGGGAACTAACTAGTGCTGAAGGAGAGCATGAAGCTTGAAACCATAGACCTAAATATGACAAGCAGTTTCTGCTTTAAAGTTTGAGTTCTGTTACCCAAGGTGAATCTTGGATAAGTGTGTATTCTTAAACAATGTTCTGTTTAGTGTTAGTGACTTTTTTATGAAGTCCCTGCATGATTGAAATAAGGATACTGTGCTGATGGAGTGGATTTAGGTATCTGTCTTCTGCAGTAATTCCTGTTTAGTGGTGAGCTTAACTTTTTCTTGGAGCCTGGCTGGTGTGTTATTTGGCAAGTCAAATAAAAATGCACTGAAAAGGCTGGGATGGGGACAGATCCCTACAGGAGTTTCTTGTGGATCCCTTATGTTCCTTTAGTTGCCTGCTGTTCCCTGGAACTGTCAGCCTGGTCCTGAAGTATCACTTTGATAACTCATCATGTGTTGACAGAGCATCTTCAGTGTTGCCGTACTGGTATATGCAACTGTTGAAAAATGTGATCCTGAAAATCTTCAGCTGCCGTCTGGTTTGGGCATTGATTATAGGAAGAAGGACTTGATCATAGATGCTCTTATGCTTACCCTGTATGTGAATGGTAGAGCGTGCTCTGCTGTGAATATTGTTCCTAAAAGAGTGTTTTTCTACAAGGTGCTGGAATTTCCAAGTGATACGCAGTGGCTTACAGTGTTACTGTGTTGTCTTTTGGTAACAGAGTAAGAAGGGTAGTCTCCCTTAGTGCTCTCCCAGGCTGCAGTAGTATTTCTGATGAGTTGCCTGCGTGCTTTGAAACAGTACCATGCTTTCTCTGCTTTCTCATTCAGAGCTGAGGATGGTCTGTAGCACTGCAAGTCATCGTTTTATTCACACTGCTTGTAGTCAGTGGCTTTGTGATGGTAGGTGTGGTGATGTTTAGGAATAATGTATGTTATAAAAACTGTGTTTTCCTCTGTTTTATATACAGCATTCCTTTTTTTTTCCAGTGGACTCCTGCTTTTCACCACTTTGATAGCAGCATGGCAATCTTTGTAAAGGAAATTTTTCAAATAAAACACAAGTGTGAATAGCTGTGCTTGATTGGATTTCATCCTAAAGCTATGCTTTTGGATGCTTTAGATTGCCCCGTGTTACGCTTTTACAGAATTTTGGAAAGTAGGGAGTGAGGAGATTGGAGCCATATGTATTCCAGTGCTTCAGCAGAGTGATTAATATAGCAACAGTGCAAATTCCTGTATGACTGCGTTTAGTTTAGGACTACAGATGACAAAATGATTGGTTTCAGATGCAGAGAAGGCAGAGAAGTGTCCTTTAATATTATGAGGTTAATTCAAACTGTTGTGACTGATGTTTGGAACTTATTTCTTAGTACTGTAAAGTATCCTCTCGTGTGGTTTAAAACTACATGTAGCCTCTTAGGGTGTGCATTACTTGATCAGCAAATACCTTCTGTTTTTGTAAAGTCAGTATCTTAAATATATCTGAGTAGTTTAAGCATCCAGAGAGTTTAAAAGTGCTCAAATATTATTTCAAGATATGGCATCAAGCTATTCTAAACTTTTTGCTAAGGACTCTACAGCTTTTGTCTGGATGCACAGCTAATAGATTGCTTTCTCTGAAGATGTAGCTAAGAGCTTGTGAATAGTATAAAGTCATACCAGATTTAATTATTTTGCTTCTTAATGTAAATTTAACAAAATAAGTAAAGAATTAAAGCATTTTTAACAGTATGAGCCTGTTCTGCTTAATACTTTCAACTAAGTGTTCAGCCTAATTGTAGATGTTGAATGAGCTTAGTGCTGGAATACCTGGCATATCTGCTTGGCACATTACAGTGCTGTGCAGAAACAACAGAACTGGCCTGTTGAGGATTAGTTTGGATACCACAACTGTTATGATACACTGGAATGGGGCTGTGCCTGGACTAATTAGTGTTGCATAGTGTCTGATGACTTCCTGCATTCATTTTTTCCACTATATAGCTGTTGTCTTTAACTCCCTCTTGGTCGTGACACACAAGTTCTGCCGTAGAGTATAAGAGCACCAAGACCTCTGCATTTCCTTAGGCTGAAGGAGGATTCAGGGCAACATTCCTTGATGACCACAGCAGGTACTTGGGGAGGGTTCTCATAAGCAAGGTAAGCTTATGACAGTACTTCCCCAGAAGACTTGCTTCAGTGTTCACCAGTGTGCAGCTGATTGATACTGTGTGCAAAAAGTGATGTCCAGAGATATGGTGGTGCTCCTATATGCTAAGCCTATATTAGGTCATCTTTATTTTTTCACCTATATGCAGTGTTTCTAACTCCAGTCCTACAGGGTTTTTTTTTGCATTTTTGATCTATTTCAGAACTTTGACTAAGATAAATTTAATTATAGTTTAGTGCAATGCACTATTAAAAATCCTTTACGTCCAGGACTGTGCATAGTTCCAGTTGTACGTTTGTCAACCCTTGCTTTTTATTATACTGCTGTCAGAGCTGTCAGATACAAATTAATGTGTGGGGATGCCACATTGTCAGCCCCTTCTGCAAATGTTGTTTTCTTCTACTTTGAGCTGAAAGAATGTAGACTTTAGAAATGCTCTGAAGCCTTTACTGTCTGCAGTGAGATGTCCAGCTCTTGTAAGGGCTTTAGGGGCCAACCAAGGGTGGTTGTTCTTAACTCCTCCCTGTACTTAGCAGTGCTGTCTTGCTCCAACACCTTCTAGTAAAGAATCAACACAGTGGGCTATGCTTCATCCACACTGCTGTCCAATAATTGGTGTCTGCTGTTTGTGGTGCTAGGTGGACACCTGTAGTGGAGGTAGTAATGTAGGAGGCAGGTAGTGCTGGCATTGTACACTCAATTCTTGTTTTGCTTGACTGTAGGGTCAGGGTAGGACTAGGCAGTATGTATGCTGGAATGTATACAAACCTGTTAGTCATAGTAAGTTTCTGGAGAGAGCATCAGGATGTAGTTAGATGGATTGCTTTCGTGCCTGAAGGTTGGTACAAAGGAGAGTTCCAGGGTAGCTGCTGGATGAATTGTCAAAAGAACAGAACATCTCTATTTTACTGTGGTCGAGTAAGTTGCCTTGGTAAAGCACAGAGTTTCCACGCGAAGTGGATAACTAGTGTAGAGTTAGAGACTGATTTTTTGGGGCATGGAATGAAAGGAATGTTTTGGCAGCAGTAGGCTCCAGAGTCACTAGAGGTACTAGAGGTCAGAAAGGCTGAGTAAAACATGTAAAACATGAGAAGGCCTTGCATGACAGGTGCTCACATCTGTGTGTAAAGGAGAATGGGACGTTTGGAGCAGTTTAATCCTGGCATCAGCTTCGTGGTGTTTTTGCCAGTTGTTAGGCTTTGGCAGTAGAGACAGTTGGCACTAAGAACATCAACAGCTGTACTGGGTGAGACCATTAGAGGCCAATGCCAAATATTGGGAAGAGAATATGTCAACATGAGCTTGTGGTGATATTTCCTGAAAGCATCTCCCAGGTTTAAATTATGTGTGGTTCTTGGACTACCTGGGCTATAGGCAGTGCATTCTTATGCTTATTGTAGATTTCATGTAGGAATTTGTCTTGTCTTGATCTTTTATGGTCTGGGATCAGCAATGACCTGTGGGAAGATGTTCCTCAGTAAAGCCAATGCATTATGTAAAGATTTTTTTTTTTCTTTTTTTTTATCCTGAAGCTGTCACTAGGGTTGTAGTGGCTGCCAGTTGCCGGTCTGTGCATTACAGAGGCAGACCGTGAGTGCTTTTTGCAGGGGACTTGAAAAAAGAGCGGGGGAAAGGTTGAATCACCTGACAGTTGTTCGTTTTCTAGTCTGTTTAATCATTCCTTGTATTGAAACTGCTTCCTGCCTCTAGATGTTTATCTCCTCAGTATGCTTTGCAGTCCTGTTTTATCTTTGGGACTCGCATGAACCAGACCTGTGTGTGATAGTGTCCCAGTATTCCCGCATCTCGGGCTATCTTGTTCTATCTTGTACTTTGTCTCCTGATGACTAACATGGATGTCTTGCCTGATGTTTTTGTGCTTTGAGGCTTCACTAGTGATCTTCCTTTAATATGGAACCTAAGAGTTCCAGCTGCTTGGTTCCCGTTTAAAAGAATTCTTTATCTGTATGAAGGGTCTTTCCCCTCATCCCATGTCAGCTTAGCTTCTTCATAAGCCTGCATAAAGGCATGTGGGGCCATTGTCAAATGCCATTTGGAAATCCAAGAAAATAGCAGATTTTCCTTTGTGGTTCTCTGATTCTTCCAAGTAGCTCTGAATGCTTTTTTTTTTTTAAGACACTACTTCCATTTGTGATAGTTATGTTAGCATCTTGGTATAGTTACAGCTATTCTTTTGTTGCATTGATTCTACTTTAGGCTGCTTTGACTATTTTGAATGTCAAAGCTAATCCTTTTAAATTAAACAAAGAAAGATAACTACTTATTGTTCTGGTACAAATGCAGTATCAAGTGAGTTGTGACTTTTGATGAATACTGAATTACCAGGAATAGGTTTTGCTGTGAAGTATTTTCTATTAAGAAGTTTGGGACATGTTCTCCCTTTGTAGTTGTGGATCAGGGAAGTCTCTGAGGAATTAAAAAAAAAAAAAATACTAGCTTCTCTACATATCATGCGTTGTGATCACTTAACTTTCTCTGTGCTGATCACTTAATTCACTTAACAGAAGCAGGTTTTTGGGCTCTTGAACTAGTTTAGCCTTTCTCAGTCATAGCTTTGCATCTTGTTAAGTTGTTCCTCATAATCGTTTTTGATATCTTTAATCTTCCAATCCTCTTTTCCTGCTTTGTACACGACTTCAGGATTTCTGAAGACATCTTCTAATGGAATCCTCTGACAAGGTAGTAAAAGCTCTTTTTTCCCCCCCTAAAACCTGATTAGTGATGCACACTAAACAACCAGTGTGATATCTTTAAAAGTCTCTGAAACACATTGTTCTTTTGGTTATGATTTTAAAGGAGCTTCCTCTTTTATATGGCAAACTGTAGCAGTACTTAAATCCAGAAAAGACTTTACTAGCTTCTGTTGCCTTGTGGGGATGCTGACTTCAAATGTGAAGGGTTTGCTGCCAGTAGTGCTTTGATGGGTGCATTTTGAGTTAGAGTCTGCTGCTCAGGATTGTGTCAAGAGTTGCTTCTCTGTAATGTTTCAGTGGCTAACCTGGTGTAATGAATACCTGATCTGCATGGACATAATTAGTCTCTCATCACTAACATGTTTCTGCTGTTGCAATCTGACTTGTCTGGGATGTTAATCGCTTGCTATCTTTGGGCATTTGGAAAAGGATGGTATTAAGACAGGAATTTCGGGGTTTAGTGGTTCTATTTATTGGCATAGCAAGCTTGCGGATTCAGTCCCAAGGTTTCACATATGGCATTCTCCTTCACTGGTGCAACAAAATAATTGTGGTGTTTTCTTGGTGGTGTAGGGAAGTCTGTCAGTCTAAGTCAGGAGTAATGTGCTTCAGAAGCTTACATAGTGGATCTACTTTGCCATGTATTAAATTGGAGATGTACATCTGCTTATTTTTAAAATTTTTTATGATGCAGCTTTTTCAAAGTACATCCAGCCATTAATAACGTAATTGGTTGTGTTTTATTGGTTTGACGTACTTTGCAAAAATAGATTAGTTTCTGATACTTTTTCAAAATGCAGACAAATTCTGTTACTTAGGTCTTGAAATTTACGGTGTGAATCAATCCACCAGACTTACTTTCTTGAGTGCATCAGGTGTCAAGGTGTTCCTAAGAGGTAAAATCTAATTGGCAAGAAACTTGGTCTAAAGTCAGGATGGGCTCTGACTTGCATGACTGTGGGGCAAAAAGAAAGCTTAGAGAGGAAATAAGAACAATATAATCTCTTGTGGAAAAGGTACAATACATTTTATAAACTACTCTTTGTTCTGTGGATGAGAACAGAAGTACTTTTTTCTACCATTCTCTCCTTTGTATCTAACTTGCAAAGTAAGCTCGATTCTTACTTGAGTGTGTATTTAGGGTGCATGTCTGTAAAACATTTCAGAGCTCTGATTCATAAATTCTATATAGTTGAGACTTTTTTTTTATTCTGCCAGTCTTTGTAGTTTGCTGCCTTCCATACAATTACAGTGACGAAGATAATTGCTGTCTGAAAGAACGTAGTAGTATGAGGCTGATTTGGTGCAGCAGTACAGTCTGTGAATGTAGCACTGTGTTTTCATAGTTTCTCTCATCTCTAAGCCTAGAGCATTGCATAGGGCATAGAGTAGTACTGCCTGAGCCTTACTGGTATAGAGGAAGACTAGTATACAAAGGTAAAGGCATCCGATGGGTGTTGTGAGTAGGAATGGGAAGAGAAGAACTGTAGTTCATCTCTTCTTGCTCATAGTTGTATTTTAGCCCTTTTTGCAGATGTCTTAATCTTAGATCATACTGGGAAAAGTCTGTTGCAGAATGTATTATTGCTTTCACATATATATATATATATTCTCCTTTATTTCACTGAACTGTGTTCCTTGGTTAGTTTTAGACTTTAAGACTGATTTCAACTACTGAATGCATTTGATTGTTGTAGTGTGAGATTTCTCCTGCATTTCCATGATAATGCAATTGTACATTGCCCTAATTGTAGGTGAAGGTAGAGTTCAACAGATTTCCAAAATATGTGCAGTGACTGCTGTGCTTTTCATCATTTACACTCGAGATGGTGAAGTCCTCACACTTGTTTTGGTGTTCATGCTTCATTGAAGGAATGTATTCTATGACTTGTAACCCTTATTTCAGCAGAGATTCTTTTGAGATGCTGCCTGTACCTCCCCATTTCTTTACCTCCCTTTTCTGCACACCCCTAGTGTTAGACTCCCGTGCTTTAACTGTGGTATCTATTCTTTCCTTTTATAAGGATTCTTGGATGATGTGTTAGACTTCAGTTAGAAAAATACTCATTCTAGTAAGTAAAGAATATGTTTTTAAAAAGCATTAGTTGTTACACATAAAAGATGCAATCGTGTTTCTATCTGTTCCTTTAGAATAAATTAATGTGCTTAGTAGTGTAGTCATTTTGAAAAGGAACTGAATACTTACTTGAGGGAACAAAGTCTCTATATCTTTTAATTTACCTTCTAGTTTGTTGATGGTGTTCGAGAATTTCATTTCACTGCATTGAAGTTAGCCCTTGAAGTAATAAGTCAGTCTTACGTATAATAATATTTGCAGTAAATGAGTAAAGTGGATGATCTCTTTTCTTAGAAACCTGCCTTTAAGGAAAAACATTGCAAAAGTCTGAGAATGTCACCTGAGTGTTATTTTAACCTAGAGACTAGAAGTATGTCTACCTTGCCTAAAACAATAAAAAGGATAATTTTTTGATAAACAGAAGATGTTAATTCTGTTGCGTAGTTGAGCCCGTAAGCAGCAGATGCTTGCTGTGCTTAGCAGTGATAACATCAGTGAAATGGTAGGTTCCTCCAGGCTGTTAAAATTAGAAACTTGAATAATGTAGCAAGCACAAGTACCCTCTCTTCTGCATCCCTGTGTTCTAATCTTTGCCATCTTATATTAGGTAAGAGTACAGTTATAGCTTACCAACAAGTTTCTTTCCCAGTATTTCTATAAATACAGTAAAACTGTCTTGTGAAAAAGTTGATTAAAAGGCCTGCATTTGCTAGTAAAGTAATACAATAGGCATCTTAAAATGCTCTAGGGGATAGCTAGGTGCTGGGATGCTGTTTGGAGTCCAAATTCTTTAAGAAGCCTGAAGGAAATTGAGAAGACTAACTTGTCTATATGTTGAAGGAAGTTCTATACAAAAAAGAAGAGTTAGCATGTTGCTTGTATCTGAATGTACATCATGTGCTACAAATGGAAATTGTGTTCCTAATGGTTAAAATACTGTCACAGTCCTGACTTAAGAAGTGCTAATGAAAATCATAGAGGCTGCGTGGACCAAATACTTAAGTAAAAACTATCCCTGTATTGGCTGGCTGAATATTTTGCTGTTATCTGTTTTTTTCAGACGCCGCATTATTCCTTCAGCTAGGAGAGAAGTTACTCTGGGATTAGTCCTGAACAGCATGCAGGATCTTGTTTTACATACATAAGAGCTGGGGTTTTTTTTGTGACTGTGTTCCAGTAACCTTGTCTGAGCAAAGGTGTTTACAAAAATACAAACCACCGTAACATTAAATTTTAAAAAAGCATCTCTGTTTTGAGAAGCTTCTTTAGGTGAAAACCAAAAGGTAAAATGCTACAGTGGTTGTGTTGTCATATGCTGTGAGTACAGCATTGATTCTTATCCAGAAGGACATAGACCAAGAAGATGGTCTCTAAGAAGTAGAAACTGTTGAATTAAGGAAAATTGGAAAGAGCAAACAAAATAGAAGTCTGTTAAGACAGAGGGTTGAGAACTGGTTTGCTAAATGCATTAAGACCTGAAAGCCTTGCACATCGAAAGCAAGAAACTTGCCAGAGTCAGGAGGGCTCAGAGAGAGATGTGAAAGGGCACCTGGGGGTATACAGATCACGTAGTAAGAACTAAGTGAACTAGTTGCTTTCTGTCAGAGAAGGACTTATGAGACTTCTCAGCAGAGCTTTCTTTGACTCCAGGCAACTGCAATTTTAAATTTCAGTAAGAGTTTAAATCCAGTCAGCAGAATGACACCTGTTATACACCCATGTCTTGTAGTATATGCCAAAGAATTTCAGAGGAATTAGCCATGAGTATGGCTTGAACTCTAAATGAGCTTTAAAATCCAGACCTTTGCTGTTGTCCCGTGCAGATTGAAGCATTAAACCAAGTACTGCCTTGCCAATGCAAAGTAGAAAATACGAACCTGATGTCATATTGAAAAGCAGATCAGGGAAGGAAGTGTAGACTAGTGATGAGTGGTATTCTTCTGAGTCTTTCATGACATGGTTAATGACTGTGATGGTCTTAATCATCTGAAGAGAAGCTCAGTAGGGCGTCAAAGTGAGAGTACTTGGATGTTGGCTCTTTTTCTGAGCTCGCTGATGCACTGAGGCTGCTTTTGAAAGCCTGTGCTGTGTGTGGTAGAGGTTGTGATGCATATGGGGACAGAGACCCCTTTTATTCTCCTCCTTCCCTAATACAGGATGGCTATTGTAAATGCATTTCTTCCAGGAATGTCTGGATCTGCTGGAGTGGTTGAATGGGGCTGGTACTATAACAAAACCAAACTTCTTGCATGAGCAAACATTAAGAAAGGGTCTAGTGCATGTTTTAATAAAGGTAGTTGTATCTCACAGGTCTCATTTTCTTGAAGGATTCATTCTTAATCCATATGCCTGTGTTCAGTTTGATAACACAACTGCTGAATTTTTTTTAGAAGAATGTTTTAGAATCTTTTTGAAGACTTCATAAAAACCAAACATTTACAGGTTTGCTGGTTTAGCTGCTTAGAAATAACCAAAGGAAAGAATAAATTATTTACTTTATAATAAGGGAAGGTTACAAATAGAATTATTCAAGACTGTTGCTCAATATATTCATAAATACCTGGAGGGAAGAAATGAGTAAGAAAAGGCTAGAAAGGATAATAGAAAGCTAGAGCTGACTGCAGACAGATGCAGTGGGAGTTCATTGTTCATTAGATTATAAAATTGCTGGTAAAATTAAATTCTAGTAAATATAGAATCATGACTGAAGAAAAATAATTCAGGCTGAATATACCCAGTGGGTGGGCTTTATGTTGGCGATTTTGTTCAGAAAACACCTTGAAGCTCCTTCATAATGGTCTCTTTTAAAGAGCAGCTGTGTGCTCAGATACACCCAAGTAGCAGCAATATTCAGAAGTGTAGGGACAATAGAATGGAAACAGGTGTGTCCTGGACTGAATGGCAGAATTACGTATTGACTCTGTGTGTGTTTCTGCCCACCTGTCAGAAAACGTGGTGCAAATTGAAAACAAGCCAAAGAAGGTTAGCAATGATCAAACTTTGGACTTGATCTTGTGGAAGGGAGACAGAAAGCCGTGAGGATTAGTAGCTTGGAAAACTGCTGGTGGATAGAGACAATGGATATGAATTGAGAGCCCGAGAAGTCTTATGTTTTGAGATGAACTGTCAGTAACAACTTTCATTTGCCCCAAGAAAAAACATCGGATAACATCATTATCAGGCAGCATTTTAAAATAAAGCATTCTTTATTCTGATGCATACTTGAATTCTCATAGAATGCCATGAATAACAAAGCAGAAATGGACTAAAAGACCTGGAAAAATCTATGGGATGAAGTTTTTTGAGCTAATATGTATCATGGTTGGGATTCACTCTGACAGTATGCCAAATGAAATTACTGGAGGCTTAGAAGGATGGCTGCCCCTTTGCTTTTTCTGCCTTTTCTTGCTTTCACCGTGTATCTGCCTACTGCAAATTATTATAGGCAGGAGAACAGGAAGTCTTTAGTTTGTCCCCATTGCAGCTAGGTGTATTCAAGTATTTTATTCATTGGTCTTTTGGAAAGGTAGGAAAAAAACATACTTTCTATAAAGACAACAAAATAAGAGCATGTTAGTTTGTATTTTCTGTGTTGCTCTAAAATTTTGGAATTAAGTAGATTCATCAGCAAATTGAAATGTTAGTTAAATCTGCTGTGTAGTTAAATGTTCAGTTGTGGGTCCAGGCTCAGTTTAAGAGAAATGACAAACAGTAATTCGAAGTATTTATGCTTTTTGGAAGTATCTTCGTGCTTTGCTGCTAAAATGTCTTTGTGTATGGAAAGGAATACTGACACTTAAAAGTTAGGCCTCTGGTCTCTTGTAAGTTACCTGCTAGCAGGGGAATTACCTAGTAAAATGGCTTGCAAAAGTCTCAGATGAAGGGTTGAGTTCTGCTAGAGATGTATTAGATTTTCCTTTTGGAAGGCTAAGTATATAAACTATAGATTGATTTTTGGGTTTAGGACAGTATTTGGATTTCACTACGATGTTGACTAGATACGTTTCATGCGTTAGACAGAAATCTTAGAAATATGTCAAAATCAAAAAATATTTTGGAAAAATGTCACAGCAGTAGTTATTTGCATTTTTTGTTTGGCATGGCTTGATGCTTTTCCATTGAGGGCAAACATGACATTCACCTGAAAACTCAAATTTGGCAGTAAGAGTTCTATAGTATTGGTAGATGTGAAACAAAATGTCTTAATAGGTGTATAAGGTTCCAGTGTCAGGACTCCTCATGTAACACTGGTATAAAAATACTTCACACTTGAGAATATATTTAACATTTCTCACTTTGACTTCAGTTGGAAGGTCACCTTCTATGTGAATGAATGGCTAATGAAGGGCTTGAGTGTCAAAGGAATCTCCATTTGTCAAAGTGGACGTTTTTACATCAAGAAATACTAAAATGTCCTTTTCATTGTCTTCTGCAAAAACTCATTAATGCCAGTGGCCTGTTTGCAGTCTGTCTAAACTGCTACATATACAGAAGTAAGAACTGCTGGAAGAATAAACCTGCTTGAAGACTTTAGTGGGTCTTGTGCTGCTTCACATAACATCATTATGTAGTTTTTTAGACTCAGCTTTCTTTTTAAAAGAAAATAATCACTGAGAACCAGGAATTGAATTTGGCCTTCACTGTTGAGCCAGTAAGAAATTCAGTAAATGTCTACTAGTGTTCTGAGCTTTTTGGTTAAAGGATGACATTAAATAAAGCCTATGGCCTGTTTCTTGTAAAATTTATTGTAATAGTTAAATTGTCACTATAACTGATCCTACTTTCTCCATTAGACTACATGAAGAAATAATTGACTTCTATGACTTCATGTCCCCTCGTCCTGAAGAAGCAGCTATGAGAAGAGAAGTGGTAAAAAGGATAGAAACAGTCATCAAAGATCTTTGGCCTACCGCTGATGTGAGTGTAACTTGTGATTTGCTTCTCTACTAAATTGTAGAGCTTGGTTCACTTCACCTTGCTCTATTATCTTTCTTTGTTTTAGAAATGAACAGGTAACTCTTCAAGTTTAAGGCAATTGACTAATATCACAGCTCTTGCAGTATTTGGAAATTTATTTTAAAACGTGGGGAAATTTCAAACCTAGCTTTTGGGTTAATGAATGCTACTGAATATTTTCTTCATTTTGAGAACTGGGAATGTGAAGAATTGTCTGCTTTTAGTAGTGCATTTCTTAAAGTAAAAGCTTATTAAATTGATTGTCTCTGTGTAATTTAATTTTGAATATTAAAGTGAGACTGACTACCTATGTATCCATTTATGCAAGGAGTCCTGGCTCTGGATATTTGTAAGTCAAAATATTTTACAAAAGGGCAATTAAATGCAGATTTTTTTTTGTACTCTTCATTAATTAGACATTCAAGGAATTTATCCTACTTTAGTGGGAAAATTACACTCCCTGAGATACATTGCAATCTAAGCTGGTGTAATTTCAAACACTTTGTTACCCAATGAATAAGTCTGCTCATCCAAAAAGAATATATTCTAAACTGTATTTCTAGCATCACCTTTGTGATTACCAGACTGTAGTGTTGTCATTAACAACCAGAAAAATGTTTCAGACCACTGTGATTTCTTGGCCTTCCATGGCAGAGAGTGAGGGCTCAGGCCACAGCACTGAGCTAAAAATACTGTAAAGCTCATCTGCGTCATCCTCGCCCATGTTTTTCCTTCATAGTGAGATTTTTCTACCTTGTGGAAATCGATATAAACACTGAAAAGGCCCTGTGTTGCCCAGGAAAAAGCTAAGTGAGCTTGTAAATTGGGCTCTGCTGTATTGGAGAGGGAAAAACATCTCAATTCTTTAGATGGGAAGCTTGCTGAAAGTATTTGATGTGGCCTGTGGGTATATCTTCATCATGCCTTCTTTTCCACACCCAAACACCTGCTGCTACTTCATAGTTATTCTTAACAGTAAAATCTGGAGTATTTATATTTACCTGAATTTTATGTTTAGATGTACTTGCTGGTTTTTAAACCTAAAAATTAGGAAAAATTTTTCCCTTAAACTCTTCCAATTTCACTAAAGCTGTCCTGTAAGGAAAGGAAGGAGAGGGAGGGAAGGAAATTGATAAAAGCTTGTATGTCTGTCAAACTGGAAATAAATAATGAACAGAACTTGTTTAAATTTATTCTCTGCTATCTGGATTGGTAGTTATTTCACGTTAAAAAGCCCAATTTGCTCCAAAGTTGCATCTGTAAGAAAGAGTGTGTTTGTACAGAGAATATATAGTAAAGTACCTTTTTTACTTTGCTATATCCTTAACAAGTTAAGAAAACTATAAATTTTGTAAAAGTAAAAGGATGTGAAAATTCATAATTGCAAGATATTTTCCTGCTGTGTTCTTTTCAGGTCCAGATATTTGGCAGCTTTAGTACAGGGCTTTATCTTCCAACTAGGTAAGTAATAGTTTGCTCTTACATAAAAGTTTGTCTTCTTTTAGAGAAATGGTAAATTTCAAAGAGGAGTTTAGAATGGAATGTGAAAATCTGTCAAACTTTCAGTAAAACTTTTATCTAATATTTCATGTGACAAAGGGAAGAGCTTTTGAACTTCAAGTTTTGCCGTAAGTATTTGATGTATAATCGTACTGCTCTGCTCTGCTTATTGACCCTTTGGTGAATTACCTTTTCTTCCTTGTTTGTGGGGTTAGTCTTTGGCTTTCTTTTTTTTTAACATACAGTGAAACTGAATGTATAGTATTTCCCTTGTAAAGACTGTGTTTTGTTGAATAAGATGGATTGCTGAGAATGTGTCACTTACCACATAGTTACTGTGTAAAGTCAAAAGAACCATCACAGTGCTGTATTCCCATCTTTTTGGGGAGCAAAATGTCTTGCTTAATTTGGCATTTTACATCACTTAATGGTTCGATTGGATGTGGAAGTCTGTGTAACTCTGTCTTAAAGACGATGTTGTCTTCACAATTAAATTTTCAGTAGGAAAGCACTGGAAGTTTCATTTCTATGAATACCAATCACTGATAAAATTCTTTGGATTATTATCATGCCTGTCAATATGAGTAGATAGATGAGGAATGGAATTGGGCTGTGGAAGTCAGAGGGGAGGGAGCATGAAAGGTAAAAGAGAAAGGAGCTCAAAGAACTTACCAGAGTACTGGAAGCAAGAAACTAGAATACTCCTTTGGGTCCTAAAACACCATGGACTCTCTTGCTTAACGTTCCTAGAAGAAGCTTATTGGGAACCTACATTGCAAGTTGCAAAATGATCACTTTGTATGACTTGTAATATGTACAATGCCAGTTTTACCGTATTTTTGGTAGTGTATTGAGCTTTAGACTTAATGGATTTCATGCTGTGTTCTTTTTGTCTAGTGATATTGATCTAGTTGTTTTTGGGAAATGGGAACGACCCCCTTTACAGCTGTTGGAGCAAGCACTGAGAAAACACAATGTGGCTGAGCCATATTCCATTAAAGTACTTGACAAAGCTACGGTAAGTAATAGCTTTGGAATACTGAACTGAAAAACTTTCAGACCTGTTAAGATGTTGGTGATAAATAGTGTTCTTAATTCATGAATCAAATTTTGTCTTAAGCTCTCTGTGCAGGATTTCAGTACAATCTGTATTAGCAGTACAGTCTGCTTAGCAATAGCATGGGGTCTTTTACACTGACATTGGTAATTCTGTGTACTGTGTTTGCTGAAGGCCATACTTCATACTTCTGTTGTCAACAAAGATCTGAAAGTTAGTGTTTGCAAAATATCCAGTAAAATAAGTCAAGTATTTGAATTATGTTTTTCCACTGACCTTTGAGGGGAATTGGTTTAGCCAGGGGCCAGTAACTAGAGCTGTCTACCTTTCAACAGGGTTTTCAGGTTGTCTTCTTTCTGATGGCATAGTGAAGTGTTCAAAACCTAACATTGGGTTTTCCCTTCCAAAATATACTACTTGGGATCTTTATTTCATTTGTGACACTTATGTGTATTATCTCTTGCATCTGTCTTGTAAGCCTGAATCATGTTGAATATGTTAAAAACTTAATGCATGCAAATTTTATGTTACTGAGCAAGTGATCTTTTCTCCAGGGGACTAAGGTGAGTATTCCAAACTTGTATTAGCAAGCTTCTGTTTTGTGGTCCCTAAAACAGGCTTCCTCTTGTAGGTTCATAATAGTCCTGTGGCTTTCATTAGAGTAGCAATAGATGACAGTAGCTTTGGTAGCCTTTGGTTTACCTGAGAACTAATGGGGTTTTCTGTGTTACCGTTTAATGATGGAAAATGGCACTAGGCTAGGCTTACAATTCTACTGCCCCTTCTTTTATTTTTTCTGATGTTGGTATAAAATGATGCTATACTTCTGCTGTGTTTTGTTTTCCACTTAAGATTAAAAATAAGAGGAGTTCAATATAAAAATAAATGTTACCAGCTGAAGTTTAGGTTATGATTGTAAGATGATTTTGTAGAGCACTGCCTTCCAGGTGGTGGTGTGAAGCTGAACTACATATTCAGTCATTTTATGATAATTTATTCCTGCCATATTGCTACGGCTGCTTTGCTTTATCTCTTCTGGCTTTTGTTTGACTCTGCCTTGAACCAGTTCATCTTGATAAACCAACAGGCACTGCTTTCTGCTATGCTGGTTTTCTGTCAGTGTAGCAAGTGAAAGGTGCAGTGCTGGGTCAGAGGAATGCAGTTCCCACAGGTTATGAGATTAGAAGATCTCCTATTAACTGGAACGAGTCATTAAATTAAGTAAATTAAGTTGTCGTATGAAACACTGCTATTGCAGCTATGCAGGCAGATAGCTAATGGCTGTGGGACGGTACCAGAGTGATGGTAAGTTAATGTGGTTGTACATTAATTACCTTCCTAGAAAGCATTCACCTGTCAGTCAGGTCAGGATTGTTACCTCCTCCCAGACAGACTTGATAGTTGCGTTCATTGGGCTGCTAGTATCCATGTGTCTTGAGTAAACTAGGGAATAGCACCAGTGCTGCATTTCTGGGGATTCATAATCTTGTCTTAATCTTTTCAGGTACCAATAATAAAACTTACTGACCAGGAGACAGAAGTGAAAGTTGACATCAGTTTTAATGTAGAGACTGGTGTGAAGGCAGCTCGATTTATCAAGGAATACATGAAGGTATCAGCCATATAGTAAATGTTATGCTACTTAACCAGGATGTGCTAGATGCTTAGCTAACCTCTTTTGGTATGGCTTGAAAATTTATTGCTGAAGACTATTTTCATTGATACTAATGAAACATAGATGTTTTAATTTATTATCTATTGGTGTCCATTCAGTGTTGCCTTTGAGTGCTAGGTGTTTGAGTGAATAAACCTGTACACTGTGAAAGGACTTATACAGTCATGTCTAGATCTGCAGATAGGTACTGAACTTTGCTTCTAAAGCAAGTCTCTTTTCAAGTTTTGCTTACCTTGAATTTAAGTGATGCTGCATTATGAATACTGGTCTTGCTAAACTGTCAAAAAACAATTCTTGTAGCTACACACTTAAAAGTTTCCTTTTATGCTTTGTAGCAAAAGTACTATTTAGAGTGAAAGCTTTGAGTATAGTAAGTGACACTGGAATTCAAAAAAGGATATAAAAATCTTACTGTTTAGGTGGGAAATAAATTTGATTTTGATATGTAAGGTCTTCGATCAAATAAAAGTTGAAGTCTATTCATACGTTTCTAGAATAAAAAAGCCATGTTTTAGTTATTCCTGTGGAAACACTGTATAGCACACCACTGAAAATATTTTTGTGTTAGGTGAATCTTCGTGTCTTGAGATGCGTGTAGTTCTTTATTTGTTTTGGAATGTTGACATTGTCATTGATTATACTTGTTTTGCATTGCAGAAATATTCTTTGCTACCTTACTTGATTTTAGTATTAAAACAGTTCCTCCTTCAGAGGGATTTGAATGAAGTTTTTACTGGTGGAATTAGCTCTTACAGCCTAATTTTAATGGCAATTAGTTTCCTGCAGGTAAGTCTGTTCCCTCTTTGTTTCTGTTCTTTAGAATATTTTGGGTTTTGTACCTATGCCCTTTTATTGTACTGTTTCTTCAGACGCCCCTTGCAATGCGCAGCGTTACTGTCACAGCTCAGAGTGTTTGCCTCTCGAAAGATCCTGTGGACTACCTCTCAAACACCCAGGATCTTTTCTATGTGAACTGGAACAGCAGCAGGAGCCTTGTGAAAGGCATAGAGGCTGTGCATGGTGCTCTACACCAGGGCCTGTACCTGAATCACCTTAATGGTGTTCCATAAATCTGCAGGATGCAGTTTGTCTCTTGCTTCCCACACTACTGGTACTGAATGTGCAGAGTACTTGATTTCAGTGTTTATTGAAATGATGAAATCCAACAGTCACGTTGTTTTTTTTGCTTATATGTTGGTTAGGTTTTGACGTCCTTAAGACTGGCAGATGCTGTACTTAACTGATGAAATACCCAAGTTACAGTGTTACAAATAAGTTACAACTTCTCCTATTACATTTTTGTGACAGTGAGTGTCGTACAGGTATCATGAAGTACGGGGTTGGCATCTCTCAGCAGCAGTGGTAATGGAAAACTTACATATTCTGCTGCTGGTGGTGTTGACTGAAATAATACTATAGATTTTGTATACCAAATACAGTAGGTGGAGATACAGACACAAACTGTATTTCAGTTGAGGCAGCTAGATTGCCCCCCACTTTCTGAAAACATTGAGGGACGGATTTTCTGTGAAAAATTGTGCACTACTTTGTTACTGACTAGGCTATAACTTAGTATGCAGTGCTTCTTTATTGCTTTTGACTTAGGGAAAAGAATTCCCTAATCCTCAAAAAGCTACACGAGGGAAGATGAAGGAATTATTTGGCTTCCAGATACTGCTGAAGTGCTGCCCCCTCTCGGTTATGTGAGAGTGGTTTAAGTACATGAAGAGTGAATGACTCAGTTGAGACTTACGTGAAGAAATATTCAGTTGTTTAAATGAGAGCTTTTTGTTGCCCTGTGTTATGGTCTGAAAACTACAAGATTTTAATAAGCAAAAACTGGTTTGTGTTACAGCTACATCCAAGAATTGATGCCAGAAGAGCTGATGAAAACCTTGGAATGCTTCTAATAGAATTTTTTGAACTCTATGGAAGGAATTTTAACTACTTGAAAACTGGTATTAGAATAAAAAATGGAGGTGCCTATATTGCCAAAGAAGAAATCATGAAAGTCATGACTAATGGATACAGACCATCCATGCTATGTATTGAAGATCCTCTCCTGCCTGGTAAGACTGGACACTTCTTGCAATATTCCAGAGCTCTGGCTCCGCTTGTGCTCTCAGCTTGCATTAGTCTGTCAAATGAGTTACGAAGCTGCACTTGGAAGAGGCTGTTGCTGGTATAGAGGTACAGTCAGGTAGGAGGGCTAAGGAATATGGATCTGAGGTCTCCCAAGATTCTTAGCCCGAGTAAATTGGATTACACACAAACAGCGTGGTTGCATAATGCTTTGGAGATCCAGAACTGTGTTGAATACATAATAAGATTCTCTGACAGTGCTGAGAGGTAGTGAAAGAAAGAATTCCAGGAAATCCTGGAAGGGGGGTTGTTAGCAGAACAGTTCTCCATTGTTTGCTGTGAGAATGAGATTGGAAGGTGTAGCTTTTCCTGCCACAGGCTGTGGTGCCATATTTCAGATAAATCATACCATATGGGAAAGAAATGCCCCAGATGCAGAACCTGTCCTGCAGGGCGGTGCCACAGAGAGTGCACAGGAACTGGGGTGGATATTTGTGAAATCCAGCTGCATTGTGGTGGTGTGGAGAGCGCTTTGAGTAACTGGCTTCTGTGCTGCACAGGGATCTTTAGAGAATGCCAGTTAGAATTTTAGAGTTGCATGTTCTTTTGAAAATACTTAACACAATTTTTTTTTTTTTTAAAGATTTGGTTTTGATTCAGTAACCCTCAAAATAATCAAGCTTAATTTTGGCCAAGTGCCTCAGGAAAATTTCCAGCTTTATAGTACTCAGTTTGTATTCTATTTAGACTGTCACAGGTAGCTGAAATTCCAAACCAGCTTTTTAACAAAGTCAATTTTCAGTTAATTTGGACTTCAGCACTAGCATTTCTAGAATGTAAGTGGCAGTCAAAGTCCATACTGTCAGATCCTGTGTGTTGACTGCTTATGTACAGCACTTCTAAAGCAAATACCATGGATCAGGAGCTGAAGTCTGGCACTTTTCTAAATACTCAGTATGCTGAATGTTCATAGTTCCTTAGAACAGATTGCAGGCTGTGATACTCATTTGTCTAACCATGTCTCTGATATGTTTGTAATTGAGTTTGTGTCCATCATGACTCTTGTACTTGGCCAGGCATGGGTGTGATTGTGCAGAGCTGTCACTGTCATTGAGATTTCCTTTAGGAGCTGTGTACTTACTTGCCTGAAGACCCATTTGAATAGTAGCATGAGCCACAATTGTTTAGAGTCAAAAATCTTTACTGCCCTCCAGTTCTGTTCCTTTCTATCTGCTGAGGACTGAAGGAGAACAAATTGCTTGTGCCTACGCAATGTTTTAATCACTACTAATAGTACTCTGGAGAAGAAAAAAAAAAACTTTCAAGTCCAATAAGGGCTCTGAACTGTTCCTCCTAGCATTAATCTTGCAGAAACAAAGAACTGTAGTTTTGAGTAGCTGTATGCTATCAAAGAGTTGATAAGAATTAAATTCTAGAAGAGTTTATATGGACTGAGATAATGTAATTTTTACAGGAGATAGTGTTTTGGCAATGGAAATGAAAGCTGACAATATTTTGAAGTTATCTGACCACTGTGTCTCATAGGGCTATTTTCTAGCAGCTACCACAGACCTTCAGAACTTGCCTAATGAAGCTAGGAGGAAAATTACATAGAACGTATAGGATGGCTCTTTGAATCAGATCTGATGAGTACAACCTCCTTAGATCCAGACTTAATTACATATTCCTGCAGTATCTAAAATTACCTGTCAAGTGTGTGTTAGTAATGTCTAGAATTCTGTTAATTAGTTTAGTTCTGCTACTCCTTCTGTCCCAGTGAAAAAACCTTTTCCAAGGGTTCAGGTCCTTGCCCAGTTGACAAGTCATCATTTCTGATTAGTTTGTGTTCAGATCCACTCAGTGTGTGACTCTGAGAATTGGTGGTAGTGCTCTGAAGGAGATGGGAACAAGTTGTTTTGATAAAGAGTGGACACAGATGTCTCGACTTAAATTAGCATAAGCTGCTGCAGAGTTTTACCCCTGCAAACCTGTGTTTGCACTGTATGCACAAGTTTTTAATTTTGTTTTTCAGTCTTTTTTTTAGCCTGATCACAACTGTCTCTAAAGTTCCTGTTAAGCCTTGGAAGAATACTTGTAAAGATGGCTTCTTAATCCAAAACTGAGACAATACAGGGATAACAAAACCCCTTCCTTTTAATTTATCAAAGATTATCAAAGTAGAGTAAAAGTTGCTCATGTGAATGTATGCACTAGTTCAGCAATGGGATACTGAAGGGTATAACTCATAAGAATAGCTTTAAAGCAGTCTTGCAGGGAACAGAAATATGTTTAGTGGGATTAGTTTCTTTAAGTTGGAGGAACTGGTTTTTATTCAGTGTGAGTGATGTCTGGCTAACAGATGAAAGGTGTCATCAGAAGGATGTGATACTTCAGTTCTACCTTCTCATTGCCTTCAGATGGTTCCCGGATTTGGAAGGAACTGTCAGCAAACGATTGTGTTGTTGTTTTGGTTGTAGTGGTTTTTGCTTAGATTCTGTTAGGTACTGTGGGGTTTCCTCAGAGATTCTCAGAGATTGATCATTGTGTGCCAGAAGATGATAATTTCTATGGTTTAAGAACCAAGATTCCAACAAAGATGATGGAAGTCTACAAGTGGGAGGTTTGTTGAAGTCTGGATTTGAGTTATCAGACTAATGTAGTGGTGATGCATTTTGAAGTAGTCGTTTATACTTGATCTTTGTACATAGTCTAAGATCTTTCATCTTGAGTTAGTGTCCTAGGACAGGGTAATGAGATGAAAATTATTCCCTTAGCATTATCTAAAGGAGGGAGTTGCCATAAACATCTTATAGCTGCACAATTTCAGTTTCTCAAAGCACTTGTCCTTTTTGTAAAATATGTAAAAAGTAAAAGAATTTATGAAGGAGAAGTGCAAAGCCAGGCACTCAGAAATTTGTTCACATGAATATGTTGGAGCAGGGTAGATGATGTTATGTTAGAAGAGGTTTGTCTGAAGTTGGCCTAGCGGTATCCTGTATTAGAAGACATAACTGTTTGCAGTTCACAAATCTTTTAATCTGTGGTTGTAAAACAAGCTTGGCACTTATTCAGCAGACTGTTAGAGAGGCTTGTTATTTTATACCTTTGTGAATCAGGTGATGATCAAGGTCCTCCAGTCATTTCTGATGCTCAGAATAGGAATGATTTTGATCTAGTTTCAGACTGGCAGTGGCTAGAGTAGCTAAATTCCTACTTTTTAACACCAAGTTTAAAGCTTGGAGTTCCACCTGTGCTGCTCCCTTCATGAGAAAGTTTGTTTTTAATTCTGAATTGCTGCAGGCACTAGTGAAAGTTCTAGACCTTAAATTCAATGTGTTTTCTTTGAAGAGAGACTCTTTAACTTGCAGAGTTTATTATGCTTCATGTTGCTTGCTTCCGCATCTTGATAGGTCACAAGTACAGGAAGTAAATAGATTTGAGATTGGCAGCATCTATTGAGATTCTCTTCTAGCCTTAGCGGCTGCCCAAAATTATTCATTGCAGCTTTTCAGTATCAGCTATTTGTCATTAGAACCTGCAAATATATATGTTTGTGTGTGTGCTTAAAACATACGTGTTTATAAAGATACACAGATACATTGGAGTTAGCATTTGAAAGAACCTCTTTAATGCTGAATGTTGCAAAAAGCTGTTTACTAGCTAATAGCTTAACATGAATGGGTCTGCTTCAGTCCTAGCTCATGGTCTTACCTTTACCTTTTCAGGCCGTGTTCTTAAAACTGCTTCAGGTAAAGGAAGGCTACCTGATGGAGTGGTAATACTGATAGCAAGTGATGGAAATTTTGGACATGCTCCTTTAGGGATGAAGGCTTTGTAAGAAAGAATAAGGATTGAATTATACATGAAATCACACACCATTGTTATCTGCTAATGTACATCTGAGGATTGAAGTATGTATGATTTTTTTAAAGAGTGACAGCATTTGGGTTGCGTGCTTTAACTGATCAGTCTAGATTGTGACAAAAGAAGGATGCTCAGTTATGTAAGACATGGTTCTCTAATGAGAGTGATCTCTCAGAAGAAAATCTATTCAGGACAGCAAATGCAAATATGGGATCTTCTGGCTTCTTTAATATGTTGCTTTCTGGATTGGGTAGGGTCATCTCTATACAGACTTGACAAGTGCAGTTCACAGTAGCTCCAGCTGCAGCCCAAGTCAGAAGTTCTGCAGACTGTATAATGGATTAAGACCTGTTAATGCAGACATTTTTATGAACTAGTTACAAGTGCAGAATGAGGCAATCCAGGAATCTACGCATGTATGGTGTGAGCTATTCTGCCTCTGTTCTCAAATCTGCTTCAATCAAGGCTCAAATCCAGCTTCACTGATTTAAACTAAACTGCCCAAGTTTACTGTAAGTAGTTTAGGGAAGGCTTATGATTTCTTTTGCTGGTACAACAGAGGAAGTAGCGACAACTGATAAACAGAATAACCAATATTTTGTGGCAGCCCTGTCTTCTTTTTGGTGTAATTTTATGCAGGATACATGTCAAATGTACCTGCCTAGCATTAGGTTAGACTAAACTACTACAGATCATTTGAGTGTGTATTGAGTGTGTATTCTTAATTTGTATTATGTGGATTTATAGAATCATTTAGGTTGGAAAAGAACCCTGACATGAAATCCAGCCATAGATGGACTTGAATTTAGTGGTAGGTGCAATCATGTGTGTTTAGCCAGTTGTATGTATTCCATTTCTGTATTGCTTCTCAGTTTAATTCTCTTACATATATGTGTTTAGAATATCATTACATGGCTGGACACAAGTGTCCTGCCTCTGAAAAACCTATACTGAATTAATCATTACTTTTCTAGTAGAATTAACATTGTGTTCTGGTTATGTGACCACTAAAATATCTTGGTCACTTTTCAGCTGCCTTTGGACTAAGTCCTTTGTGAAGTCCTCTGTGAAGAACATTGCCATGTGTTTCCTCCTAGATTCACAGTCCTAGGCCCACACTGGTCTCTGCTTTTACTTCAGAATAGTCCAATAGTAAATAAACCATTTGGAGAGGCTTCTGTAACTTTGAGCCTGGTGACTGCTGGATGCTGCAGCGTTGCGTTCAGAGCAAGATACTCAGTTATGTCAGTAAACAGGAAATATTTCTTGATCTGTTTTTATTTGATCATGTGAATTACTGAAAAAAATCTGGTTTCCCAAAATGCTCTGATGTTTTCAGTTAATTTTCATTGATTGTGCTTTTCTGTTAGAGTGGCATTATGGTTGGAGAATTTTGAAAGGATTAAAATGTGTAAAGCCAAGGCTGTGTTTTTTTCCCCTGGATGGCAGATCTCATCATGTTTGTCTATAATGGCTTGCTGGACGAAACATTTAGGGGAGTGAAGGGTTCCTCTAAAGTCAAATTCAGCCTTGTTGGATTTAGTCCTCCAAAGGATGGATTCTGTCCTTTACCCATCAGTTTTTCAAAGCAGATTTTTCATTGGTTTATTCATGGGCCCTAATCTGATTTTCATATTTGGTAGTTCATCCCTTTCTTGTGTTCTCACAGCATTTCACACATCATTCTGAAGGAGGGAACCTTTCACTGTAAGCAGTTTTCTACCCACTCAAGACCTAGTCTGTATTTTATGCAATTTGAAAGCAGTTTTATTGCTTCTTGAGTGCTGACAGTGAATTTTGGTGTCTGGTGCCAAATACATCTACAGAAAGCCCCCAAATGCTTTTTGCTAGTAATAGCAGGATCATTATAGGTATCAGATGGGAATCTGTTCTTGTAGATTGTCACTGATACAGAATGTGTAGCATGTTCCTAACTTCTGCAGTTCCTCATATGGCACTAGATTTGGAAAGAGTTCCAGTTAAAATGTCACTCATGCCTAAAAAAGGGCAGTTGAGAGTGCCACAAACTTGATCAAAAAACAATACTGTAAAAGCTTCTGGAGTCTTCTATGACAGATTTTTGAGAAACTGGCTTATCCTGTGGAGATAAATATCTGTATGTGCTGGTTTATTAATCTGTTGTTTTGATAAGGTTAAATAGGATTTGATGTGAGTCTGTTTGACCTAATGAAGATAATGTGGTTACACAAGTGAAATTTTAAACTGAATTTGGCCTGCAGGAACTCTACTGGTAAGTGAGACATGATGCTTTAAGCTTGGTAGGTTCCCTCTTGAAGACAGCTCTAAGAGCTTTAAGCTGATCTCTGTGTTCTGTTTCTTTCAAGCGCTATGTGTGAGTATTTTAAAAGTGGTAAATTGAATGTGCAATGTTAAGTGTTATTCCTAAGGTCAACTTCTTTTGTTGAGATAGGCACACTTAGGTGTTCCTGATGTGGCTAGGAGGGATAACTGGTTTAAACAGAGTTAAGCTGTATTGTTAAGGCTTCTGAGCTTTAAGTATGAATAATTTTTTGGTAACTGATATTAAAAAAAGATGATCTGATGACTGTCACGTTATTTCAGGAAACGACGTTGGCAGAAGTTCTTACGGTGCCATGCAAGTGAAACAAGTTTTTGATTATGCCTACATTGTTCTTAGCCATGCAGTATCACCACTTGCAAGATCATATCCCAACAGAGATTCTGAAAGGTAATTAGTTCACTTTTTCGATATCCATTTGTCTGTGTAATCAGTTAGGAATGTTTGGGTCTAGATTCATAAAAGGACTATTGTTACTTATTGTTGAACTGTGGTTGTATTGAAATCTGCACAGAAACTTTAAGCTGCCCAGGGATACGAGAGTGCAATGCCTCAATGTGCAGCATTGAAATGAAGAGAGTATGATAAAACACAGGGTGAGTCCAATGTGAGATTCTGTTAGTGTGGAAGGGAGCCAGAAGATAACTGGTCTTGCCTCAAACGTTCTGCTTAAAATATTTCAAAGGAGGGTTTGCTGGTTTAATGTTTAGTATGATGCATGTCTGTCTTGTGGCAGAAAGGAATGTGTGTGATCAAATTGTTTGTTTAGACAACTAGAAAACTAGACAGCAAGGCTAAGAATTTCTCTGGTTCTTTAATACATGCTCCCATAAGCTGTTTTAAAAGACTTGATATGTATTTAAGAATTAAAAAAAGAATTAAAAGTACTATATTAAAAAAAAAATCAATAGAACCAGTTCAGTTTGATCATAATGCCAGAACTGCCATTAAAAGTTGCATACTTCTAGTATGCCATTTTTAATGCAGTTCTTAGTGTCTTTCACAGAAACACAACCAGTACTTTATGAGCTCTCACCTTTGCAATTTCTGTTTTTTGAAAGGGAGAGGAGAAAGACAATGAAGGCATGGCAGCCATGTGGTATTTCCATTCATGTATCTGCTCTAGCACCTTTTGTTCGAAGCCTCAGTGTGAATTTGGGCTAGATCAGAGGATGTCTCTTCCCCGAGACTTCCCTAAAATCCCAGTGGCTTTGAGCTACCCAGCTGATCACAGGGAAGGGTGGCTGTAACATGTCACATAAACCATCTTGATACAATTGCAAACTCTAGTTATGATGTAAACTTCCAGCATTAATGTCATTGGAAGGTGAAATAGTTTTCCTCTAGTAAGTTTACATGAATGTGGACACAGTCTTTCACTTGTGATTTTAAAACTGACGGTACTTGAATAGTGCCTGTAAATCCTTTAGGTTTTCAGTGGTATTAAATTCACAAAGGTTGAGACCGCACTGTGATGGAGTTATAGAAGGAGTGGTACAGAGTGTTGCACATTGACATTGGAGACTGCTGGTTTAAGATATTAAAGGTCATTGTTAAATGTGTATTGGCTGACAGTTCTTGGTACTGAATGAAACTTCGTTCTTACCTAAGTACAGATAGAGTAACGTAGGGATTCCTGAAGCTTGCTTGTCTTGGGTCCTGGCCTCCATTAACTTCTCTGTTTTTCTCTGAAGGATACAATCATTCTCTTATGAGGTATCTGTATTTACTCAAAAAGTATATTAGTAAAGCGTTTAATGGGAGCCTCAGGTGTCATCAACGTGTGCACTTTCCATGGACTTGTACTTGTTACTGTATCTGGGGAAATGTTTGAATTTTGTCACAACTGCAAACCTGTGGAGCAGCCCCAGTGGCAGTATTCAGGAGTCGTGTCTGACCTGTCTGCGAGTTCTGGGCTGTCTGTGCCAGTGACATCTGAATCTCAGAACCCATCATGCCACTGGCTTGCAAGAGGAACAGCATTCAACAAAGTTCTTTATACAAATAGTTCCCCTAGCACCAGTCTTGTCAGTGCCAAAGGACTTGTAAGTGGATGATGAGCTGTTTGGTAACAAGTTTGTTGCAGAAATCAACAGTCTTTGTTTGGTCTCAGTTAAACTTGGTGTGCTTGGGTAATCCAGGTATGTTTGTGGATCCCTCTTCCTGCTGTAAGGCAGAGTGGTCCATGCTCTGTATAAAGACCTTTCTGGTGGCCTGACCTAAAGCCTGGCCATCTGGGTGCCCTTTGTCCTGATGCATTTATTCCCTTTTCTAGACTTGTTAGTAGGTAGGTTAAACTTTAGCATAACTGTAACTATAAACAATGGGCTCCATTTGAGACCAGGGACTGGCTACGTGACATTCTACTAGAGGGACTGAGACTAAATGTAGAGTACTTAAAAGGATAGGAAGTTGCAGGAGGCTGAACTCCCCAGGCTGAGTTTATTCAGTTTTGTCCTAACTGGGGCAAGTGTTTTCTTAAGTGGGATGGTTTGTGCTTGAATTATCTGCTGGGTTTGAATTCATATTTCCTCTTTCCAGGGAAGGTTTCTGTGTACAGAGCTCTATTTCATAGATGTCGCTCTCAGTAGATTTCACATCTTTCTTGATGATTGTTGTGGTTCTTTTTCAGGGTCAGTCCAACACAAATGACCAAATGTCCCTGTTAATTTAAGGCTTTCTAGACAGCTGCTGCTTCTGATGTTCCCAGTGGGGAAAAAAAAAAGTCAGATTTTAGTCCTTCACCAGCACAGGCCTTTTTCCTCTTTATGTTCTGTAGTAGCAAGTCCCACAGAATAATAAGGGATAGATTCGCATCACTCTTGCCACCATCTTCATTCAAGCTTCCAAACAGAACATCTGAGGTGTAGTGAGAATTTAAAACTATCTTCTATTGTGGAAAAGCTTTCTTCTCAGTGGAAACAGTAACCAGCTGAATCCCGAATTCTTACCGCTACTGAAATTACCTTAATACTATTTTGTCCCCAGTCAATCTCACCTATCCCCTTCCAAGAACAGCTCAGGAGAGCTTAATTGACAGTTTTGTTGATTTTTATTAGAGAAAACAGCTTCTTGTCATCTTGGAAAAAGAAGTTTCCTTTTAGGAAAACAAAGAGACTGATCCATTTTGAACTTGTACAATTTTTATGCAAGGTAAAGTTTGGTGTTGTGTCTTCAGCCAAGGTGATTGAAAATCATGATTGATTTCTTAATATTTAGGGCCACAGAGACATGTGTCTAGCCGTGAAATACAGTTATGGACAGGATATCTCCTGCTTAAGGATTGGTGTCAGTATGTGCTTTGAACAGCTTTCGTAGGATCTTTGCCCCTAGCCCGTCTCTGGGAAAGAGTGTGCCATCTTAACTGAGCTCACTTCTTTAGTCTGTGAGGAATATTTTCATAGAATTATTTAGGTTGGAAAAGACCCCTAAGATCATCGGGTTCAGCTATTGACCCAGCCACTGCTGTGTTCACCACTAAACCATGTCCCTCAGTGGCATATTTACATGGCTTTTAAATACACCCAGGGACAGTAACTTCATCACTTCCCTGGACACCCTGTTCCAGTGCTTGACAACCTGTTTGCTGATAAAATTTTTCCTAATATCCAATCTAAACCTTCTGTGGTGCAGCCTGAGGCCATTTCTTCTTATGCTTTCACTTGTTCCCTGTTCATGTGGAGCTTGGCTGGAGCTTTCCATATTTGATTTTGAGGAATGTGATTTCATCATTCTGATCCTTTTAAGAGTGATCTTAAGATTGATTTACCCAGTAATGAGAGTTAGAAATGTGTCCCTGTGAACCAAGGTCTTGCAGCATGTAAAAGGAGGAGCTTCTGAATTCTTACTATAAAATAAGCTAGACCTGTAAATAGGTCTTACTACATGATAATATTAAGGGAAAAAACTTAAAGGGCATCTTTCTCAGGAAAGCTGTCTAATTTTACTAACCAGTTAGCTGTATTTTTTCATGTCTTCCAAACAAGGGTCTTTGAAGAATTGTTTGTCTCAGACATCGTTAGAAATTTTGGCCTCAGTTAAAATAAAAGCCCCAAATGCATGAAATTTTCTCATAATAAAGGCGGGGTAGATTAATAGGTTTTTTGTTCCTAAGTATTTTCAGTGTTGAAAACAGATTTAAGCACAGTTTTCAAATACTTGTTTTAAAAAATTGTTCTTTGAACCCGTGGATATGCTTGAGTCCCATACATAGGAAATGGTGTTCTTTGAGATCAGTATCTGGTTTGATCACACTTGCTTCCTCCTTCTTTGCTGCTATATTAAGTATGTGTCAGTATAACCTTAATGACCTTTCAGTTTCTGGTGTCTCATAATGAATGTTTTTAATTTTGCTGCACAAGCAATGATCTGCCTTTGAACTCCTGTCCTTATAACTTAGTGAATTTCCTTTTTTCTACCTTTATACCAAAAAAGAGAGCTTAGCGCTTTGATCTTAGTGCTCTTTGAAAGGAACTGGTGAGGGAATGTATTCCCCCATTCTGTGTGTGCAACTCTGCCACAGTTGTTGGTGTAGCAGTTGCTTCACCCATTAGGCCTGTTTGATAGCAGGCATTTTTAGTATATCAGTCACCCAGTTTGATAAAAATACCAACCTGTATTGTTCATTTTGCTTCTGGTATCATGACTCTTGATTTACTTCTAGGAAAGTTCTCCAAGAAGCATCAGGCTTGACAAACTCCTTATATGTAATAGCTTGTATTACTCAGCCCATGTTCACTTTCTGGTTCTAAGACCGCAGCAGGTGGTAGTTGTGAAATTTATGCTTTATCCTGGAGTAAAAGCTCAGCTCTTTCTGAAGGCATTCTCACATGAAACTGTTCAACTGCAAGATTTCCTTCCCTGTCCTGGTGCTGAAGAGACCCAGCCTGGTGCATGTTTGAGTCCGTTACTGGCATTCCTGTCTTGGGAACGGCAAGGGCCACAGCTGAATCTCTGCAGTTTTGGTCATCCCCGTCTCCATTCTGTCTCCTCTTGCTCAACTTAATTTTTGAGACTGAGAAACCAGAACTGCACTGAGTATTTAAGATGCTGCTACATCATGGGAGCATACATACATTAACAAAACGTGATCCTCTGGTTTATTTGTTCTTTTCTTAGTGTGCTCTGCTTAGCTATTGAATGTTCCCAAAGAATCATCTATTATAACCCAGATCTTTAATTTCTAAGTGGTGACAACCACACCTTTGATTTTGTGTGTAAAATTCAAGATTTTATTTCCCAGCATGCATAATTTTATCTACATTACATAAATGGAATGATGGATGACATACATTCTGTCCTGGTGGCTCATCTGCAGCTGTTGGACTTGTAATTTAGATGATATTACTTGGTTAAATGTTTGCTTAAAATGCTGGACTGACTTTTTCAGTACTAACAGTAACATGTCTTTAAAGTTGGAAGACTAAGACGGAGCATGTGGTATTTGGTCTTGCATGAAACAGTAGTCCCTAGAACAGTAGGAGAATTATTGCTACTTCAAGTGTTACTGTGAAACCTAGTAAAGGTAGTCTAAATACATTAGGGTTTTGTATGTCCTACCTTCCCATTGTACACCTAAACCAAAAGAAAATTCCAGTACAGGTACAAGGTACCTTTGTGATGCAAAATACAAAATGAACTTTAATATAACCATTGAAGATTGAAAAAATTAACATTACCTGTTCCAAGGTGGTAACTTTGCACAACCCATTTTTGTACAATAGTCATTTCTTCATGTATCTTGAGCGTGGAGTTTATAGTTAGTGTTACAGTAACTAGTCTCTGGTGAAAAGAAAGCTTGAAAAATTCTCTCTCAAACAAGAAGACAGCTCACTCCTGCTCAAGAAGTATGATTCAAATAGCTGAATGTTGGGAAAGTGTGTTGGAAAAACACTACTTTGTTGATAACTGGTCACTGTTCAGCAGGACCAGGTAAGCTTTTTGTCTGAGCCTCTTACTGTTATGAATTTATTAAAATTCTAACTTGTTTTGGAGCCAGTCTGTTTCTTGTTGCACTACCTTGTGATCCATGGTACTTCCGTTATAATTGTGGGGGCCTTAACATCTTTTAAGTTGTTTTGTAAATCCAGAAGCAAGGATTAGTGAAGGTCTCTCTCCAGACAGTCAGTCGTGGTGCTGGGATGTTCGTGTCTTCTGTGCATCCCATGCCCGTTTATAATCCAGACTCTGTGGGAAAACTTTCTGTATGGAGAAATGCAAGAACCATAAATTGCTTTTATCAAGTACACTGTTATCAGCATGTACATTCTTTATAGTTAAAATGCACTCCATTTAGAAATACAGATTAAAAATCTTACCTATGTGTCACTGCTTGCATGTTAGTGTGGTAGAAGAAAAATAATATGAATATAAGTGGTGCTTCAGTGGATTAAATGGTGTGCTTAAAAAGAAGGTTCAAAAAGATTCTTTGGTTAGGGATCTCTTAAACTGACTTTTAGCATAATTTGGTAGCTTGTTAAAATGCTTGCAAATATGTAACCAACAGTCTTTGTTTAATACTTAATTGAAAAATTTTTTTAGCACATTAGGTAGAATCATCAAAGTGACCCAAGAAGTGATTGACTACAGGGCCTGGATTAAAAAGAAGTGGGGGAGCAAAATTAATTTATCACCTGAACTTGGTAGGTATAGCAGGAAACCAACTTAAAATTTTTTCTTGAATTTGATGTAATTCAGAATACTCATGCCTTGAAATTAATCATTCAGATATACAGGAAAAAAATAAAAGGAACTTGTAACTTTCTAACCCAAGATTAGTTTTCTCTGAGCCTGTTTTTCAATTAGCTTGTTAAACTGCAGCTCTTCTTAGACTTCAAGGCCCATGTGTTTGTATGCTGTGCTCTTAAATGATACTCATGTTTTCTGTTAACAGATAATAGGTTGAAAATAAGAGACCAGATAGCTCTCTGCAATGGAGAACAGCAGCAGAACAGAGACTCTGAACCATCTTACAATCAACACTTGGCATTGTCATTGGCCAGTACACAACAGTTATCCTCTGGTTCATCTGCCTCTTCTGTGTCATCACTCTCCGGCAGTGACATTGTAAGCTTTTTCTTTTAATGGAGTAAACTAGTAAGTAGCAGAGTTTATCTTCAAAGCCTCAATTGATACAATAGCAGTTGATGTGATACTATCCCTCAACTGATACAGCAAATCAGTAATGTCCCCTGCTCAGAAAAAACACTGAAATCAAATATTTTTTTTATTCAATTAAATGGGTCTCATTTCCATCCTAAATCTTTGGTACCCTTTGTGGTAGTAGTTAGATGTAATGAAATATAACAACCCAATTTAACAGTAGCTAATGAAGTAAAAGAATAGAAATGTCTTCATATATCCTTCCATTAAGCAAAATCTTCCGTTGTCAAATTCTGATCCTTGTTCTCCATACCTGAAATTGAACATGAACATTATATTGTGCTGTGAAGGTGAATAATACTCCTTACTGTTTTCAGCCAAGCAGTCAGTTCGTGTTTTAATGATGACAGGTGTACTTTCATAAAGTCTTGTTGTCAGCTTCCTTATTTGAAAGTAATTGCTGGGCTTTATTATAACTTCCTGGAAGAGGAGGCTGCAGTCTCTTGAGATATGTTCCCAGACTCTTTAAGGTTCTGCCAGGTGGTTGTGTTTTGGTATAAAGTTAAATCAGTGCAGAACTGGGCAGTGCAGATTATAAAGCACAGCATTACAAGGCATGAGCAGCTCATCGTAAATCTTCTGAAGCATTTTGTCATAGGTAGAGGCATTGATGGAACAAGATGTAATATGCAGTCAACTATGATAGTGAATAACTGGATGATGCCAAGAGAGGTCCAAATACCTGTTTCTTGACTGGTTTCAAAAACTAGTGAAATACGGAAACAAAAATTGGGAATCGTATTCAATAAAAATTTAGTAACTTTTGAGGGACAAGCACTGCCTTTATATGTTCTGGGTACTTTCTGTAATTACTTTACACTACTGTTTTTTTGGTGTTGAATTGCCTTTTTATGCCACCTTCAGTAAACAGGACAAATGTTTGAGTTGTACCATCTGGCTAATGAAGAAAGAACAGCATGATACTTGCCAGTGATACTATTAGCCATGCTCCTGGTGTAGTTATATCAGTGGGAAAGATTTTGCTGTAATAAATTTTATGAAAAAATGCAAGTATTTCCTTATTACATTGGGAGTGCACAATATTGTGTGGTGAGTCGTTATGAACTCCCCTTAGTCCTGTTTAGCCTGATGTTGAAGGTGAAACTTCATTGCCTGATGCCAGAGAAATTAATGAAAAGTGAAAAGGAAGCTCTCAACAAGATAGAACTGAAATCAGCTTGGGCATTCACAAAGTAAAAGGAAATGCTACCTTTTCTAACAAAATAAAAAGCCATGTCCTTGTGAGAAAGGCCAGGTCATATGTCCTTAGCAGACTGATAGCATGTTATCTTAATTTGGAATGGAATGGCAGGTTTCTGACAAATGACTGATGAGTTCGCCCTACTCTTACTTGGGTGCATGAGGAGGAGCAAGTTCTGGCTGAGCAGTCCTGAGCTGCACCTGATTCAGGAAGAGAAGCCTGTTCTGCCATAGTCAGGTGATCCATGCCATGGTCTGGCGTAATGCTGTGCCCAGGCTGCAGCAGAGAAACATCTAGCATGTGTGACAACTTGGTGTTCATGCCAAAAATTCTGGTGCAGTGTTAATAGGCATGACATGGTGAGCTTTGCTATCAGCTTCAGAATAAGGTAATTATGAATGTGGTGCATCTCATCAGTTTGGAGTTACATGTAGTGTTACCTCTGATCTTGTGGAAGGATTGTTCTTCAGGAAGGATTCTGTTTTTATTTTAAGTTAAATCATCTGAGCTTTTCTGATACTGGAAGACTGAAAGCAAGGTATAGATTATAAAGAAAATGCAGGAGACAAGGAGACCATAGAGTTACAGCTTGCTGACCTCTTCTCAATAATTAAAGTTTTATTTTAATAGCAAGATATTATTCCCTATGTTGCTGTTAACCTTAAGCACAAAGTCTACATTAAGACATTGTTTCAGGAGGTGTGTTTTTCATGACTGCAGAATATCTTTTGCTGTTTATGAGGTGCAAGATCCTATCTGTTAAGTTGGAGGGACTAGATAGCGTATTTGCTTTTCTATTTGCTGCTAAAGTTTCACTGGTAATAGTGATCAACTGCATCTGGTCCTTTCTGAGTTCTACCTACTAATATGATAGAAGTCAGCTTACTTGTGTTGAGGAAGAGGAAATAGGCTTGGAAATGTGTGACATTACTTTGTCACACTGCCCCTCTCCAACCATCCACTCCAGCACAGAAGTAGTTGTATTCTGAAGTCATCACTTCGCTGTTCACTGGTGATAAGTCTGGAGGTCTTGCATATATTTGTCAACATGTCCTGGAAACAATATTGGCAGTACATATTGAGTGTGCAGGCATTATCAGAGCAGTGCAGTATTGCTCATAGGGATCCTAGAATTTTTATTAAACCCTATAATTTGATAGTTGGTTGCAATACAGCATGCTCTATGGTTTTTAAAGATTTGCTTCCTTGGAGTTCTGATAGCATTACAGGTTTTGCATTAATAATCTGTAAATATGACTCAGCAGCTGAAGAGATAAGGGTTCTGGTGTCTTGGACTTACAGGTCTGTCAGCTAAAGCAATGATTATAGATTTATTCTGACAGCAGGAGAACAGGTCTCAGAACAATAACAAGGAGCATGTTTTTCTCGAGACGAGATTGGCATAAACCAGAGCTAACATTCAGAAGCCAGCCTCTCACTGTCTTCGTATGCTCAGAAAAATGGAAGTGTAGGGATATAAGAGCCTACAGATACCACCCTGAGTTCTCCATACTGGTGGCAACCTTTTGAAGATGAGAACCTGAGTAGCACTGAGGAACAAGAGAACTGCCTCCTTCAAGGACAGTCTTCTCTTTCTCCATATATTTTAGATTTATGTGCTTTTTCTCAGCATACCGTCTGAAACTCAGGAGCATGTTTGCTTTCATCTTTGCACATCTAGGATTAGCTTGCAGGAGAACACACTTTTGGGCCACTGTCTACACAGCCCAAAATTAAGAACTGGATCTAATGAGACCAAATCATGATTTGAACAAAAGGTATCCTTTTATAGATTTCCCAAGGTAGCAAAGCTATTTACAAAATGCCTTAGTCTAGCACTGTCTGGCCAATGAAATTCTAGCCATGCTGTCTTTACTATGTGTCTTTAGCCAACTGCAAAATCTTAATCACAAAGGACAGCTTTTCCAAGGGCCAGTAAATTTTGGATCAAAGACCCTCGTGCAAGAGAAGCCTGTCTTTGGGTATCACTGTAACTATTAGTGGGAGAGCTGTTCAGTTTATAGGGTTGTCTTACTGCACATGTCAATGCAGAGCTCTGACTCACTCACCAGTACTTCTAATACAGTTCTTCTCAAGATACTGAGTATTAAAATTCCTGCCTTGTTACCTCGGCTCTGTGAAGAATGTAAATATTAGTGATCAGGAGCAAACTAAAGAACACGTTAAAAAACCTTATGGATACAAGGAATCTGGTTATCAGATCGTATTAGGCTGTTTATATATTTTTCTCAATTACGTTACTTATCAAACTGACCTATGTAGTAAGTCTTCTCTCAATGAAGCTTTCTGCTGATTTCAAATACCCTATGCTGCCCTGAAAAAAAGCAGTGTATATTCCTCACTCCTGCAAACAGGTAAGTTGTGCAATACGATGCATTCCCACATGATCCAACAAATGTTGAAGTGAATAATGAAAGTTGCTTTATAAATGTCTTTGCCATCAAGGACAGTGCAAAGTGTGAATTTTTACTGTATGGAAGCAAGAATCAAACTGGTCTGCAACAGAAAACGAGCCTCTGGCATTAAAAAATCTCACCTTCACACTGAGTTAAGTGATTGCTATGAGAATCTGAAACCAGATGGAATGAGCTATGTGCACCCCCAGCTCTCTACTTGTTTTGGCTGGTTGCAGATATCAGTCTCAAAATCTAAGCAGTGACCAAATTCCTCTTGAAAACGCTATTTGTGTTGCTTGCTTGCTTGCTTGGGGTTTTTTTTCTGGGTGCTTTTTTTCCATTCTGGACCTGCACTCTATAACTGGTGACCAGGACTTCTTGTTGCTTAAGCATTGTGGAGAAATGCTTTTCATTAGCTCAGGAAGTCCTAGTGTAGTGCTAGAGAATATCTACTGCTTGATCAACAGTCTCTGCCAAGTAAGAAATAATCCTAGGTATGTTTTTGCAATCTCATTTTGGTCTGGTTTGATTTCTGGTGCTAAGTATGCTCTGCAGTTTTGATGATGTGATGCCAAACAAAGATTAACATTTTATGTGACAGTGATGCCTGCATTATCAGTAGCAGATAAAACGGCTCATAAGAAATTCTTTAAAGCTCTTTCTGTTACCTTATGGATATATAATGTCATATCCAGTCCATCACAGAAACTCCAAGTTGTCTCCTACAAGTTTGGTTCTAACAAATTTCGTACACCTTCTCAGTGTTTCTGGTGATAATGTTGTGTGGGCTTCTGTGATGAGATAATTTCGTGAAGACCTCTGACTTCTCAAGAGCATGCAGTCATGTCAAGGTAGTTGAAGTTTCAGTGAACAAGGTACCCCTGTAGTCTAGCTTTAGAGATGACACAATCCTTGCCTCTTTTTAACTTTTGAACATTTACAATATCTTCTTTCAGACTGTTTTTGAAATTTTAACTGTAACCCTTGCAGGATTATAAAAACCTTTCATCAGAATGTCAGTGCTTGATCTGCCCACTGTTCAGCCCCATCAGGTAGAGAATATGCTGAGCTTCAGTGTTTTGTGAATGTGTCTTTTCACTGTATTGAAGTATTATGTATTCAGTACCTTGATCAGATGTTACATTCTGAGACTAATATATAAATATGACTGATAAGAATAAGACTCATTATTCTTATGGTTCTGCTGAATGCATACAAGATCCACACTTATTTTTGGAAGTGTTACTTGCTTTGCAATAATTGAGGCTTAGTACTTGAACTCAGCATGCTTAATGAAGTTATCAACCATCTCACCTTTCTTCCTATTAGCCAGACTAAATTTCAGTTTATTAGCAGGAACTATTGTGCTTCCATATTCACAGAGAGAGGTAATAGAGTGTATGACATGCCTTGTCTGGATAAGTGTGCTTTTTTAAAGTGATTAAATCTGAAAGAAAAAGGCATGCTTATCTGCAGTAGAGGCACAGACACTTCAGAATATGTAACAGCTCTTCTTGTAGTCTTGTTAAATCCATCTTAATGAATGATTAATTTGTACAGTTATAGTTGAAATTGTGTGTTTAAGGAGTGGGGGCAAAAGGAAGTTGCCTGCTAAAATTCTCAGCCTGAGAGCAAGGGCTACACACATTTTCCTCTCTTCTTTCTATATGCCTGAATATTCTCGTGTCCTAACCAAAGTAACTGTTCAAATAAGTATGAATAGTTGATCATCTTTGTGTAGAAGAATGCAGGTTTTGTCTTAAGCTTCTCACCTTTCTGAACAAATAGAGGCAAGGTCTTAAAAAGCCTCTTAATGTTTAGTCTTCAGAGAGATATATGTGCTGACTTGCAGACAAGTTGTCTCCAAATAAAGCAGTGGCAACCCGAAGTGCAGGACAACCTGATGTTAGTGGGGAAAAGCATTTAACTGACATTTGATTTGGGGCATTTAAGAATTTAAGCCCCCCCAAATCCTTTAAAACTGCATTCTTTTTTTTTTAATTCTTGCTATGCAGATTACTAACACTTCCTGTGGATCAGAAGGGAACAAATTTTTCCGGTGCTGCTTTTGCCTATTTTCCTCTTTCAATGTATGGGCCCACGTTTGTTTTTGAGGTTTTCAACCTGTATCTCTGACGGTGCTGTGTACTGCATTCTCTCATGCTCTTCTTGGCTCTTCTGTATCAGTTCCTTGGGCAGTCTCTTCTCCATACCCACTTGAAATAAATGTCTGCATAGCTGTAGGAGGCACAGTTTTGAGTACAAAATTCTAAAGTAATTTTATTCAATAAGTTGTTCTAAGCAGTAGAGGATAGAGAGGGAATTTGTAATTCAGCAAGTAAAGTGGGATTTTACTGCTGTGAGGTCAGTGAAGTAAGGAGAGAAGCACATAATTTTGGAAGAGTTGACTTCAGAGTAGTTTTTGGTGCCAAAGTCTAAGTTGTAATCCTGCCATATCTTAACATTCCCTCCCATGGGAAAAGAAAAAAACCCACAGAGGTACCTAAGTCATTTTAGGATGGAAGAAAACCTAAATTCAGTATTTGTAGTCTAGTATGGTGCATGTTCAGCTTCCCTAATGAGTCCTATAATTTAGTGCATAACTTGAAAATCAAACTGGAAATATTTTTATGTTGTTAACAATACAGACCAGTTGAAAGCCTGTGAAATGAAAGTATTGGGGCAACAAAGGAAGTTTTAAATTATGCACTCTTGGGATCTTTTTTATTTAAGATGGCATATCTGAAATATAGGGAGTATTGATAAAACATGGAAAAAGCTTGCAGTCAGGCCTCTCAGGATATAATGAGGTGTGGTTGAAGGGGTACTGTGCTTGTATTTAATCTGGTAGATACTAATTAGATAACTAGTAGATAACGTTTTCAGTTGTCTTTCTGTAAAACAAACATGGATGCTTTTACAGGATGCATATTTTTCAGTTTGCTTGTGTGTCCTATATTCTTTCACTTTTCCCCTTCTGTAATCACAATGACCAATTTCTTTTTGCAATGAAAGGCAGAAAAATCAACCAATTTCACCTTACCTCAATATTTGTATTGGTTATAGGCTGGCCAGTGGAAGTAGAGCAACTGTATTGATGCAAATTATCTTGTGACCTTTCACAGAAGTAGAAATTTTGTTCATCTCAATTCTACCTTATTTACACCATAGTTGAAGTTACGGCTCCACCTACCAGGAAGGAAAATGGCACACAATGTGGAAGAAATGGATGAGGGTGGGGGTTGATTATAAAGTCACCTTGGAAGCACAGTGGTTTATCGAGCAGAGTTAAGTATGCTGGGGCTGAAACCATTCAAGTGAGAGCATGCATTGAAGTTCTTCTCCAAGCTATGAAATGTCTGAAGTTCTCTGGTGTTGCTTTATGTTCAAAGGAGTGTGGTTTTACACTTTACTAAGCCAATTCAGTAATAGGATGTATTTGCTAGCCAAATTTCCTTTCATTAGCTGCTCCAGCTTTTCTGCACTGGTGTTCACCTAATCCTGTGGTGAGCTGATTCAGAACGTAAAACTAGTAAGAAGGGGATTACTGCTTCTGTGGTTCACCTCTGTGGATTAGCTCATAATAATGTCAGATACTAATGCAGGTTTAATGGAGAAGGCCAGAATGGGAAAAGAGGCAGAAGGAGTCAGACTGGCAGCAGTCATCTGTTATATCACTGTAATTGTAAGAAAGGAGAGGAACACTTGAAAATGTACATTGTAAAGTGTTAACTATAAACAACAATTTTCAGTCCTTTGCTTTCAAAGATGGAACACAATTTTTACTGAAATGATCATTGTTCTCTCACGGCTTCCAGCTCCTGAATGGTATGGGAAAGAGAAAAGAAAATGGTTTAATTAGTGGAAGAAATTTTGAGAGTGGAAACAATAAGGATCTTTTTGCCAAGACTTCTGTAGTTCATTCTTGGAGACAGCAGGGTGAAAACCCAAATACATCACATTATCAGGAAACTTGCATTCTATTGTTTAAGTTTAGGATAGTTAGACTCCTTTAGCATTGAGCCAAACTTAAACAGAAGGGGTCATGAATTAATCTTAGGTGACTTCAGCTTTTAAGAAAGCATACTGTCTTGGAAAGCTCTGTAATGGTAGCTGCTGTTAACTGAGAAGTTTACCAGGTATCTTAAGCCTTGAGTTATTAATGGAATTGATGGTCAGACCTAGTTAGTAATGAGTTTTTGGCAAGTAAATATTCTCTTGGGGATGAGGTCCTGGGTCTTTTTATAACAGGAGATGCATTCTGCAGCAGAGTAAAGGATTTTATTTTGATCTCATGCTGTGCCAGGAAGAGAAGTCTGGATTTTAAGATTGCTTCAGTTCTTCATCTGTCATATGACTGCAGTGTTTCACTGTTTCTGTCTAGGCAGAAGTTCATCAGTAACACTTGAGTTTCTAGGTGTCTTCCATACTTTCCTTTTTCCAGCATTAGAGTTCTCAGTAATCAGGGCTATGAGGAGTAGAAGTATTCCTTCTGGATACTAAGCTCTTAATCAGGAAGTTGAAATGGGTTAAAGAGCATGTTTTAAAATGGAAGTGTCCCAGGAGGATAAACCTGCATCTGGTAGTCTTTCTTGGTTTCCAAAAGCGTATCTTTAGATGATATTTTCCTTGCGGGATGAGGTACTCTGACAGGCATTCAAAGTAGTACCATTCAAGAGATCAGGAACTTATCTTGGCTCTTAGTGCAGTCTTGTAGCTTTATGCCTACATTATCTGCTAAAATCAGTTGAGGGATCTTACCCCTTCAGTGAACATATATCTTTTTTAGTGTGACCTCTGTAGCTCTCACCCTAGTAGTGGTCAGAGCTTTTGTCTTCCAGATGTGTACCTAAAGTGTTGAGAGTGTTACCTCCATGTATTTACTTGTAGGTCATCTGAACTTCTGTAGTGTTTCAAGTTTGCATGCTACACTTAAGAATCTGGTCCAGAAGACCAAGAAAGATTTAATCCTTCAGTGTAGACAGTGCTCATGGAAAATCAGATTTGTTCACATTGGGCTCAATTTTCTGATCAGAGCTTAATCTTTCGGTTTAAGAAGGGTAGTGCTGCTCTTCACGGAAGGATTTTGTTGAGAAGTCACGATACCAACTCCATACAGTAATCCTATTAGCAATCCAGGAATGCCTTAGAAGAAAGAAACAACCTGCTTGTATCAGATATGTTTCAGTAAATAACACTTGAGGCAGAAGAACATACCTATTACAAAATTAAAGCAACACAAGCTTCATTTGTGGTGAAATCTAATCTCAGTTAAATCTCAGCTCTTTTCCATCTGCTGCTCTTTTCCCTTTTGAGCAACTTTTTGTTGCTCAAAAGTCCCTTAGAAATCTCACTAATGAGAAGTGTCCCATCTGGGTTAGGTATGTTAATCTTCAGGGATCTAATTGTATCTAAGCAGAAGAGAAAGGGGAGATCCTTTGAATGGAGACACTAAAATTGTTCTTTGGTCAGGTTTGTGAAGGCTGCATTGCAGTAGATTTGCACATTGGTTTGGCTAGACAATAAGATCCCTTTTTCCATCCCATCTGCTGGCTCGTGGGTACTTGTGAGCATGCTTAGAACTTATCTGTTCATTTCCCCCTCTTCTCATAAGCTTTTTAATAATTCCATGACCAAAAGTGTCCAATCTTAGCCTGTTCCCATGGTGTTGATACCGTAGGATTGGGCAAAGGAGAAAAATGGCATCTAATCCAGGCATCAACTAAGCTTCATTTTTGGTCAGTGCTACAGCATGTAGTTTCCCGCTATGATGAACATATTTATTAAAGAATAAACATCTGATCTCATAAATAAGAACTTTCTGCACAGATTCTTTTTACGAGTATGATGTGTCTCTAGTGAATTCATGATGTAGTTATCTGCTTCAGAAAGGCATACTGTAACTTTTGTCACTAGTTGAACTAACAGGCGAACAACTCCTTTCTTTCTAGAACTTATTTTTTAGTAAGCACAACTTTATGGAGACCAATAAAAGACTGGTTGTTCTAACAAATTGGTTTTATTGAGGACTCTTTCTACTTGAGTATTCAATTCAGCTGGGATGCAAGTTCTGCTTTGTAGTAGCTTATTGCTTAGGCTACTCAGTATTCACAGTTGTCTGTCTCACTTATATAGTCTTTTTCCCCAAGAAAAGCTTTGAAATAATTTCTTGTTTCTGTTCTTGAGCAGCCTATTCTCTAACTGAAGAATCTAATTTGGAAAACAAGGCCATGTGAGGGCAAGTAGTAGTGCTGAGATCTATTTAAAGTTTGCATGATTTAAGTGAAGAGTCTTTGCTTCCCGGCAATTAATCTTTAGAGACAGAGCAATAGAATACTTCAGTAATTACTTTAACAGTAAAGATCTGTGATGACCTGAGCCAATAATGCCTTTTAATGTGGTAACTTCTAAACTACTAATTGGCCAAGCCCCATCTCTTGCTATATTTTGAACCAGACAGCCGGGAGTGGAAAAAATGCTAGTGGTTGGGATAAAGAATAGGTTTTTCCATTGTTTTTAAGTTCAGAATTCTTTGGAGTTAAGAGCGTGGTAAAAAGCAGCAGTAAAATGTAGGGAAAGATACTTCTGCCATTATGTTATGGCTGAAAAGTAAGTTTTACAACTTTTTTTGTGTTCAAAGTTGTTTTAAAAGGCTGTAGCTTGCTTTCCACCTTTCTTAACTTAGAAAATAATTGGTCGTTTAAGAACTGAGGTAGTCAGGTGTTTTCAGACTTCAATAGTTCCTGTAAACCTCTGAATCTGTGCTTGCCTCCTTGTTAAGTGCTCCAGATACACAGTACTTCAGCATCACGAGTATGTCTGTTTAGGATGCATCTGAAATTGCTGGTGATCAGGCCGGAAGGAGGAAGAATAGTAATCAGTGATACCAGTTCCATTTGCAGTATCTTTTCTGTTATCCTGCATCCATCTTGCTTTCCCTGAAGAATTATCCCTCAGATTTCAGGTGGAAAGTGAGGGGAGCAGAACTCCCCATGAGCAGTGGTGTGTGTGACTGGCGCATGTATACTGCTCTCGACTGGCAGAGCATCAGCTTGTTTCTTGGTAGGTGGAGCCCTAACTTTGCTGTTGCTGGGTGGAGTGGGAGAACAATGTAGCAATTAGAGTGAGTAACTTTGTCGTACAATCCAGAACACTGTTTAGAGGACTGAATCTGTCATGACACCTAAAATTCTTGCCCTTCTATCACCTACAATGTTGCTGTTCTTGTTCTGTTTTTTCCCAGCCTTAGTTCTCATCTTTTAATTTGAATTTGGTAGAGACATAACTTTGGCTTCAGATTTGTGCTGACTGGAACTGACCTGTGATTGCCATAGACCTGTTGACGTTGTCTTAATAGAGGTTCAGTTAAACTTTTGCTAGATGTATAAAATAAACATAGTGCTGACTTTTGCTTTATTTTTTTTTTTTTACTATTGAAAAAATTCATTATGTTTTATAGTATTCACTTGAGTTGATATTTGGGTGCATTTTCACGTGCATAGTCTGAATATACTGTACTTTCTGTAAAGTTGCTTTTCTTTTCCCCTTTTTCTCTGCCAAAAGGAATCAGATACACCACCTTGCACAGCTCCTAATGTTTACCAGTTCAGTCTTCAAGCACCGGCTCAGCTTATGGCCAGTTTAGCGCCCGCATTGCCCCTGCCAAGTGGTAAACCCCAATCTGCGCCTCCGAGAACCTTGATAATGGCCGCCAGTAATCAGGTATGAGCCAGCAACTCTGTCACGAGCAAGCGATCACCTCGCAAGTGCAGGTCGTGTGCGCTGTGCTGTCAGTCTAAAAGCCTCCGAGTGATGTGCTCACTCATACAGCATGTGCTAAGCTTCATGTGGTCATGAAAGTACTTACCTGCTGTGTCAGAGGTGCGGGGAGAGCAATGGGTGGGAAAGGGTTTAGAGTAGAAGAGCCCCTCCACGACACAGACACCTTAGGAGTAAGTGAAAGAACGGGTGTCAGGTGTCTGACTCTTTCAGTTGTATTTGAGAATCCTGGTGCTCAGCTAGTGGGATATTTGTAGATCTTTAGGCTATTTAATTTCCGCCAACGTATATGTGGTGGAGCTGTAAGATAGTTTTTGAATTTTAAGGAATAGTACTGGCCTTTCGAGGCTTGTTTAGTTGTCTTGATTTTGAATTATTAGAACAGATTTGGTTTTACTTGTAATTTTCTGTAATAAATTTTAAAGGTAGAGAACAGAAAATTAATTATGGACAAGTGTACAAGAATTTTTACCAAAAAATTAAGTTTGCATAAATGTGCTGGGACCTGAATTTTTTTTGGCTAATGTGTCCATTCTGGTACAACCTCAGTGCATCTTTCTGCAGGAAAACATTCCCTCAGTCTTGATAATTACAGCAATTAGTAAAACACGCCCCACATGAGGCTTAATGCAAATTATGGGTTGTAGGTTGCCTATGATAACAAAACAGCGAGCTGGTTTCTTTGAAACTTAGTTTTGGTCAGGTTCTCGTAAAGTTTTCCTTCTTCTCAGAGTCGTTCTATCAAAGTGCTTGGGAATCTAGGACCAGGAGATTTTCAACTTAATGACTTTGCCTTTTTTATTTGATTCAGCACTTACTTACCTTCATGGACCTTCACTGGACACTCTCCCATTTGCCCATGACAGAGATACAGACACACACAACTCCATGTGTGACCTCACCTGTGCTGAGTAGAAGAGAAATGGTCACTTCCCTTGACTTGTCCTTGCTTTTAATCTTCTAACTGATTACACAGATTCTTCCCCTCCTTTCTTTCCCTACTGCTCAGTCCCACCTAGGCAGTACCAGCTTACCTGCAATGGAAATGTATTAGTGAGATGCTAATAGAGTAATTTATTTCTATTTAGTGTCTGCAATTGAGTATTCACTGGCTCGTGAATACAGGACAGTCTGAAACTTCAGAAGTTTTTTTAGAATAAAACTGGAGAGCTATTTTAAGTTAAACTTCACCTAAAATACAAACTTAGTGTGGATTATTCTTTCCTTAACAGCTCTGCTTTTCTGAAGAAGTACCCTGGAGCTAGTTAGGAGGCATGTAGTTGTTAGTACAAAACAAGTTGGCATTCAGAGTGTTTGCCACCATTGTGAAGAGGCAGTGTGTTGTGTGAATTTTGGATCTCCGTTGGAATTTTGAATCTTGGAAGACAACTGCTTTGTAGCACTTTTTCTGGCTTTCTGTTCCTTGGCTGTCCTTTCAAGTGATTGTTAACTGTTCTGTTAGTAGTTTTATAGTACTTATACATTTAAAAGTGGGAATTTTTCTGTGGCTTTGCTTAACAAATGTGTGCGGTTGAGAGTCACATTAAGTCAAAAGAATTTCTTGCTACCTATAGTTTAGAAATGGGATAATGGGATTTTTTGCATTGAATTTACCAAAAACTTATATTTTATGAAATAGAAGTGTTCTTTTTTGGTAAAGTTTATGATTGAGTCAGAAGTAGGAAATGAAATCATTTTACCCAGAATACTGTAAATATCTCCTTTCCACTTCCAACTTTCTGGAGCATGCCTGTGCTAGATTAGGCCAATGGTTTTTCTTTTGAGTTGATGTAACTTGAGACCCAGCTAGCTTATAACTCTTAATAGGTACATTCTACCATCTTAGAGGACTGCTGCCCTGATAGATTTGAACATGTGCAAGACTTCCTTAAAAGCAAGTCTTTCATACTCAAAAGGTTTTGAAAGGGGCTCATTTGTCTGCATGGTGTCTTCAACTTTTTCCCTGGCAACTTTTTCCACCTCGGTTCAGCTTGGAAAGCTGTACCTAGATGTCGAGCACAGCTCTCAGAAGCAGGAGGTGCCAAGAGCACTAACTGTATTTTGAACTAATTACAGCCTTCTAGGCAAGTTTGCTGCTGTTAAAGCTTCCTGGTATTTTCATTTTTGAAACACGTTTGGTGTGATTACCGATTCTATTTATGTACTGCATAATTAACTGGAGAATTTCCAGATAGTTCAGGGACTGATTAAGCTCCTGGTGCAGGTTTGTGTGCTTTTCAGGATCATCATCATCCATCATTTTTCCAAGGTAATCATTCTTCTACTCTGTTGACAGCAGTTTGAAATTTCACTTGGGTGAGCAGAACAGTTTATGAAGCAGTGCTGCCCACTAGAAATAAGCAGAAAAACAGATGTTGACATGTGTGTCCAGATGAGTAGAGGGGGCAGAAATTGCTTGGTTGGTAACTTCCCAGGGAGAGGAGGGGACTACATTCCCTGTTCCTTTGACATAAGTTTAATTCATGCTAGATTGCTGTTCGCTAGGTTACCAAAATGAAGACAGAAGAAATTTCCTTTTTCTTAGGTCAGAAGAACTCTTTCATTTAAGATGCTTTTTTTTTCCCCCAAAGGGTTGTGTTTTGATTCCAAATCAAAACACAGTAAGCACCAGGCCCTCTGCTGCGCTGGCTGGCTCCTAGTGTGTCTGAGAAAACCTCCACTAAAGATGAGTGGTGTCTGATTGGGAATATGTTCGTTGCCATGGAGACAACTAGGAAATGAAACCTTAATGTCAGTGCTGAAATACCACAGTCAAAACTTGTAAAAGGACTTGCAGGAGTAGGTTCTTTTTTTTCAGATTCTTTGGAGTTTGGCCAAATAAGGCGGAACATTTAAACTTATAAACTGCTTTTTTATATTGCGTTACAGGCACTTTTGTAGCTAACATCGCTTCAGAGTTTGCTTTTATCCAGAGCAACTGTTAATCGTGTTGCCTTGTCTCACTAGTACTGCTGATACTGCTGGTATCTCTGAAATAATAGCTGAAAGGTTAGCAGCATTGCAAACAAAATTGGTCAGGGACTTGAGTAAAAAATATATTTCTTTCAGATGAGTGCAAACAGTTAAGTGTAGTTCATTTGGATGAAAGTTAAGTTTGTAAAGACACAGTTTAATTCATGTCAGTGCAAAACTTTACCAAATATTTCTGAGAAGGCAGGTGTCATCAATTAGCCAGTGTACAAATATGCTGAATTCCATTCGTATATTGCGATACTCCATGGTTTTCAGTATGCCAGCTTCAATTTAGAAATGACCTGATTTGTTCAATGGCATTTTCAAGCTGTTTAGGTACTGAAGGTTTCTTCACTCAACCAAATGACATTTTTGTTATTTTTTTACTGAGAATGCTCTCGTTTAGGGTGCAATATTTTTTTCAGTGCCCATGTGTTTTCATAGGAAAGAGGCTATGGTTGTATACTTCGGAAACAGTTTTGATTCTCAATGTCAGACGCCCATCTTCTGTGTATGACAGAACATTGTTTGGTTTTTAACACATGCAAAACTTAGGAGAAGATGATGTTGTATTTCCTTTCCTAAGGAAGGAAGAGAAGGAAAAACTGCGTCCGAGTTTCAGAGGTTGTTCAGCTGAAAACAGTACCAGAGATTTTTCATTTAGGTCGTCCTATATTTATATGGACAGTCTTTATGTGGTCTTATCCTTTCTTGTATGGAAACTGACTTTGCCTGACCAGACCCTGGATACCCTGATCTGACTCTGCTTGCAACAGAATGTTGGATTAAGTGGTCTCCAGAGGTCCCTGTATAAACACACAGTCTAGATGTTTATAGGACTGTGTGAGAGCCTCATTGGCCACATTGGTGGTTGCTTCCTGAGTACTTTTTGAGTTATAGGAAAGACAAAGTAAAGTCTAAATAGTAGTTTCTTAGAAACATAAACAAGCCCACCATAAATAAAAGACTTCTGGAAATGTAGAAGTCATACCTTTCTTTTGTTTGCATAGACCTCCTTTATCTTCCAGTGTCATTGTAATCAGATTTTTGTTCACAAACTGAGATGGATTTGAATAATCACACATTAATTTCCTCTGCAGACTTTTTCACATGTACTGTAGTGGTATCTCCTCATCATTTGGAAAGAGGTTTTCTTTCTGTAGTAGTAGTTTTTCTGTTCCAAATAAAAAGTGGGGATTCTCAGTGAGGTAAGATTTCTCTTTAAAGTCTGAAATTGTCAGCTTTGTGCTATAAAAGCTCTTGTTCCCTGTAGTGACAAGTATGCAGATACATTTCATGGCCCATGTCACAACAACAGCAAAGTTGCAGTATGAATTCTGTCTTCTGGTAGCATTGTTTTGACTCTTGCCCCTCAGTTTTGAAACTTGGGTAGTGACAAGATCAAAAAGGGTATTTATTTCATGTGTCATTCTACTTTCTTTACCATAACATAGTTCAGTATTTGCTGCGATGCCGACAGTCTCTACTGTCAGTCACTCATTTTGGGGACTAGGCCCTCGGCTCTCTCAAATACTCCTTTGTCTTGGAGCTGCTCATACTGGTCTTGTCTAGCCTGTTGTGAAAGGCGAAGAGAACCTTGACCTTTGTGTGGTAGCTCTGCCAGTAGCCTGTAATGAAGTGAAATAAGATATGAAGGATTGATATAATCTGCTCCCTTGCAGCTTAAATTTTTCCAGTTCTCTTGTGTTGGAATCGTGTATAATTTTTCTTGCTTTTGAGCTCTTTCTAGTCTCCATGTTGATTTTTGTTTTCTTTGCTGTTCTTGTGGTTGGCTCCATAACGGCTATTTTCTCCTTTTAATAACAGCAGAAAAGAGTTTGGGCTCATTTTATAAAATCTGTTCAGGACTCAAGATCTAATCAGTTGTAGCTGAAAGTAGCCTGTAGGTCCCAAAAAGAGAAGTGTCTTTGTTTGTAGTGCTTTGGCCCTTATTTCCCTAGATTGCTGGTACTAAACAACTTTTGGAAGAACTTGTTTTGGTTTTTCTCTACTTCAGCTTAGAAATCTAAACCACATAGAAATCTTACCAGGTTAAGAGTACACCCAGGTAGCACTTGCAAATATCTTGTAGAATCCTGTTAACCAACCTAAAGTAATGAGGCTAGTTTGCCTAATACTTGCCTTATTGCTTATGCAGTTGTGACTAAGATGTTGGTTAGGTCGTTGTCCATTATTTCTCTGCAAAACAATGAATTCATTTCATAAAGAACAAGAAGATAAGTATTTTAGTGTATTTACAGACATTATGCTCAGAAAGTGAGCGAGTGCTACAAGCCTAAAATAGAGAATTTGGAAATAGTGCAAACTTCGTGAAATATTTTGAGACTGCACGTTAGGTTATTTAAGGGATACCTAAAATGTTAATGGTACATGAAGGTAGCTCTGAATACTACTCTGGTATTTCATGTGAAATGATTTTGAGGTGTGTGAATTTGATTACAAGTCTGATCAACTGCAGACTAGATGTAATCATGGCCTTTAATCCTGTACTTTTAACAACAAAATAGTAAATATGTAATCTTTCAAAACTGTCTTATACCTTTTCTAAGCTTTTTCTTTACCTCTGTAAGTACTTACCAATTGTTTTGGAGCACTGTATGCATAATCTCTTTTGAAGTTGAGTACAGATGCTTTATTACCAACATTTCTCTGCCTTTTTTTTTTCTCCTAACTTTAGAAATGCTATCAGGCAAAAAAAACCAAAAAAACAAAAAAACAAAACAAACAAAAACCCAAACCAAAAAAAGACCAAAATGATTCAGAAGCCTGTTTATGTTTAGAGTTTAGCTCTGTTATGTTACTTGTGTTATTTCAAATTGTAGGGGATTGATTTTTGGCTATAAATTTTCTTTTTGAATAATGGCAGTCTTTAAATGTCAGCAGTTTTATATAGTAAATTTGCCAGTATTTAAGAATAGAAGTTTGGTTTCCTTAGCAAATAATTACTTGGTTATTTCTATTGCAACCAAATTTCTTTTCTTGAGATTTTTCTGAGGCTTTTTCTTTATTTTCTTTTTTTTTCCTCCTGGTTTTTTTTTTTTTTTTTNTTTTTTTTTTTTTTTTTTTTTTCCCTCTCGTAAGTTCTGGGGTTTTCTATTTATTTGTTCATATTTTTTTTCTATTTTCTGTTGTTGTTTTTTTTCCTGGAAACTTATTTAACCTGGTATGTAATGCAGAATTCCACCTTACCTCCACCCCCAGGCTTGTCTTAAATGTGAATTCTTTAATTTTCCCTCCAGATCTAGCAGATTATTCAACACAGCTAAAAACAAAACCAATTCTATCATTCAGTTTTTGAATCAATAGCCCTAAGATGGGAGAGATTGTTCTATCTAGAGAAATAGATCCAAAGAAGTTGAAACCTTTAAATCAAAGATTTATCCGTTGTATCACAGATGAAGGGCTTTCTTTTTGGATAACCTGATCTCTCTCTAGCCATCATCTGCTAACAGACGTGTTATCTCTCAGTGATTGTGTGACACCTGGGCATGTACGTGTCCAGAAGTTTTTGCACAAGAGAAAGCTGTTTGATACAGCCTCTTGAGATTTACAAAAACGTGAAGTAAATTTCTTTTATCAAAGATCCTGAAAGAAGCTAGGTGAATGATATGTATCCCCTTTTAAACAGTTAACTAACTGGAAGATGAGGAACTAAAATTCAGTTTTTGTAAGAAATGGAGTTCACCAGTAAGGCCCTGCAGGAGTTCGTGCTGCCTGATGTCTAAAAGGCAGTGGATGAGCCTGGTGAAGTTTGCTGGTGGTGTGAAGCACCTTAAGAGCTGCCTGAGAAGAGGTGCAGAAGGACCCTTCAAGGTGATGCACCAGGAGGGAGAGAAATATTTTAAAGTTTGTAGAGAGTGGTAGGCCCTGAGCTGATAGTTTCTTGTAAAGATGACTTAATGATGTTTTTGCAGAACACCAACAGTAGGTGTAATTTTGCTGCCTCTTTCCTCATCAGAGGAAAGTCAAAACACAAGTGGAAGTGGAATAGGGAAAGAAGTTGATAGTAATCAAACACATGGAACTGCTTCTGTGTGAAGAAAGAATGATTGTTTAACCTTGACAAGATGAGGTATATGATCCAGGTCTGTGTGGACATCAGCAGTGTATGAAAAAGTTAAGAGAGCAGAATGACAAGGTATTATTTACTCCAAGAACTGATAGATCATCCCATAGTAGGCTCAAATTAAATGTGATGCTCATTTAAGGTGTGAAATGCCATAGCACAGGATGCAAGATGTTAAAAGCTGATGGTTTCAAAAAACCAAACAAACTAGTGAACAAAATGTAGTTGAGAACTAGTAAATATAAAGCTATCACCTGTGACTGAAGTGGTCCCTGAGTCAACTTCCTTAAGGACCTCTGTCAGCTGATTAGTCATAAGTGGTGGATTCAGATCCTGATCCTATAGATTGACAGTCTTTATCTTGATGGCCTAAAAACAATGCAGAATGCTTCATCGCAAGCTAGAGTTCACGTTCTGGCTAGGTTATTAATCATTCTTTGAAAGTTTGTTTACCTTTTGAGCAAACAAGGGGTATGGCATCTTTCAGGATAGAGGTAGATGGACTTAACTGTCATACTTGCTGTGCTCCTTGTCTGGTCTTGGGGTCACCTGCCATCCTGCCCCCAGTATTTTTTTTTGGTGAATCCTCACTCATATTGAAGAAGAAATTGCCAGATTTTTCAAATTTTCAGCTGAAGTGGATGGATAAGCTTCCTGGAAGTTTGTATGCTCCTTGATCAGACTTTTGTTCTGGTTGTTCAGTAGCAATACTAAAGTTTTCCTCTGTCTTTCTTCAGCATATAGTAGAGGGTAACTGTGATGACTGGCTACTTTTAGTGTTTTGACTATTAGAGGGTCATTTTTAGTATTTTGATGTCATTTCAAGTAAATGTTTATATATAATTGAGTCAGAGATACACTTATTGAACTAGAAAACTTTGCAGGAGAATGTGACAAGATGGTGTGTTTGCTTGAAGGACTATTTGCCAAAAATACAAAACAATCTAATTTTTTTTTTTTAGTTTCATGTTGACTTGCTAAAACATCTACTAGAACCTATTTATGAAACGTACATCAATAAATTATGTTTGGGAAGTCATGTCTCTTAAGAATGAAAAATTCTTAGCTTGCATTTCCTCTTTCTGTTTGTCCTTGCATTATTTTGCCACTGGTAGTCTGAGGATAACACTTAATGTGTCTATCTTGAGAGTTTAGAAGTTGCATGTTGAAGGTTGCTGTAGGAAACTGTACAAATCCAAAATCGTTTTAAAGGCTTTTTGCCACCCTGCAGTTAACTGTGGTTGTTCCTCAACACTAGTCTTCACCACTTCATGTCTTTCTGGATGCTCAGTGTCTCTTCTAGTTACAGTTTGACAGTAAAATGTTGCTTATGGAATTACGCTTTCAGTAAGTGTTTTTGTTTTGTGCACACAATTGTAATTGTGGCTTGGTGTTCTTGTTTCTTTCTACTTCACACTTGTTTGGAAATAGAGAATATGAAATACCTGCAGCTACTTTAGTGTTCTCAGCAGTTGTCTCAAATGTTAGCTCTGTGTTCTTGTTTAACCACTTCAGGTTAGAATTAGCTTTTGCTACAGGCAATCAGTGGTCTGTTGAGTTATTGCTGTCAGACATCAGGAAATGTTGCTTGCATTGATGTTATCAATATTTAGGAAGTCTTTCAGTTTCATCTTCTGAAACTCTTATACCTATTTTAAGTACATACAAGCCAACTTACTGTATGCCAACTTACTATATACATCTATACTGATAGAGATGCCTTATGGTGTGGTAGGTTTACTCAGGCTGCTACTAAACCTTCTGGGCAGTTTTTGTTCCAAGTTACTGGAGATCCCCCAAAGAAAGTGTCGTGCTGTATTTCTGATCACTTAGTTGTTTTGCCTTGGTCTGCCTGTGAGGTGCAGTCTAGGAGCTGTGTAACCTGATGATCAGACCAGTAGGATTTACAAGCTCCTCACAAGCCATGCTTAGTTTGCCTGTCACTGCCTTGAGATTGTGGGAGAAGCAGATTTTTACTGCCCACGCATTAGCTCATGTGATCATGCCTTTATATTTGTCCATGATGTTTCTGAAAGACTTAAGTATCTCACTTGGTCATGCTTTTGCTAAGATACTCCAAAATAGACACTATCTGTCACATTTAGTGTTTTATGTGGAAGTTCTCTGGTTTTATAAGGAAGTTGTACAGTGAGTATATTTCGTGCTGAGATACGAGGGTTTTAAGGATGCTTTGAAATCTACACCATTTCATTTGCAGGACGTTTTCTTCAGAAAACACTTAATAAGCTGTTAGTGCCTTGGGACTTGCACAGCTACAATTAAACAAGCATGAAAAGACCAGTTGCTTCAAGCAGTGTTTTGTGGAAGTGACTTATATGTTGAGGAAATACAACTCGTAATATATGTTCTGTTTGTTGTTTTTATGCCTAAATGAATGCTTATCTTATTTTGGTTGTTTTTTTTTTTAGCAGCACACTGGAATGAAGTTTTCCATGAAAGGAACTCATAACCAAGGCAACAGCTACAGCCCCGTCAGCAGTGGAGGCATGAGGCAACCAGTTGGTAACCGAGGACACCACCAGTACAATCGTAATATATGGAGAAGGAAAAAACACAGAGACAGTTTGCCCATCAGTCTGAGCAGATAATGGCAGATGCCAAAATGACCTTCCCTGTTCAGACAAACTGAGTGAGTGCCACTCGACTTGAGGGATGGAGACCAGCGTCCAGCACATCGTTTTATTGGTGTTGCCAAATATCTGCAGCTGACTTCTTTGCATGTTTCTTTGTGTGGTGGTTCAGTCCATCTTCAAGAAGTAGTTGTGCTTATCTGTGAAGCCTTATTAAATGTGGAAGTTTGTTTTCTGCCTTCCCACAATGGTTCATTCAGTGCCGAAGCAGCTCTGACAATAGAACTGCAAGGACATTTACAAATGCTGTAGCTTTTTTGCTGTGGCTATATCTGTTCCTTTTCTTTTATTTTAGAAGTGAAGGAAACTTCAGCCCCTTGGAATTATTTTTTTTTTCCTTCTTTGCAGCAGATCAAGTTGGGAATTCATAAAAGTAAATTTGCTGCTCTCCTGTTCGGTTGTGGTTTTTTTTTTGTTTGTTTGGTTTTTTTTTTTTTTTTTTTTTTTTTTTTTTTTTTTTTTTTTTTTTTTTTTTTTTTTTTTTTTTTTTTTTTTTTTTTTTGTTGGTGGTTTTTTTTGTTTTTTTTTTTTTGAAAGCTCAATTTTTTTCTCTGTAAATATTGGAAGTATAATTTGTGCAATAACTTGGAATTTTTAATTTAATTTCATATTATCACATAAGTTATATTTAAGGGGAAGAGGTTTTTTAATTTACAGATCCTTTCCCAGGTTGCATTATCTAAGTTGGGGTCATAGTTTTGGCAGGTTGTCTGAGCAGTGTTATAAACATGACATTTGGTAGTATTTGAGGCTTCTTGATTCACAATGAAAGTGCGATTTGGCTTACAGTTTTAAGAATTTACTAAGCTCCAAAGCATTTTGACCCTGTGTTTTTTAGCTCATTGTCTGGCCTCTATCAGTCGTCTTGCTCTGACCAATGAGTTTTAATTTTCTTTAACTAGACAACAAATCCAACATTTGTAGTACCAGAAGTAAACCTTTTGAGAGGAATGGGAAAAAGGTTGGTTCAAGTCCTGATATGAAATTAAAAAGCTGTGAACTACATGCTTTGATGCATTTTAGTAATGTAACCTGTTAATGTTTGGGTTGAAACAACACTATTAAACAGAGGTACCCGGCTTAAGGAATGTGGAGAAAGGAAATATGTTGATTCCATTAAGGAATCTGTATAGTAGTATGCATTAGTTCTGTTAAGAGCAAATATATAAAAAGTACTTCAGCTGCTCTAAGCATTACAAGAAGTATCTTTTAATGTGTTGCAGGAGAGCACAGCCCAGTGTTGTACACAGTATGAGTGGCTGGCACTTAATTTACAGATGCATACAGGTATACTATGCAAGTGTGTATTGCCATGACAAACACTGTCTTTAACTTTTTGAAAAATGTACATCCTGCCTAACCCTGAGTTTTTAAAGCACCACAGTTGTCCTGGGAGTAGGTCACATCTCATGCCCTCTGACTTCCCTGTTTTTTAAGTGAGAGTTCTTAAGCTATACAGAAAACTACAGGTAAGTTATGTAAGTCCACTAGCAGAGAAAGCTGAAGAATCCTGTTAACAGGACATCTATACTGTGTACAGATATAGAAGGTTTTAAAACTGGTATCTGAATATTGAAATGAGGTGTCAAGCATGAAGCTTTTTAATATGCTGTATGCCTTTGAAGCAGAAGTAGTTCATGTTATTACTGAATCTGTCAAACACAAACAGGTCCTTGAGGGGAGAGAGGGCAACATTCCAAAGTAGAGTAGTGCATATCTGTTTGCAGAAAGTTTGTCTTAATGCTCCAGACTCATCACAATAAAAAAAGTTCTAAAAATTGTTGAGCTGATTCATAAATAATATCTAAGGGCTGTTACATGAGCCTGTACTGCTTAGTCTTCACACACTAGCAATATTGAGCATAACTACATTAAAGAGCCTTCGGAGGCTTTAATTGGTGTCTTATATTAGCGTCCATTTTAAAGCAAAACTCATTTGGAAAGTGGTATCATGTAACACTTCAGTCATGGTGAACCAAAAGAATTGGCCTGGCTATCACTGTGGTTATGTGCTACAGGTTTAAAAAAATGTTTAAATTTTTTGTGTGGACAACTATGTGGAAGCTAAAATTGACATATTTTTATGTAAAGTTTTCTATTCTTTGATTTTTAATAAACTTTGGAGACCAGTCACTCTTCTGTACTTTTTTTTTATGGGAAACTTAATGGATGAAGTGACACTTGACCTTGTCCCCATCTTTGATGTACACTTTGAACATCTGCTTTAAATGTTCATGCTGAGCACCTTCAGAATGGGTTTGGAAGGTGGATGGGTGCCCTCAAATGATGGTGATGTGTTTCTAAAGGGAGTAATGAGCATGGATGTTGTAGTTGTGGATCACTCGATAATGAGGAAGCTGATAATGTTCACTCATAATGAGCTGGAGGTAGTTCCCACAGTATTCTCAAGAGGAGATTGACTGACTGATTCCTGGGGATACCTTAACTTTTCATTAACTTTTTTTTTCTAGTCCCTCCCTGTAGTTTCTAAATTCCTTTCAAAATCTTCATCTCGGTTTCAGCCTCCTCAAAGATTGGATGTATCTTATTTTTTTTTTTTTGTTGAGTTCTAATAACCCTCTGAGAGGACTCTGAAATGTCAGCAACTGACTCTAGTTCAAAATTTTGAAAAATTGGTCTTTGGAAGGAAGTAGTATAAATCTGTGAACACTGAGAAAGGGAACTGAAGTGTTTTTAATAGACAGCAACGCAGGGCTAGGGATCGACAATCAGAGAGGCCTGTGGTACTTGGTCATTCTTAATGAGTATCTGCTGGAGAAAAGCAGAGAAGTGGTGGTAAGGGAAAATAATAACCACTCAGTAGCAGCTGGGATAATAACAATTATTTTCTCTGTCAAGGCAGTTAGCCAGTGGGACATGGCTGACTGACAGAGGGGTATATAATCTCTGCAGACACAAAGATTTGGTGCAGCAGCACTGGTTTTGTAACTTCTGTTTTCCCAGACTCCACCTTTTCCCTCTTTCTGTCCAGGTGATGATTTTGCTTTATTCTTCCCACAGATTCTGCTCAACTAATCTATCCTTGTTAGTAGTCTGCATTTAATGCATTAGGATTCTCCCTTGAACCCTTGTTCCCTGATAAAAATCTGAGATATCCCCTTGATCCCAGCCCTAGTGACTATTTTGTACAGTGTTCATAGGCAAAACTTCAAAAGACTTCTGAAGTCACGGATAAGATGTGGAAGGAAGAGACTGCAAATTGAATGGACGGATGGCACCCAGAGAGTCTGTCATAGGAAGAGCTCAGTTGTGATCTATTCCTGTCTACAAGAGATGTCAATGCCAGTGTTGCATCGGACTTTCCCTGTAACTCCATCCCAGTGCACTGGGGCAGGGTAAGAAGACAGAATTGTGACTACTGGTACCATGGTGCTGGTTCAGCAACGTTTCTTCCTATGGGAACAGCCTCTTGAGAATGGGCATAGCAGTAGTCAGAGTAGTGTTGGAATACAGCACACCTTCAAGCAATGTGAGCTCTTCATCATTTGTGGGTAAAAGGCCTAAATTGTGAGCTAACAGCCAACTGATAACTCTGTGTATATGTGTGGGGAAGTAAATGTGTCAACTTCTGTGCTCTCAAGGACAAGAAGCTGCCTACTTGCTGACTGCTGCCAGTGTAGTCTGGTTGTAAATTTATTAATACCTGGACTAAACCAAAGTTATGACTGGAATTCTTCAACTGAAAGACATGACAGAGCCATCAATTAGGTGGCTGCTCTTATGCATTTACACTGTTTTGATTGGGGCTTGAAGCGTTGTGGAAAGCAGATGTGCCACAAAAGGAGGATTTTGGAAGTGGCCTTAGAAGAAAAGCCCGAAAAGAAACATCTTGGAGATCAGGAAAATGCGTGAAGAAAAATACCAGAGGATACCTCAGAACCTTAACTGATAGTGCCTGTCTAAAACTTTGGTCACAGTTCTCAGTGTTATGCTACTGCAAAAGTTTTAGCTTAGAGCTGCCTATGGCACAGTGGCCTTTTGGTTTCATATCAATTAAGGATTCTCCAACTATTTGCTTTTTTCATAATCCTTTTCTATTGATGGATTGTTGCCTGAGTATAAAAAGAAATTATGACTGGCCCATGTGCAGCGCATACTGATGATATGTGTGTCTGTGTGTGAGGTCAGGAAAGACAAAGGGCATCTCATCCAACACCAGCTATTTGCCCCTTACCCAGCAAAATGTGACGTGTTCTTCTGATGTGAATTCTTAGGAAGCAGCCGGCTGCTTCCTGCTTCAGTAACTTAGGAGAGTTGAGCAGTAGGTAGATTTATGGTTTTGCTAAAATCTGGCTTCCAAATAAATGCTTCACTGACTCATTTTCAAACCTAAACCAAACAGGATTTAGGAGCTTCTATTACAGCATTTTGTATGTGAGAGGATGAAAGCAATGTTTAAACCAGAAGTCCATAACCCCTGTGTTAAAATTGCCACTTTTTATTAGTGAAAACTTGGCACTGATCCTTTCTGGATGTTTTGTTGAGAAAATCTTTGTAAGAAAATTCCTTGCTTCTTGTTCCTTCTTTCCAGAGAAGAAATGGTGAATCTTCTGATGCACTACATCCACTCCTTCAGGATTGCCTTTGGATGCATCTGGCTAATTTCAGGAGCCAAACTGAGCAGGTGCAATCTCACCCTTGTTAAGGCTTGCGTGTCCAGGTTGTAAGAGTCACTTGAGTACCAGTAACTCTATAATTGTGAGTGAGATCAACAAATCATCTCTGTTCCCTTGGGGAAATTTCTTAGGAGACTTAGAAACAGAAAATAAGATTATTCTATTAGTCATTCATACGTGTGCATGCAGTCTTCTGTAGATGAGCAGAGCAGTGTTGCAGTTCCCAGCTGCAAGTGCAGGATTTGTTCTGTCCTCACAAGGACCAAGAGCCAAGGCAGCCCAGCAGGTGTTTGCCCCTCAGATTAGGGGGGAACAGAGCAGGTCTGTGCAGCAGTTCCTCACCTGTTCCTGATACAGTGGTTGAACAAAATGACTTCCTGTTTTCCTCCCATTCCTCTGTTAAAAAGGAATTGTCGAGGAATGTAAGGTTATGGGAGATGCATGTGCTGTGTGGGTGTGAGTGTTAGGAATTATGAGTGGTTAAGCACTGGGATACAAGTGCTCTAGTCTGGTAGTGAGATTTGCATCCTTTGAAATTGTAAGAACCTGCCTGGACAAGGCCCTGGGTAACCCATTCTCATTTCAGTCAGTCCTGCTAGACCACTTCACCTCTGTAGGGCTTTTCCTTCTTAAATTTTTCTACAATACCAAAAAAAAGAGAACTTTAAAAAAAATTACTTTCTCTCTGCTGGGTTTCTGAAGTTTTTTAATGGGGTCGTAGGTAGGTATTGTTTGGTTTTTTGTTTTGTCCTGCACTTGGTAAAATATATCTGCAACTTCTAGGATGAATAGATTAAAACAGGTAAGAACCTAGTGATTTCTGAAGTTGATAATCCCTGGAAATGAGTAGTCCCCCATCATGAATTACTGATCAAGAAATATATTTTTTTGTATCTTCTCTGTATTATGATGATTACTATTGGTAATAATGTTTTCTGAGTTCAGTCAACTTGCATTTGCAATGGTAACACAACGAAGATGTGTGGGAGTAGTGGCCAGTGCAGGACATCAGCAAAATACTCCAAATTGCCAAGTCCTTCACCTTTTTTCCCCCGTGAGTTGCATAGATTCGTCATGGAAACTTTCGATAATTAAAATTTGCTTGTTTGCCTTTATTCTGCAATACAGAAGTAGGCAGATTACTTACACTTCTACTTCCTGAAAAGTTGTAACACATCACTGGTGGAGCTGAAAGCATCATGAAAAGGCTTTTTGAGAGGTGGGATTTGGAAGCTGCTGTCAGCCCAAGTTTTACCTAAATAACTCAAGGTTGTATCTGTCTAGATCAGAGTTGTCCCTTACGATGCATCATAGAAATCTGAGACTGAAGAATGTTTATCAAGAGTGCATCTGTAGAAAAGAAAATTTACACCAAGAAAAAGGAAGCAGAATCCACAACTTTAATGATCTGAACTTGAAATATAAGATAACCATTCCAGCAGAATGGGAATTGTGACATGCCTAGCTGCAGATCTATTAATAAGGACTTAATCACCCCCTACTACTATTACTGCCACTACTAGTACTATGATGTATGGGGCACAGCTCCAGGATCCCTAAGATACTAGTAAAGCCAAGGCACGCCAAAAGTCCTTATCTGGAAAACTCATACCAGGATTTCATTTTTATTTCCATCAGACAACAGAATAGGGCTAATTAGAAACAGAGGCAAATTTTAATACTAATTTTTCAAATGTTTTTAATGCCTAACCCAGTATTGCTGCTATTAACATCTATAGATTTAAATTGTTCGGTGAAGCCTGTGGTGTGGTTCAGTGCTGGGTGGTGACTGAGCCAGGGTGTTCTGAACCAGAATAGCATCAATAGATGGCGCTGAGTGCAAATTTTTGGGCCAAAGTCGTGCAGTTAGTTGAAGATTAACTTTGGAAGCAGATTATTTTATCTGTGTTTGCTAATGGTTGTGACACAAGAACTGCCACGCATGGGCTGAGTGTCCTGATGTGACAAATATGGGAAACATGGCCTGTATGTAGTGTTGGAGTTTTGTAGTACTGAGTAAATAGATATGGGATGAAATATAAAGCACAAGGCTGGAAAATGGGAATTTATAGCTACTTCCAGACGGTGAAAGCTGATGGGTTAGAAATAATAAAGAGGGGAGACATCTGGGCATATTTGTTAACAGTATGATTAAATTCACCAGCTTGTCTTACAGAGCTGATTAGTGAACCAAACAGATGAAATGTTTCCATTAGCATTAGTGATTTCCTTTTATTACAAGTCCAGAGTTTTACTGGTTAAATTACCTGTGGCTTTCCTCATTTCAGGGAGGAAAAAAGAAATAGACAAAAAAGAAATGAAGCATAATTCTCTTTTTTTCTTTATTCAGTGATGGCAGCAGCTACAGACACAGGTTTAAAGCATTTTCTGACACCTGAGAATCTACTTCAGCTGGAGATTCATCAAAGCATAAACTAGCTTTTATGATGGCATGTCAAAATGCTGTGAAGTACTAGGGATGACAGATACCATCACCCAGCTTTTTGCACCCATTTGCACTGTTCTTGTATTGACAAACTTTTGATCTTTGGCTTTGATGTAGGAGTGACTTGCCTCCTGGGGATGCTGAACATGCTAGCTGGCTGTCACTTCAGATCTCTAGGTGACAAGCAGAAGATCTGACTGGATGTAATCTGTCTAGGGAATGTGGTATGACTGAGGTAGTCAGCCTTCCTTTCTCAGTTTTGGTGGAGAAACACATGTGGCTTTATTCTGGGTTTCCTGTTAGATGCTTTTGTGGTATCTGGAATAAAAAGGAATGCAGCATTTCAGACCGCTCCAGTAACCCTGACCACTTCAGTGAAAATTGGATGTGAATTTCATGACACCATTTGACCTAGCCTGGCATCCTAGCTTGGTCCCTGATGGCTCTTGCTTCCCATACCTCTTCATTGGCCTACTGGCACAGACAGGTCTGAACTCAAAAGTAAGGGAGAGGAGGGATAGGGGACATCTGACATTTTGATTTTATTTAATTGGAAGGCTTGGAAATGCCTGGGCAGACCCGAAGATTCAGGATGCTCCCTGGAGTATCCGAGGGTGTAAACAGTCACGGCAGCCGAACTTGAAAGACAGAAAAGGTTTATAAACAGTTCTCGAAATGATCTACCTGTTCATCCACCTCACAGCTTCCTTCTCCTTTTCCCTACAGCCTTTTTATTCTGTAGGAACTAAAAACCTGTGCTTTCTGGCTCTGGTGAACTCCTGAGAGGAGAGAGGACCGTGGGGGAGGAGGGGCGGGGAGGCATCTGATTGTGAGGACTGTAATACTCTGAGCATGAATCCTATTTAAATTACCGAGGCAAAATGCCCTATACATTATGCATTTAAATTTCAGAGACCCTTTTGATGCAGGAGGTAGAAAGAGGCTCAGCAGGATCTTTCTAAAGATGTTTTATGAAAAGGATTGTGGTGAACATGAATTAATTTTCCAGCATTGTTTGAGCAGATTGCTGTCGGTAATTACTTCACAATTAGCTTGTCCTTGTGTCTTTCTAGGTGAGTATGGAATGGAGAAAAAAAAGCTTTTTTTCCTGTGCATTTTGCAGAGGTTCGGTTTCTTTTATTATTATTATGTTTAAGTGAAAGTCCTTGTGGAGTCCTGGAACTGAATGTTACTTATCTAGCAATAAGACTTTAAATTTAGACTCGAGTATGGGATTTATTTTTTTAAAAAAATTTATCTCCTTACAGAGTATTACAAGATTTTGCTGTTGTTAATCAGGAAAATGCGATTTGTTAAATTCAATTTGCTCCAGCGACAGGGAGGGTGCGCTCTTGCATCGCTCTTACTTCCCAATGCAAAAGCAACAGCTCGACCGTCTCTTGTTTGGAGGTGGTGCTACCGTGATGGGAAAACCTTTCCTGAGGCACAGGGTAGCTTTGGAGGTAATTTCGTTTTGTTTCACACGGATAAGACTCAGAACACTTTATTTATAATCAGTAATGGATGACTGAGCAAGGCAGTTGTTTTTCTATCTGTCAAAACTGTGCTTGGGAAGCCCACACTTGTTTCGCTCTGTGCAGCTGTACCAATAGAAAAATGTTTAATCCTTCCAGATGTTAAATTGTTGTTTCCTTCTTAGGGATCTCTCAGTCCCTTAACTACGCACATCCAGCTCAGGTGCATGAGTTCCTAATTGTTTTATCCTGCAGTAGAGTTTTTTTTCCTAAGTGCTCTTGGGAATGGAACTGGGACACTGACAGGTTTTCTGCAGCTAGCCTGAAATGGCTGTTTCAGGTTGGGGTTTTTTCCCCCCTCCCTTCAACTTTAAGATGTCAGCTGAAAATAGAATATACTCAGCATGGATATAAAAGACACTATTGAAAATAGCTCCAGGCATCACCCAGTTTGGGGATTCTTCGATTTGTGAAAACAGGTACTTGTGTTCAGATAACACAGGTCCTTGTGTTATCCAGCTTTAGTTCAATGGTCAATTTACCATTAATACTATTTTCTAAAGGCTAGAGTTGGTAGAGCCAAATCTGATTTCAGTAACATCATATCAGCAATCACCATGGCAAACAAGTTTGTTCACTAACTCTGCATGGGAAAGAACAAATGGGAGTAAGACTTCTAACACAGAGCAACGATGTGCAACCCAGAACTTTATTCAGTTCTTCCATGCAGTTCATGCAGGGAGTGTGTGTTACCATCAGTTTAAGAGTGAAATTTGTGCTTTTAAAGAAGAATTGGAATTGCAAGTGAAACAGTTTGCATTGGTAGGCATTGTCTTTAAATAGGCTCTTATGTTTAGTTAAAGAATTTCTAGACACAACCGTGTTTGTTCACAAGGTTGTCCTTGCAGATTAGGATTAGCGTTATTTCAATCAAGGTTTGGGTGTTGGTTTTATTATTGGAGTTCCCCATCCCAAAAGCTTCCACCCCACTTCTCCCTGGAAGTTTTTAGAGATAAGAGTACTGATACCTGTTTCTCATCCTGTTCCATTTGCTGGGGTGTTGCCTCCATTTAGACTCACATTCAGAATGAGCATCTAAGACTTTCATTTTCTTGTGTTTATATTAACACCGTGAGGAATGGGAGGGGGGTTTGCAGAGCTTGGCTCTCACTGTCAGAAGCAAGCATTTGTTTTGCTATAGCAGAAGGACTTGGTCTCTCCTAGAGCTTGTTTCCCTCTCCAGCTACTTCATGTGCTGTATAATGAGTAGTCCTTTAGAAAAAAATCATGGTTTGTCTGTCCTGTGTATCAAACCTTCTGTATTTTACCAAACTTTTGTAAGCTGAATGTTCATAAAATATCTTAGATTTCTGGTTTGGTTACTGTATTTCTTACTTTGAATTCAACACATATTTTAAAAAAGCTTTCAGCAGTGCAACAGATGTCTTTTTTTTTTTTCCCCCCACAATTTACTTCTACATAATTCTCAGTTATTACATGCATGCTTCAATTTAGGTGCATTTAAGAATCTAAGACATCTATTCAAATATGGTCAGATCTGGAGATGCCAAAAGTAATACCCCATTCAGTTGCTATGTAAACTGTATAGTTTCCACATAAGACTACACAGGATACACAGCTAGAAGTTCTCACCTATGACAAAAGATAAATGAAGACGGATTTGACAAAGGTCTAAACTACAAGGTGAGGGCATAGTTGCCAGTCTCTTCTGACAACATTTGAACATCACCAAATAAATCATGTAGGTGTGGGTTGAAAGAGAGCAAAGGGAACAATATTGGTAACTCCTGGTCTAATTGCAGAATTTCCTCCTGAAAGATTTTTGTATGTAAAATCTTGAGTTTGAAGATCAGTTGGACAAATCCCAAGCAAAGAAACCCATTCAGGGCTATTAAATGTGAGATAACGCCTCTGGATGCAGCAACCAGAGCTGCCAAGGAGTTGGTTTGGAAGAGAAGCTGTGTGGTGCAGATGGAAGCATCTCTTTTCACCCCCCTCCAGAGGCAGGCAACAGTTTCCAGAGCTTTGGCTGGCTTCAGGTTGAGGTAAACTGTCTCCAGATAAACTTAAACTGAAAATAGTTTGTATGGAGAAGGAAAGGGTCAGAAGAGAAAAGGAGTTTCTACAATGAAAAGGATCTGGGAAAAAGCATAACAAGATTAAATTAAAGAAAATTGCATTAAAAGAGTCTGGTGATACTGACTTCTTCAACTGCACAGGAGAGTGGAGAGCAGTAAAGGGCTTTAGAGAGAAGAGAAGAGAAAATGAAGAATAAGCTAATTGCACAGAGGTGCTGGAGAGGGGAAGTGGAGGCGGGGGGAGAGAAGTGGAACTTGTGGCAGGTGAGGAAAAGGTACAAGAATAAAAAGAGAGGAAAACTGGCAGATGTTTATGGGGCTTAAGTGTTTTGTTTGTTCACTGTGCCCCAATTGCCCCCCTAGCATGAAATGCAGTGTGTTCTACAGCCTCCAGTTACTGTTTTCTCTGCCATCTGTCTCTTTTCTGGTTTGTCTCAGCCTCCACCACCCTGTTGAGTGGCCAAGGCTTTTTTTAGCTCTGCCCCTGGCCACCTGTGGGATTCATGCCAGCAGTCTGGGGTGAGTATTAGTAAGGAATATGCACTTATATATATGAAAACAAGCGCTCTTTACTGTGTAGAAGCCCTCTTTTCTGTACCTTATTATTTCAATGTACCACTGATTATTTTAATTGTACCAAATTTTGGAGTGTTGTCTAGTGGCTCTGCCCTTTGGCTTAGGCTGTTGTCTGTTTTGATTTGGTACAGGTTTGGGCAGCCTGAGAGCTGCTGTAACCTGTGTGGTAATCCCTTGGTCATGCTTTTAAAGAGTTTTTTGATTTTGAGACTAAATATGTCCCCTCTTTCTATGTATTTAGTCAATACTACACAATGTTTACTAGAGGTGCGCAGCAATACTCTTAATCCTTGTGCTTAACAATGTCTAACACTAAACCAGTTCCCTTCCAATGATTTCACATGCAGGGAATGACTCCGTTTTTACTCCGTAAGTATTCTGTCTGTACAAGGACTTTGGGGGATGAAATCTAAATGACTTATTACTTCATTATAAAAACATTTAGGATACCCCTGTATGGAAAGAAGAATTATATCAGGTAGACTATTTAATGCATCAGGCTAAGTCTTTTCTCCTTAGCTGCAACCCAGTACTCGTTTTTGTGGGAGTACTTCCTCTGTTGGTGCATGCCAGAATGCCACTGTTGAATTAACTGATTTACAACAGCTAAAAAAAGGCTCTCAAAAATTTGAATGCAGGATATAATGTTTGTAAAATGTCTTGAGAAGTGTAAAATACTGAAATAATTAGTAAGTTCTTATAAAAATCTGAAAGGGTGATAATAAGATTTAAATGTCAGCATCTTGTCAGTGGTTGATAAATGGAGTGTGTGTGGAAGCAGAATTCTGCACTTTCCCTTCCCAAGTAGGCTGCTGTGACCTGGTGTGGCTGCTCACACTCCTGTGAACTTGAGTAACACGATCATCGTCTTGATATTCACCCCTTTTGAGCCTGTCTGAAGCTGGCCAACAGAATGAAGTCTTCTAATAGAAGATACATAGAGGGGACAACTAGAAAGTGGAATTGCATAAGCTTAGTTTCCTTAAGAAACTCCCCTAAAAATGTGGCCTTTTAGACCTATTCATGGGTCTTGCACCCCACTGAACTGCAGTTTTTCTTGTGTGACAGATACCAAGATTTAGAAGCAGAGAACAATTTGATTAAATTTGTCTCCTTTGTTGCCGCAGGTACATTCCGTGTATTCTTAGAATATAAATCCAGCTGCTAATTAAGTTGTTCTCTATTTGATATGATATTCTTAAAAAAATATAGCTCACCTCAGGGTGTCCCAGAAAGTAAAATGTCCATATACAGGATTGTAATTTACCAGGAATAACTACTGTGTATCCTTTCACTGGAAACAATGGAAGCTATTTTAATTTTCTTATAAATTCTTTTCAGTTTGCAGAAGTTACTTTTATTCTCAAAAGCTGGAAAACAATCATAATTCTCAGAAAGTCACATATTGGTAATTTGAGTTGAACAATGGAGAATAAAATTGTTCAAGCTGATCTCTGCTCCCTGCTCCATTTTAACTGTAGAGAGGTGAACAGTGATTAAATATAACATTCTGCAGAAACAACATGCTCAAAGGGTGACGGCACATACAAATCTTACATAATGAGTTTGAGTTAATTTTGTATCTGAAGAAAACAAAACCCCATAGAAGCAAGTTGTTTTATGAGCAGCAGAACTAAACCATTCCAGTCTGTCTGTATTGTTTCTGGCTCCTACCCTCAATCCCAGTGCCTCATGTGTCTGCTGTGGCATCTCCACTGAGCAGAGGCCTGCAACTAACCTGGAGCTGGAGCTTCCCTGCTGACCATGGGCATATGGAGGGCACACTCTCTGAATTAGTACAGCAGTTTGGTGTCAGGACACTCCTGTGCTTCTGCTTCCCTTTCATCCACCTGCTGATTTTCAGGGAAGCTGTAGAAAGTGAGTTCCCTCAGGGCTTGTGCAGCATGAGCACTGCAAGGAGCAGCTGAGGAATGGGGACAGACTCAGCACTGAGCAGAGGAGGGTTCAGGGGGACCTGATGGATTTCCAGAGCCCACAAGGAGATTATTGGAAAGGTGGAGCCGGGCTTTTAATGATGGAACCAACAAGCATAAATCGAAACATGAGAGGTTCTGACTGCATGTAAGTAGAGACTTCTTAGCCATCACAACAGTCAAACAGTGGACCAGGGTGCCCAGAGAGGTTGTGTAGTCTCCACCATTAGAAGTTCTCAAGACCAGGTTGGAGAAAACCTTGGGGAGTGTTTTGCTGATCCTGTGTCGATCAGAGGTTGTATAAGATGACCTTCAGAGGCTGAAGTTCCTCCCAGTCTGTGCTATTCTGTTACCCTATTTTTCTGTCCAATTTGATTGACCTTGTGAGATAGCTGCATGGAATATATAGGGAATTACATAAACAGGAGAGTGTTTTTCCTCTTAAAAAGACCCCTTCATTTTGTTTATGATAAAAATAGGTATACATTTTGTTTTTCTTCTTCACAGCAAGCTCATAATATTTGGAGGGGAAGCCCTTCCTTCACCACATCCTACACCCTTAGCAGGTCAAGGGAAGTGAGGAAAACTTTCCTGTTAAAACAGGGCTGTGCAGGGTGAGCTGAAGAAAGCGGTGTTTTATGCTTTGATATTTCAGTTTCGCTTCCAAGGAATTTCAATGGATGTAAGCATCTCTGTTCCCACCTACTTAACAGTTCCAATATTTATTTATATAATTTGTCTTTAAACCAATAGCTATTTCACCATAGTAGGAATAAGAAACTAAAGCTTAATCCTCTTATAATAATTCCTTCTCTTAGTAAGAGTGTTTAGTGCTTTCTAGACTGACACCTTACAGAGCCTTTTTACTTCTAGAGCTACTCTTGCAAGTGTGTCCCAAATCATAAAATGAAGGAGTCAACTTAGCTAATTAGGAATATTCCCCGTATTTATTGTTTACTTGCTTCATTTAAATATGGAAAAAGCCTCAGAGGCTGACTGTGGCTTTCTCTTTGAGGTTATCTTTTTTTTATATGAACCTGCTACACCTGCCTTGAGCATTCTTGAGGTGTGGTGAGTGCTGTCCTTTTCTATATCCTGATGTTATTCTAGATGCAAAGCAGTTGTTGGGACTATTTAAAAAAAACTCAAGACTTTGTGAAGACTGCTTGTTACATCTGTGGCGTGATTGAAATTCTTCTTTTGCGTCATTAACTGGTAGAATTATTTTCCCTTCAGCTATGATATGGAGTCAAGAGTTTAAACAGGTTCAGAACTGTCTCTCCACTACTGATAACAATTGAGAGAAAAACAGCCAAACAAGAAAAGATATTAGTTTGGAGACTATGTGGGCATCAGAGGAGTTTCAGGGAAAAAGAGTTGGGGGACACAATCAGCCAGCTACATTTTCAGGGTTTAGGCTAAACAAAAGGTTTTCTTGTTACAAAAGGAAAATTAATGTTTTAAATTTGTCTAAGCTGAGAAAGTATGCTAAAAGACCATCTTTATCTGCTCATGGTATATTTAAATAGCCAGAATATTTACAGCTGAATAGTTGAAAAATACACTTTCTGAAAGGAACAATAATTGAAAAGCATGAAGCTAATTAAATATTATCAGCACCATTCAGGATTTAATTTAAAGGCTGATAGGAAAGGAGAGAAAAGAAGGCTGTTATAATGATTTCAAGTAATATTACTAAGGAGGTTTTATTTTTTTTTCCCCAATTTTGCCTATTAGTTTTTAGGTTACTGTGTTTGATAAACTGTTACTACTCATACTTTTAACCCAAAATTTAGTCATAGTAGACATATATTTTCCTTGAAAGGACATAGGTTTCACTAATCCCAGAAAGAGATGTCATGTGTGACAGCAACTTGATGCCACAGGGCACTGTGTTTTCCAGCACATGCTGGAGCTAGATACTGCCCTGGGGACATCAGAGGACTGTGCTCAGGTGCAGCTCCAGAGGAGGCTGCCACTCTCCAGGTCTGGAGCTGCAGGGAGTGCCTGGAGCTGCTGGTTGAGCCTGGGGCGAGGGGAGGTGCTGTCCATACCTACAGGAGTTGAGTGCTGGTTCAAAATGTCGAGTTAAGGAGCTGCAGAAAGATGGTTGCACGTGGCACATCATTAGGGATGATGAAACACTGATTGGCTGGGTCCAGACAGGACCCAGGCACTGCAGAAACGAGACCCAGGGTGTTCCCACCCAGCTAATTTTCCCTGTGGATGTCAGTAATACTGCTGGGGAAACCTTGAGTGTATCAAGAGTGACTGCACATCTCTGGTTTTCAGCATCAGGTACATGGAGAAAACCCAGGTGGTTTTCTCTTCAATCCAGCTAATGATAGGGAAGGGCTTGAGGAATATTTGGATGGATCCTACTTTTCCTCTTGTACTTCATGAGAAGTTCCTGTCAACCTGTTTCTCTAGCCTGTCAATATCCCTTTGGATGACAACCTGGACCTTCTGGAATATCAGCCACCTCTCCCAGCCTTGAGTCATCTGCAAGCTTGTTGAGAGAGCACTCTGCCCTGCCATCCAGATCATTAATTTTTCAATCTCCTGACATTATGCTCACCCATTCCCTGCTCCTCTGGATCCTGCTGACTGTGGTTTTATCCTGGTGAAGATGCTGGGTGCTATGATGAGTTGTCAGCACCTGGTGTCCTTTGCCAGGAGGAATACGATAATTGATAATTTTGTCTTCCTCCTTCTAGGAACTACTTGGGGTTGGTTCTGTTTGCTCTCTAACACACTTTTACACCTTTGTTCTCTCTTCATGTGTCTCCAGCTCAAGTGTTGCATCAACATTTGCTGTATCTTGTGTCTTTTATGTATTACTGTTAATACTGTTGATAAATATATTATTGTTCTACTATCTTATGAGGCCTGTATTTCTCTATACTTCATCATTATGTTAGAGTCATAAATATCACATTCTGCATAGAGTAACTTGCTACTACTGCTAGCTATATAAAGCTGTGGTTGTACAACACAAAGATAAAAGAAAGTGAAACAAATCAGCCATGGACACGTGGTAACCAGGTGAACTAATTTAGAACAACCAAGTAAAGCAAACTTACAGGCAGATCAGGAAAACGGAGCCAGAACACATCTGAGAAACTTAAGGTCTGGTGCCTTTTAAACTCATTACAAAGTTTGTGGCCTGTCAGTGGCAATGGCAAAACTATGTAACAGGTTACATGGTCAAACTATTAATAATTTTATTCCAGATTTTCTAACTTTGTATCAGTAAGTTGAGATTTTGCTCAGTGTCTTCAGACCTGTTGTTTCTCCCACATGAATTATGCATAAGAAACAAGATTTCCTATGTATAGTAACTCGTTGGCTTCTAACATCATCACATTTGGTTTCTGCACTACTTCCGTCATAATGAACTAGCCTGTTTGGTTTAATGGCCATGATGTCAGGCTCCAGGAAAAGCCCATTATATAGCACTAGATCTTTAAGATGCAAGTTATGTCAGAGTCATTTGTTCTCATGCATGATAGTTCTTGAGTTGTAGCAGTACTTTCTGTACTTGGACTGTATAAACACCCTGAGGTGCTTTTCATTCAGCCTCTTCTTTACTATAGGCTGGAGAACATCTCACCTCTATATATCAAGAGCTTTTTGCATTACTACTTTTGAGGTCAAGGTTTCATAGTGTTCTTAGTGTCAGAAAAATGGTCTGTGCTATCTCTCTTGTGTCATTTTGCCCTTGTTACACACCAGTTTAAGACAAGTGCAGGTGAGCTATCTAGTGTTTGCATTTTCATATTTTCTATACATTCTAGTCACTGTATATTTGCTCTTTGTCTTGTCTAGGGGAAGAACCATTCCTGTGGGAATTCTTCGATAGGCTTTGAGTGTTTCAATATCTTGTCAGTCAATTAACATTCATTAAAGACATAGCCTTTGGGAGAGTCTGCTGGGAAAACTCTGGTACTGCCTGCTGCATCTAGTTGTGGACCTGAATAAAAATCTGTCACTTAAGAGCAAGGATGAGGGTGGATAGGAATAGAAAATTATCTCTAGAGGTTGTTTAAGATGCAGTTTTAATATGAATTTAGATGCAGATGTCTATAAATAGAATAAACCTTTAAATATTAAGGTAGTTAAACATGTTTTAAAATGCAAATAGAAGACTGCATTATCTGAGAGTTTTCTTTAGCTTGGCTCTTTCATTTCCCGCTTCACAAAGTCCATTCTCATGAGTTTAAATTATTTCATTTTCAACTTCAAAGTAATTTACAGATAGGGAAATGTCCATGAAATGTTCTTATGGTCCTACCCAAACTGAGACTACCCCTGTTCAATGGAACTTGTGAGCAGTCCCTGGGTGGCCATATAGGTCCAGATATATCACAAGCATGAACTTACTAAGACTCATTTGCAAATTATTTGAGGTTTTTGATCCTGCTCTTATATGAATCTGTTTCCAGAACATGATTGCATCAATAGTGCAGATATCCTACTCTTATTACAAATGGGTATTTATTCACAGCTCATTAAGAGTCATTTGTTCTCGTGCATAATAGCTCATTTCCTTCCCTGATGTTAACTGAAATATCTGCCATTGTGTGTATAGGTATACATGCTGGAATAACTTTTTGCCTTTTAGAGAAGGATTGCTTGGAACCCAAGAGTAAATACTTTCTCACAGTGTCTCTTAAAACAACCCCCCACGCCTTTCATCTCTCAGGCAGGCCTTCTCCACATGCCTTTTAAGATCTGTCTTTTTTGAGTATGGGTCATCAGTCCTGGATCCACAATTGAGAGCAATTTTTACATCTACTGGGAATACCTCTGCTGACAGATTTTATGGTTTTATTCTTGGTTGTTTTGAGGTTTTATAAGCACTGTATTATACATGCCATTTATGTGGGCATACCTAAGCAACGTGTCCCAGTACCATGTGTAGAAAGAAAAGCCAACGTAAGGATGGCTCTCTGCTTATGAAACCAGAGCAGCTGTGCCTGTTCTGTGATATGCACTGACCATGTTCAAAGCAAAGCTTTGCACTGATCATGTTCAAAGCAAGGCTTTTTACCTACTGCTTCTTCACGATGTTGGTACTGACAACAAAGCTCTTCCAAAATCATCTCCTGTCTTCCATAAAAGCGAGAGGAAGTGAAATGAAAGCTCTTACATAAAGCATTTTGCCAGTGAAGGCTCTTCTCTCTTGCAACAATATGTTGCAAGAGAGAGGAGATTCTGCATCTGAGTGGATTCTTTATGATGATATTTTCTTGTTCAAATATTCTGAGTTCTATTTTAAATCTTGCTTGAAAGGTTTCTGTAGAGTTTGTCAGTTTTATGCATTTACTTGTGCCAATATGCATTGCTATACTCTAGGATAGCAATCTGAAATGTAGTTTGCAAAATGCTAGTTAGGGGAAAATTTGCCTCTAAATACTTCTTTTCTCTTATAGGAGAAAAAAAATCATGTGACTTGAACTGCACTGTTAAATCAGTTTCTTTCAAGTCATTGCTTTGTCCCAACAAATATTATTTTATTATAAAATATGTGAGGATCTGGGAAATGTCCCTGCCCAAATGTCTCCCTTCTGGGTGTTTTATCATATCCATCACAGTGGTACCCGTGGCTGCCCTGAATTCCAAAATCCATGACCTTTGGAAGCACGTGGATTTCAAAGGGTAACAACAGATATTATCTCTTGGGTCATACCTGAAAAGCAGCTGTCTGGTTGTAGATTTTCTTTCTGCATTGTTACCTGTAAAATTCATATAATTGGATTCTTGATAGTGCCTGTAAGGGGTGAAAGTTAGGTATGAAAGAGTATGGAAGTTCCAGACAGAGAACTTAAAAAATAATTTTTAAAATTATTTTTTAAAATGAGTAATTTAAAAGAAACACGTAAATACTTAATACTCATTACTTATTAATCAATAACTACTGATTCAATTAATAAGAAACAATTTAATACTATTCAGTACTAGAATATTAAAAGAAATTCTTAAAATGCACATCATGCTTATCGACACACTGTTACAGTTTCATATATATGTATGCATACATGCATACTTGTATGCATAGTTATTGTCATGTCACGTGGTAGTGATCCTTTGTCAGAGGCTGGCTTCTGCCAAAACGATTTGGATCGATTCCCAATGAATCTCCCCCTATGAATGACTGGCCTTGCTCCTGTAGGGTGGCACTTAGAGAGACCCATGCCCCAGTGAGTGCCCTGCGGGTTTTGCACAGCTTTTTCCCCGGTCTGCAGCGCTTGTTGTGCTCAGCATTCCTGTGCCTCACTTTGCAGCTCATTACTGTGTTTGTTGCTGATATCAGCTGCTGCTGCTGCCGGTGCTCCTTAACTGCTGCGTTTGCTCCTGTGCTCGAGTACCCTTCTCCCCACATCATACAAGCCCTGTCAGCAGGGTCATCCATCCCGGGGCACCTGGTCCTTCAGGGCTTCCAGAGGTTGGGCAAATTAGTGGAACAGGTCAGTGTCTTTGGACAAAGTCCCTTGCTGGAGCTTTGGAGGACACTAGGTAGCTGTGGCATAGGACAGCTGGTCCATTCACCAGTCCATAACTGGTCACAGAGGTAACAGAGAGTGCATGATTGATTGGGTCTGGCTAAAGAGACATCACCAACCTGCCTGCGAGTAACTGTGCTGCTCACCAGGCAAGGAGATGCACGATGGGTCAAGAAAATTGCAGCTGGTGCACAGTTACTCATAGCAGTAAGGTTTAGAGCAGGCTGTGAAGAGTTGAAGGACATTTCCAAACCACTCAGTCTTGTAACAAGCTTACCCAGACGTAATTCAACAGAGGCAAGTGCGAAGCAATGGGCTTCAGGGGAAGGTAGGAGTCGTGTCAATTGCAAATTGGTGGGCTCAGAGCTGATCTGCGCAACACAGGGGAGAGATGGTGGGGTTATGCTAAATGATTCCATGAAGACATTGGCCCAGCACCCAGTAATGGTCCAACTAGAAACCAAATGGGAATTTTTAGGAAAACACGACATTCTTCGATCGTATAATTCTATTCACCTGCCATGTAACTTTACAGCCTAGAAAAGACAGGGGGGATATAATAGGGGGCTACAAATCTGTTCACTGCTCTACAATACAAAACTTAGAGGCTTAAACTTCCAAAGCTAGCAGAAAACCAGTTCAAGAGCAACAAAAGCCGGTTGAAAGAGTGTTGGAAAGGACCAATCCTACTATTCTCTGCCCTGCCTGGGCAGAGTAGACCATTGGGTTGGACCTTTTACTCACTGAAAGGGTGGCCAGGCACTGGAATAGGCTGCCCAGGGAAGTGGTGGAATCACCATCACTGAAAGCCTTTAAAGGACGAGCAGATGTGGCACTTGGGGACGTGTTTTAGAGGTGGACTTGGTAATGCCGGGTTAATGGTTGGATTTGATGATATTAGAGGTCTCTTCCCTCCATAATGATTCTGTGTTTCCATGACTTTGAAGCAGAGGTTTTATCTTCCCACGTCTCTGCTGCATCCTGCTGAACCCACCCCGGTGTCACACGGGGCCTCTCGGTGACACTCTGTGGGTAACAAACACCCTGCAAAAATGCAAACACCAACAGCAGAGAGGCTTCAGCAATGGTTTGTGTGTGCATCAGTGGTTTTGGCAATCTGTTTCTGGAATAAGCTATTACCAACTGTTTGTCTATTTAGAAACAATCAGTTTGACAAATGGTGGCTATAAAATGAAGACTCTTAAATTGCTGACCTTAGGGAGCCCGAGGAGGAGGTAGCTTTAGAAACTATGAAGACTGAAGACATCTTAAAATAGACACAAATCATATTTGCCACCATGAAGGTTATCCATCAAAAAACAAAATAGAAATCAACTTTTTTTTCCTCCTAAAATTTAATACATATGGAGAATTTGCAGTTATATTTAGGAAAATAAGGAAGGAAATTACAACACAATTAATAAATCTCTATGGATTTTATGTCAAATCACTGCAAATCTGGCAAAAAATACCTCTACTGAGTTGGAACCAGACCCCAGACTAAGCTTAAAGTTTTATATTAATGTAAAGTAGACATGAACTTCTTGTGCATTTATCACAGTTCAGGAGAAACCACAATTGAGGAATTTGAATTTAGAATATGTTTCCATTTACTATTCAATTTGCTGTTCTGTGTATCTCCCAAATAATTTACTACAGCTGGTGTGATTTATTAAACCATGACTTTATCAAGTTAGTGTAGTCCAACCGTTCAGCTCGCAAACAGAAAATGCTCAGAAGTTGACTTTGCCCACCTTTCTTTATTATTTATCCACAAGGGACATAAATTATTCCTTAGGCCTGATCAGAAGCCGTGGTTCATTTTGAGGACAGTATTTAACAGTGTCTACTCTGACACTCTCCATAAATTTCCTGAGGGATTCCAAATGTATGCTATTAGTTATGAAGATGACATAAATGGAAGAGATTATATATAATAAGCTGGCAGTAAAGTAAGATTTTAATGGACAGCTGAGAGATTGTACATTTAAATTCAGATGGAGATGAAAAACTGTATAGTAATAAACATTTAAAATATCAGGCAAATAAAAAACTGTACCATTCAATCTTAAAACAAAATGTCCTGCTTCTTATTAAGGACAACAAAAAGCTTTTGGGTTTCCTCTGCAGGGAGGAAAGATGGCAGAAACTTAAAAAAGAACTACTGATTTACTTCAGTCACTCTGCAGTGTATATGCCAGGCACCCATGTATCCACAAATAATTTTCCAATTTCCATGACTGCAGGTGTCATTTGTCATGACAAGCTACAGATTAATAGTGACCAGAGTTAAACTTGTCTAATTTCATGCTGTATTTTGTTCCCTGTATACATTCTGACATAAAGCTTTGTACAAACTGAGAATACCCTGAACCGGCACCCTGTAAAACCTTGAGACTTAGCAATTTATCCAGGGATTTACCAGTTACACATCCTGAAGAGTATTTTTTCCAGCAAACCAGAACTCAATAATGAGGCATTTTTGTGTGTTTCATTGTGTCCTGCTGCTGAATTCCAGATTTATTGCACACAAAAGAAGTCAAGTGTTGCCAAAATCAAACGTGACTAATTTTTAACATTGCAGTCACTTCCTATGAAGGTTTTTGCCCTCAAGACAGAGCTACAGTGATCACATCCTTCTCCTTATGGGAAGGGGGAAGGAAAACTTGCAAACAAACTCTAATGACCTAACAAGGGGTAAATATCTAGTGGTCTTTCCAGTTGGTACAGGTAGCAAGAAAAGCTGAGTTCAATTATTGAGGAATTATTCTGCTTAAAAACAAATAGCAAGAAAAACTGCAAACCAGAGGAACTGAATTCCATCGTGACAATCCCATCGTGACTAACATCTCTTGGGCAGTTTCACAGCTGCTGTGCACAGCCAGTGCTTGGATCAGGATTGTATCTGCTGTGGGTTACAGTGGCTAGCCATTAAAAATGGATTCACTGGTACTGTAAACAGTGACTGGGGAGAAGGCAAGGGGGAGTGATATTCACCCCACCCAGAAAGGAGGGAGAACTCTCTTCTATTTTAACTGGGGGGAATAAGGGAGTCATTATGGTTCCCAAAATCCAGCCAAACACTTGTGAATTTGAGGATATAGGACTTTGAATCTCAAGTCCCTGGTTGCTTAAGTAGCATTCAGAGCTTTGCATGGAAAAAATCATCATCAGGTACAGGAAGGCTTAAAATAGATGAAAAATTTGTTATGCATTCTGTAATTTGATGTGTAGATTTTGCACTAATGTCTTGGTTTTTGAGCTTTATATTGCAGTTCTTTGTTCCTTTTACTGATGTCTGGGTGATATCACCTGGAAATCTTCCCTCGTCATTTGTAAAAAGAGTGCAGCAGGTCTAAGGCTTGTGCATCACAGGCTGGTGCATAGAATCTGGGATGGTGGAGTCTGGTATTAGAGGCCTGAGGTAATATAGGTGAAAGAAGAAATAAAAGGGATCAAACACAGCAAATCAGTGGGGTGTCCAAGCTCAGGTGGCTCTTTGCATCCAGTTTCTGTAGTGAAAGTCTAGATAGCATTACACATAACCTTACTGCTTGTGGCCTTTGATGTTGTCTAGAGGATCTGTGCATGGCTGGCTTGACTGGAACCAGCCTTTGGGGCAAGAATTAACTTGGTAAGTCCAAATTGTCAGGTGCCTTTGCTTCTCTGTCATCCCCTTTTCATAGAGAAAGATTAAGAAGAGAGTTTATTTGATCAACATGTCAGCTAGAGTGTGCTAGAAAAGGAAAAAGAGATGTGTAAAAGGATAAAAATCACCAAATTTACTGGACAAAGAGAGTGTATCCTAAAGGCAACCACATGTTGTAATGATTTTGGATATAGGCAGGTAGGAAAGTTGAAGAACCAAATAAGCCATAAAAAATATTTTTTGCAAGCATCACCCAGGGCTTGTGAATTTTTCCAAGTACACATCTATAGAAGAAAGAAATTAGGATAATAAAGATGAAAAATGTGAACAGACATGAATACCTGAAGGAAGTACTCACAGTATATTGGTAGTGAAGAACTCGTAGAGAAATCATTCAATGGAGTTCAGTATTCTGGTTTTGAAAAGGTAAACATTTTTTGGCTTAAATTTGGATTGCTTGACAGAACAGAATTAATTGAAAATGTAGATTATAATAAGTAGCACAAAAACTTATTTCTTTGCTGATTTTTGTATATTTCATTCTGCAAAAGTTTCTGTGAAAAAAGGAAAATCTACTCGGATTTTTAAACTACTGAATAAAAAATTGCCTTTACATCATGCAGTCAATTTTGATAGACCATTTGTATTATTCACACTCTGGTGTATTGCTCCTGCACTTGTTGGTACCTCTTGAATGGATATTCCCTACCTATTTCATTTAATTTGTCAGCAGTAATAAATCACTGTGGGTTTGTTTGTGTGTCCCTGAAGTAAGACAAATAACTTTGCCTTACAGCACTTAGCCCCAGGCTTCCTTGTGGGTGATATGTATGCCTGGAAATTTAAGTCAGAAGCAATACTTGTTTTTTTCATTATCCAGTTGTTGTCTGTACAGCCCTAGAGAATGGAAAATTAATACTTCAATTTCCAAGTATTTGGGACTGAGCTGCAAAAAATCACCTCCAACTTCCAATCTGGAACCTCACTGAAAAGATTTCACAAACGAGTAGGTAAGACCTCTTCTAAAATGAAACAAGTTTGAAGTACGAGGGAAGTAGAGCCACTTACTAATGGCTCTCGGCGCATAAAGAGCCATGGTCAAAATTCATTGAATTTAAACGAGATAATTTTGTGGTAACCTTATCATCATCCAAGCCTACTGTCTGTATTTAGGGCAGAACCGAGTAGTTTTGAAGATGATTTTAAATAGCTCACTTGCTAAAATATGCATGTGTAAGAGACCTCAGCATAGCCAAGAATTTGTGTAGAATAGTTTTGTCTGAAAATGTTACCTAAGCCTGAAGAGGAAACAATGCCCTCATTGCTACAGGAAGATCTGGTATTTTGGATGTCCAAGACCTTGAGAGCACCAGCAGGCTTTAATGGTCCCTGCCAGGGACTCACTCACCTGTTTGGCCAGGGCACCCAGGCCCTCATTTAAGCTGAAGCTTGGGTCCTCAGGTCTTGCCTGAGCTGTGTCGTGGATGTAACAGTCTCCAGCTCCTCCTCAGAACAGACCTTGGACACAGGCATCAGGTAGCATTATTTCCACTCCTGCCTGTGGCCCTGCCAGTGCTAAGTGAACCCCCAAAGCTGACTGATGGCTCTCCTTTTCCTGGGGCTGCTCATAGAGCCCATCACCAGCATCCTGCCCTGTCCACTGCGAGCAGGTCCCGTGGGACTGTGCCTTATTGGTGAGAACACTGCCAGGGCTGCAGTTGCCCTCACTTTCTGGTTTGTTCCCTCTCTCTGAGCAGTCCCACTCATGTTGTTCCCTGGCACTGCTTTGGGATAACCAAAGTACAAATCATTCTTTGCCTGTTTCAGAGATGGACCTTCATAAAGCCCTCTTGTTTTCCTGGATAAGCTCTTGTCTCACAGACTCGTGGCACAATGTCAAGAGGAGGATGGTACATGATGCTCTGGGATACAGTGTTTTGAGCATTTTCTCTAAAAGACATTTAATTGTGCTGACTTTAATGTGGTCACAGATGTAAAGAGCAGTCAATCCGGCTGTACCTCATCAAGTGTTTATTTAATTGTCAATTCACATGGAACTATGTTGTCTGTCCCTCACTGGAGGCAACCTACTACATTTAAATGCAGTTTGGAACAGAGCAGGGCACTGCTCTTTACCCAGAGTACATCCATGAGATTTCAGGGACCTGCTCACTGCCTTCTTCACACAGCCAGAACCACTAGCAGGGCACTCTGGAACATGCCAGCTTTTGGTTTGCACCTTTGGCAAAGCAAGCACTTGAAACTGGGTGCTCTGTCACTGATACTGACTGCTGTGGCCTGGAGGATAAAGAAGGGATACAGCACTCCATCCTCTCTGTCGCTCTGAATGCTACCTAAAACCTAACACTGCTCTGATGGTTTGCTTCTAGATTGCTTCTTTATGACTCTGTAGGGGATAAATGGAGTATGAGATACCCACACAGACAGAGATGATCATGCTACAGGTTTGGCAAGAAGGTCCTCTTTTGGCTTGAAACTTCTTTTAAAGAATAAGAAAGATAAAAGCAGGGTTGACGGTCATTTTCCAGGATAGAGAAGTATCAGCAGTGGCATCCCAGGGGTTGCTACTAGACCAGGATCTCAGATTTGTCCACCATCTTCATTACTTTCATGAAAAATGGCAGTGCACAGTGAAAGTTTGCAAGTGAAGCATTTTGGTATTCAAAGACTGTTTAAATTGCAAGGAACTCCAAGGCAGCTTCATAAAACAGAGTAAGTGAATATCCATGGCATTTTGACTGGGAAATGTGGAGAGGAAAGGGGCTCATGGACAAACCTCTCTGGGTGATGTGGCATTCCATGAACAGCATCAGTCTGTGGTTGTCATTGAATGAATGACAATGCATGAATCTCGGTGCCAAGCAGGCCAGTCCCTACAGTTACACAAGACAGTACCCAGAGAGCTTGGGATGAACAGCAGTGAGTGCAGGGCTTTGGGATGTGAAGTCCCCTCCCTTCAAGATACAACACTGGTGGCCATTTTGGGGCAATCACAAGCAACCCAAATGATTCTGTCAGTCTCTGAACTTCTGAACAGTTTAGTATTATTCAAAAACTCAGATTTCATTGTGGATTTCTTTCTCTAAATTGGTTATAAACATATTGAATAGAGTAAGTCCCTGTACTGATTCCTGCTGGGAATATAAAAATAACTTTGGGAGGACAGACACTCAGGCTATGCCTATACTAGTGAATTAAAGTGTGACTAAAAATATACCCAGACACGGTTTGGGCCAGGAAATGTGCCTAGCTCCCAGAATTAATGACATCATGCCATCTTGGCAAAATTCCCTCTGCTTCAGTCATCCATCTCTTTCCCATTAGGTCTTGCACTCCCATGTAGACACTCTGCATGTCATGAAAAAAACACCCTTTGCATTGTGAAAAAACCCCCTATTCTCAGAAGTTGTTTTTTTAAGCCTTTGACAAGAGAAACAGCTTAGAGCTATGTGGGATCCTGGAGAAGTGAAGATCCTCATTTTGAGGACCCTGTGTGGGAAGGTGGACCAGGAGTGTGTGTGTATGGGGAGGAAGGTGTGTGTAGCATCAAATGAATCTTCCCAAGTATGTGCGAAGTGGCAGTATGAAACCTAGAGATAACCAGCGATTTTCCACCTGCTATTGCACCCTCAACCCTCATTGGGTTACAGGCCAGAAGAGAGCTCCAGTGAGCATTAAATGGGGCTCCTACACCTGCTTTTGGGGTAGAACATGGAGCCTTTCTAACACCAGATGCTTGGTCACAGTGGACAACATATGCAGAAACTTGGCACCTGCTTTTGTGGGTGGTGGAGAGCTACCATCTCCTCAAATGACAGTCTCCCATGGCAACCACAGCAGTCATAGCAGCAGCTGTGGGGATTATGGATAAACCAAAACCAGCTACCTCACAGATTAGAGCACAGCCTCCTGAGAAATGATAATGCAGCATCTGTAAAGATGCTCAGATGCTTGTCTTCCTAACCAGACTGACATGGCCGTCCATGCCCAGGGACTCCAGCCAGCTCCTTTCCTCCCGGAGCACACAGGACACTGCTAAACCACCAAAACTGGTGTTTTGTATCTTGGCCATGCAGCAAAGGTTCACCTCTGCACTCCTGGAAGCAACTTTTGTGGCTGATCTCCAGAGTTACTTCCACCCAGTGGGAGAGCAATCATGGCAAATACCTTTCCTCTGCCTCTTCTCACACCCATAGAGGACCCAACTTGCAGATTTGGCATAGTCCCAAGGCAGCTTTGGGCAGCATCCTCAGCTGGTTTTGTCTGCTCTTTCCCCGTGCAGGTCCTTCAAATCCCTGCTGCCCTCCAGTACCTTGCTCTACTTTTCAGGCAGCCCTCTCTGGGCTCCAAAACTTCTCCTCTCACGGGCTGTATGAGGAGGTTTGCATCAGAAGTGTGAGATGGACACTCACAGTTCCTCATGCAGGGTAGGGCAAAACAGGAAGGTGCAACACCCTTATCAGATGTTTGATTTGATCTACTCCCATAGATGAAGCAGGGAAGCACCCTTCTCATGCTGACCCTCCCTCAGCACAGGCTGTCTGGCTCCTCCCCAGCTGTTGTTGTTCCACTCCAGGTGTTGTTAGAGACAAACACAAGCTCACCTTTATTTGTTATTCTAATTAAAAATCTAATGAAAATGCCACAGACTGGTTATTATTAGTCCAGTTACAATATTGCTTACAATCACAGTAATGCTTACACTTGACTTGAATACAGGAAAGCGTCATTAAAAATAGTACCCCTAAAAGGAGAGAGCTGGATAGAAGGAAAAGCTCTTTCACCATAAGGACAAAAAATAAGCGGAACATGTAGCCCAGAAAGGCTCTGCTGCTTCCATCCTTGGAGGGTTTTGAGGTCATGTTGGAGATCAGACCAAAGCCTTGGCAATGCAGCCTGGTCTTATGGCTGTCCCGCTCTGAGCAGGAGGTTCGACTGCATGAACCTCTGTCTCCTCCTCCAACCTCGATTATCCTCTGATGATGAGACAGATGGCACTCACAGGAAGCTGCTGGGTGATACCCAGCTGGAGCTCAGGTGTTATGCTGCAGGGTGGGCTGCCCTAATGCTGAGGGAATGGGTTAACAGGAACCTCATCAACTGCACAGGTAAGGGCTGGTCCCTGCCCCAGGAACAGCATTATCCCATGGAACAAGGGAGTTTGGGCTCCCACCGGCTGGGCAGCAGCTTTGCAAAACTGGTAACACAAGTGCAATCAGTGTTGTGGCAAAGACCAGCAGTCTGTGGTTTCTGGGAGAGGAGCTCCTCTGGAGAGGAGCTTGTAGGCTGAAGAAAATCATTCTTCCCCTCTATTTGACAATCATTAAACGCCAGCAGAAGGACCAGGCTCACTTGGAGGCTTCAGTGCAAAAAGGCATCTATAGGCAAAGAAGCAGCTCCAGGGTACAAAGGATGGCTTTTGAAATATTGCCCAGGAACGCAGGGATGGTTTAGAAAAGTCAAAGCTCAGCTGAAGTTGAAACTGGTGAAGGACGTCAAGGGTACCATGATGTCCTTCAAGTCCTGCTTTAGTTACAAGACATGGCCCAGTTGCTTAGTGGGTCAGTGGTTTTAATAAAATAGACACAGATTGAGGGACTCAAAGCCCCACTCTTCACCAACAATGTCTGCCCGTCCCCTGTGCTTAGTGAAAGAGCTCAAGCAGGAGTGGAACTTCCAGCAGTAGGTGAGGACTAAGTCAGGGACTGTATGTGAGAACTCAGCTGCCACAAGTCCAGGGGCCCAGCCTTATGGGCTCTATCTGAGGATACCAAGACAAGTGGCCAAGGTCTTTGCATGACCGTGCTCTGTAGTTTTGAAGGTTCGGGAGATCAGGGCAGATTCCTGATATAACTGAAGAAAGTTGCACTCGACTTCAAAAAGACCCAAAAAAGTCAACACACAGAAACAGAACCTCACTTTGGTTTTGTAAAAGTCATGGAGTGAGCCATCTTAGAACTTCCCCAAACATGCAGAAGATCACTGGAGCATGGAATTAGTTACCAAGGATTAGTTATACTTTACCCACAGCTTGCCTGCTGTGATTGAATGACTGCATATGTGGAACTGGGGAAGGGAAACCAGCAAATGTCATCTCTCACAACTTCAGGAAAGCTCTCAACACTCTCTCCCACAGTCTTGAGAGGTAAAGAAGAGGTTGGAAGTTTGAGCCCAGAGGGTAGTGGTTATTGGATTCCCACATCCCACCACATTTCTCTTTTGGATCTAATTTTTCTTATGATCTTGTCACACTCTGGTGGTTACTTAAGGACCCATCAGATACACTCCAGCTTCACTGCTCACATAAAATGCAGGAGAGAAGAAGGAGGGAGCACAGCTCATGGTTGGTATGGAATGTATGTGTTAGTGGGTATTAGCAGTTCAGAAATTTAGGGCTAGGGAACAGTAAGAACAGTTAAAAGAATACATATTTGGTCAGGCACTGTTTCAATGCTTATATAAGTGGTTGGGATAAGGGGAATACATCAAATCTTTGAGCATGGAGTCTATGATCAGTTCTGTCCTGAAGTCCTAAGGATGTACAATTTTTTATATTGCCCCCTAATAAATCTAAGCACTATAAATATGGAGACATTTTTAAAAAGGGTCACTAATCAGCATATGGATAGGGTATTTTTTTAATCCACCTCGTGTTTGACTTCTACTGTTGTAAAAGCATTCAGGATACTGTACATAGCCTATCCTCAATTCTAAGATTATTGACAAGTAACAGGAACACTAATGTCTGTTTTGCTGCTAGTCTCACAGCAGTGACAGATCTGACAGCTCCAGAACTCTCTTGAGTGGTAGAGAAGTTCTACATGACTGGTGGGCTGGTCCATGAACTGGAAAGGCACACAAAGTAATATTCCCTTGTTGGAGTATCTGCTGTTTGTTAATCTCTGTCATCATCTTGTGTGAAAGGAAAAATGGTGGTGGGCTGTCCTCATGTCTAATATCCCCAGACCCATTTCCTGGTTTTACACAGTGGTCATTGGGGCTAAGGTGTCAGGAAGCATTTTGGGCCAAGACATTTTTGTGAGGTTTGTCATTCATTGTACAAACATGTTTGAGACTGACAATATTACAGCTAGCTCTACCTGCCAAGTGCCTGTAAGGATATAAGGGCATAAGAATATGGTGCCCTAAGCCATGTGCATGGAAGTCCTCAGCCCCAGCACCCATTTCCTAGAATCTTTAGATATTTTTAATTCATGAAACTAAACAGCCATTCCCAAGCACTGCAGTCCTAGACCTGTGAGTGTCACTCCTCCTCCTACCCTTCTTTTTAACACTGTTTAAAACCAAAATTATACAATCCATTCCTCAGCATGACTCTTATGTGTGTCAGGGAACAACAATAACAGGCTTCTTTCTCAGGGAGGATGAGCTGAGCAAGAAAGTGGAGTCAGCAGGGCTGGTGCCTCAGTGTCCGGATCACAGCCCTGTGCTATCTGAGCAAGATGAGCAAGGCAGCCCTAGAGGTGGCAACCAGGCTGAACTGTGAGCCCAGACCATTAGGTAGGTCAGGTCCAGGGGTCAAGCCAAGTGAGTCAGGTGGAGACAGGAAGCCAGTCTGCAGGCCAGGATCAGGTTTGGTAAGGGTAATCAGGATCGGATACAGCCCAGTGATTGCTGTCTGATGAGAAAAAGCAGTTCTTGGAACAGTCCATAGCAATGAAGGAGAAAATTTGTGATGTGCAAGAACTGACTTGTCTCCTACAGGAAGTGAAACTTTTGAGAGGCTACAGGAGGGAGACAATGGTGAGGATCATCTCCCGCGCGATGAGAGAGATTGTGATGGAAATGTGTGAGCAGACTGCTGGATGGAAAGCAATGCTGGCCTCTGCATCTGCATGTTCCTGCTTGTATTTTTCATGCCTAAGACTGTAGTGCTAATAGGCAAAACTATAAAGATACATTTATAAATAAAATTTGAGGAGAAAGGTGTTCACTGAGGTTACGGTGGCCTTTCTCATTTCAAGGGGCTCATGTACATTTTTGCCAAAAACCCTATAAAAAATGAACTTAGTCTCACACAATCCTTGAGCACCATATTGGCTCTTTTTGCCCCCAATATGAATTCTATCTTATCAGTTAATAGGTTCCCATACTCCCAGTCTTTTCCTAAATTACTATACCACATGCATTTAATGCAAATTATGACAGTTTCTATACTTGCCTATAAGGCTGTTTTTTATAGGGCACCAGCCATCTCACTGCTGCTGGCCAGTATGAAATAGCATCTCGTTTTGATTTTAATGGAAATCCCCTGCAAGCACAATGTTCCAACATTCATAAACCACATTTGCTCCACAAACTGTTTCACTGCAGAGCAGCAAAAACACTGCTGCACCCTTCTGCACTTTGTGCCTGCTGTCTCCAAACAACTCCACCTCCAAACAACAACCACCATATGTAGATACTGAAAGAAACAGAGCTGGGTTTTGGTTGGTAATTGGACTTAACACTTTTTGTATTTCTTTCATGGTTTGTGTGCAGTTTGGGGTGACTGCAGCAGACCTAGTCAGAAGACTATTGTCTATCAAAAAAGTAGTGATCCACAGAACCACTGTCCTGAGCAGGCACAAGCCTGTGTTCTGAGCAATAGGCAAGGTTAAAAAGACAGGTCCAAGGGCAAGCCAGGAAAGACAAACAACACTCCAGGAATAAGACTAGGATCATGCACAATTACTACATAGCCATGGAAGGGGCTGAGGGCCCAGAAATGGGCTTAAAGGGAGCCCCTGGGCTATGGACATGAGTGGAGGCTGTGGGTATGGTTGGAGTAATTAGGGACTACTAGTGCCTTCACAAATTGTCCCTGACAAATTCTTGGCATGTCACTCAGCTAGTAAGGAGGAGATGTGTGACCTCCAAAAAGAGCTGAGTTGCCACTGCTGCTGATCCCTGGGCTGATCCCTGCTGCTTCTGGGCAGAGGGACCTGGGCCTTTTCTCTGTGTGGAGGAGCAGACTCTGGTGAGAAGATAAGTTATTTAGATTTTACTAATCATCATCACTTCATCAACAGAACAATACTGTTTTGGACATCCCAAAGTTATTTCTGAGAGTTCTGATACACTGATGGCATTTTGGGCTGGTGAAAGCAAACACTATCACAACCAGTAGGGAAACAACCAGATGAGTTGTTATGATTTAGGAAGGATATTCTCCAATTTAGTGTTCCCACTGAAAGCACGCCAAACCATGTGCTGCTCCCTCCCTCCCTCCCTCTCTCCTCTGCCCTGTGGAGGGCTGCAAAGGAGAACTGGAGGCACAAAAGTTGAGGATCATGGGTTGAGATAAGAACAATTTCCGGGAAACAGCCATGAGATAAGAAAATGAACAGTAACAGCCACAATACAAATGACAGAGGGTACAAGAAAGAGGCGAATGATTCGCATGAAAACAATACCTGACCACTCCCTCTGCCACCCTACACCGACCCAGAAGAGATCCCTTCACCCCACCCAGGAAATGATGCAAGGTAGTACACACCCAGAAGAACCTCTGGGTCTCTGCCATGGCCCCTCCTGGCTACTGCAAAAATCAACCCTGTCCTGGCTGGAACCAAGAGAATGGTATGACTGCCTCTTTTCTCTGACTTATGCTGTGTTCACTTGTGGTTTTGTTAATGAGGATGTGCATGGCAACATGTCAAAAGAGGTGTGACCCTAGAACACAACATTAACATCTTTGTAACTTGCTTTACCTGTGCATACATAGACTTAGGGCTTTATTACATCTTAGATGCCCTCCAACGTCACTGATTTTATCACGAGACAGCCTCTAGAATTTTCATGAATTGTTTAGGGGACCAAACATCCCAGCTTGGTGACTGATTAGGTGACCTGATGAGTAAGTTGCTGCTAGACAAGCACTTTACTGCAGAGCTTGTGGCATCAGCACTGCAATCCTATGGCTAGCTGTGATGTGTATGAAATTAAAGGCATCACTCTAAATGAAACAAAGAGAAAACATTAATTTTGAGTTGCTAAGGGATCCCATCTTGGACTATGGCACAAATACAGACAGTGATGTACCCCAAAAGATCATGAGAGCAAGGAACAAGAAGTGTGTCATAGAAGCAAAGCCCCTTCAGAAGATGCAGAGATGCTATATGACAAGAAAGTAGTCATTAAAAATATTGACAGCCTTCCCAGTGGTTTTTGATCACTTGTCATTTGGTCACTGTTAGAACATCCTTTTTCTGCTATTCTGATAAGGCACAGCAGCTGTGGAAAAAATTGCTTTGTAAAAAGTCCTGGAGAATGCCAACTGTTTGCTTTTTGCCCTGCCTGACAGCCTCATGTTCAGTTAAAGTTGCTGGCAACTGTTGTATCAGAACAGCAAAAAAGAAAAAGAAAAAAAGAAAAAGAAAACCCCAGAACTGCTCTGCAAATATTTTTTAATAAAATTTGTGTATGACTTAGGTGAAGATCTTAGTGACTATCTGTATGAGGAGAGGCTGAGAGAGTTGGGATTGCTCAGCCAGGAGAGGATTAGGTTTAAGAGTACTAAGTGTGTATAAACACCTGATGGGAGAATGTAAAGAAGATGGGGCCAGGCTCTGCTTGGTGTTCTACCATGGATGAAGAAGAGACAACAATCACACATAGAAATAACAGGCTTTTAGTATAAGGACTGATTTTTTTTCTGTCAGTGCATCTATTTATTTACATACTGAAAAAAGCTACTGGCATTCGGTGCTAAAGAGGAAGAACCGAGGCCAACATCCTGCCTTTCCATCAGGACAGGCTTAGAAGCATGATATCCCACCATCTGACGAGTGACCTGTACCTTCTGGAGCAGTGACCTGTTAGTGCACTCAGGGATGTGCCATCTTGGGTGCATGCCTAGAAAGGATTCTCTGGCATAGGGGTTTGTTGAAAAAAAAATAAAAATGAGAGCTCTTTGGTATCTGTCTTCACGTTTAATCGACAGGCTTGTATCTCCTCTGGTTTGTCTCTATCACATTGCCAAATATTGCTGAACACGTTCATATTAACAGTGGTAATCAAAGCCCTTGAAAAACTTATTTCTGCTCTATTTTTTCTCTTTTATTCAAGAAATAGGGACCAACACAATACTAATGTGAAGACAGGCTGAAGGCAAACAGGTTATAGCCAGGGGTGAACTTTTCCCTGTTGGATGACAGCATATGTTGTCTTTCCTATGGCTGCCAATCCTCTGTATGAGCTGCAGGTATTCTCTTGCACTACAGCCTTTTCTAAGATCGAGCTGCAGTGGTTTCGCTAGGGTTTGTTCATCATCCACATGTAGAACCACAAAATTTATATCTTACTGTTTGGTGTTGGAAGGGTTCTAAGCATGATTACTGCCAAAAGCCTTGTTATCTGTAACCACGATAACAAGAAGCTCGAGCAGCTGTCCCAGAAACAAGTTGTCCTGGTTGCTGACATGGCTGGCTGCCTGCTACGTTGAATCCTTTCATATCCACCTGGTCAACCAGGTATTTAGTGTTGGCTTCGTGTAAAGACTCAGAGTGTCCCCAACGCACCCTGAGTGCCACCCACACTCTCTTCACACACAGCAGGCCATGGATAATAACTGGCTTGCAGGTCCCTGTTGCCAGGGAGCACATCAAACAAACGCTGTCTTTGCTGGACATGAGCCTAATTTTTACATGTGTTCAGATCTCTCTGAAATTCCCTAGTCCTGGCTATGGAGTAGCCCAGAGATGCAGACTGCCATGGTGGAAAGTGGAGTCACCTGCACAGTCTTCTCAATGCTTCAAAGGAATCCAGTTCTGATTTGCTGTGTTACTGTTCTTGAGGAGCCTTGAATGTAACTCGTCCCTTTTAAATTATATATCTCCTTTACTAGTCATAGAACAGATATTTTTTTTCCTACACTTTCTATTTCTTTTGCACCATTTCGCCTGGGTTGTTCTTTTTCTTCTTCACAGCCAGACTGTGGTCTGGTGCCTCCTGTCCTCATCTTTTTAAAGGACAGACACAGGCTGACCCGTGCCAGAAGGCATGACAATTCTCTCTTTCTTTTAGTTTTCCTGTGAATATAAATAAGCCACAAGCCCTCCTTGATCTTCTGCTGATTCCAACTTCCCCAACCCAGCCTTGGAAATTCATCCAAATATATTTTCTGCAGTACCTTGAGTGAGACTTTCAACATGTGACTTTATAATTCCCAAATCCTTTTAAAATGCTGCCTTTCTCCAGCTGAAGTATCTGGAATTCCACAGGGTATATGGAATATACCTCCTTCATATACAGAATACATGGCAGGCTGCAGAGCATACCACCTATTCATGTGACATACATAGCGGGAATGCTTGAAATACCAGGTACCCCATGGCTAGCCTGCACAGTGTAGTTCATTTACAAGGCTGGATCCCTGTAACAATTTGCTTCTACCATGTCGGTGGTGTTTATCAAGATATCAGAGACTTGCAGGGCTGCAGATTCTACTTTACAATCAACTTCCTAAAACAAAGTGTGTTTGTTGTGGTCAGTCTTTATTTTAACCCTGACTGTGTCAGCACACAGCAGCAGCAGGCTGGCAGACAGTGCAGCTGTGGTTATAGGTGCCTGTATAGCCTGATGATGTATTTTGTAGCAAAAAGTGTTCTGTGCTATTTAGTTTAGAGTGCTCAGTTAAAGTGCTTTATAATGGAGGCTTTTACTTCACTAATAGTAAAAAGTATTAAAGGTTATACAGCTTTAAAAGCCTTTTTTGAAGACCAACTTAAAACACCTTTTCCCAGTCAGTCTGTAGCTTCTGAGGTGGTGTGCCCTCTGTAAAAATGGTTCTAAATTGTTGTCCCTGGCTATTATGCAGTGGCCTGCACAATGTACCTGTCACCTTGAAGATGCACTTAGTACCAGCCGTGTATTTGGAAAACTGTTGCAGCATCCACCAGGGCAGCCACTGTACCTCCACCTCTGCCACAATTACCTTGTTTATTTTAAAGTTCTTTCTTGCTCCCTTACAGAAGCTTTTAGCTTCCTGGTTTGCAAGCCACACAGGCCTTTATCTTCTCCAATTAGGTGATTTATACCCCCAAAGATTCCCATTTTCCCAGGACCATAGTGTCTTCTAACAGGAGCTGTGGTGTAGACATGTCTTTCAACACACGTTAAAGCAATGAAACACTGGGCAATCTCGTATGCAGAGGAATTTTATTAACTGGGTATGAGGAGTAATGGCTGCTGCTCAGGCTTCTCCAGCTCCAGCTCTGATGAAATCTTTCCTGTGTGTTCCTCGTCATCTTTTCCTGTTACGGATTTACATCACAGTCTATAATGGGTATGACTAGAACACACCAGTGTCTTCCCATTACTTGAAGCTGAATTACAAAGAAGCAGCTGTAGTAAGATGGACCTTTCTCTTCTCGCTTTCTTGTTTGGGATGAGTATTTTTCCTTCAGTATCTAACAAGCTTCCTTCAAAGGGGTCAGTGGAATCTGTATTCAGCATTTTGATACCTACACTGCATCACAGGAAAATTAGTTGTTCGTTTTGGGGGAAGGAAAAAGTAAAGTGCTCCCAACTGACAAACCACAGCAGAGAATGTGGTCCCTAAGTTATGTGCTCAGAAGGGAAGTTGAGCACATGACTGGGAAGTCAAACACCTTGTTTGTTTTCAGATTTCAGAGCAGACAAACAACCTGTAGACTTCACAGATGGTGCTGCAGATGAGTGCACACTATGCTGCACTGAACTTTTCTGTTGTTCTCTTTTGATGCTGTGTTATCTGATAAACTGTAATCATACTTATGTTATCCCATTTGTTCTCCCAAGCTAGTATCCTAACGACTTGGATAATGAAATATGTAAATCCTATATTTGGCTCAGCAAATGTTTAAAGCATGAAAACACAAAGAAATGGAGCCAAGCAAAAGTCTGAATTCTGTGTTCTGATGTATTAATTTCAATATCAATTTGATGCTAATTTTTAATATGGATTTTTTTTTTCTTTTAAGTGTGATCATTTAGCAGACTAGTAATGAATGAATGACTGTGGTTTTAATTTAGATCCCTAACAAATATCCAGACCATGTTTATTTTTATCAAGACCATTTTAAAAAAGAATTATAAAACTTTGCAATCAGCAAGGCGAAAGAATTTCTATCACTTGGTACTAGACTAATGTCACAGTACTGTGACATTGAGAAAAAGCTTTTTAGCCAAGCAGTTTCATTCCTTTTTCTGAGATTTTCCATCTCACACAATCTCATTCGCTACAGGATGATGAAAACAGCCTTTTAAATCTGATTGTTCAAATGAAAACTGAGATTCCTATTGTTTCGCCTCCCAGCTGCCATATTAACCTCAGTTAATGTCGAGAATGAGAGAACATTGCTACAGTCCTGTATCTGCTTTTTAGTGACCACACTTCAGTCTAGTACACAGGCAAAAGGCTCAATATATATATATAAATGGGATGTTACTTACCTTCACTTTCTTGCCTTGAGTGGCTTGTAAGCCTGGAGTGGAAGAATGAAAATGTGCATTGATTACCAGCAACATAATTTGTCCATTCTGGGAGTAAATACAAAGGTCCAATCTCAGAGTTTGCAATTTCATGATCTTTCATGAGAATTCAATTGACATGGGTTTCATAAGGCAGTCATATGAGTAGAAGAACTACAGTGACAATGTTGTAATTTTTGTGAGATTCATTTAAAATTGGCTTTTGTTTTATTATGCCCAGCCTGCCCTCCTGCAGGGGTGAGCTAACTGATATCTTTAGAAAGCTTTTTTATTTGATCACGGCACTTCATTAAGTGAAGATGAGGGTCTACTAGAAAACGGTAAATTAAAACCACCTAATAATAAGGAGAAGATCCATGTGAACAGACTAAATAATGAAATAAGAGGTTCTTGAATTATGCTCAAGAACAGAGACCTTGACATGGAGGCAAGTAAGGAAGTGCTGCATGTGGAGGAGGTGGAACAAGAGGAGGTTACAAGGAGGACTTTTCACTTTACTATTCAAAATGAAGGATATTCAAAGGGCGTAGACATTGAATTCAAATGCGTGGACATTGGTGCTCAGAGTTCGAACCACAAGCAAGAAGGACTGAAGGTGCATGCATCGAGTCAAGGAGCTTCTTCAGCATCAGAGCAGTGAATATCCATGTCGCTGATGATAAGACTTTTTCATTTATATACAAATTAAGCATCTTCAAGAGGGAAACTGCAGATATAAAGACCTTCTGCCTGTCTTATAAGTGTTACTGCTCTAATAACTTTCTCTGTAATTGTTTTGTTGGATGAATGTAGCTACCACATAGAGAAGAAGAGACCTCTCCCTTTTTCAACCTGATACATTGCCATCAGAAGACTCAAACTGAAGACACCTTATATCTCTTAAGAATTTACACAAATTCTGCATGTGGAAAGTCAAATGAAAGGTAATACCCCCACATAATTTCTCTCTTGATTTCCAGTTAATTTTCTTTTCCCACATTTCTCCCTCAAATTTGCATTTGCTTTAGCAAATCTGAAATGAAAGGGAGAAAGAGCTGTTACCACTGTTTAGTAGACTTCACTGAGTTCTCTCCCCTTTACTTGATTACATGGTGTTCTAAACCTAAATTTCTCTTCACCTGTGCATAGATTTTCCTCTGGCAAGTCAGAAATTTTATGCAGAAGAAGTCTGTGCTTTCTAAAAGAACAGCCTTGTACTGATGAAGAGAAAAACTGTGTTAACAAATTCACTGTGGTGGGCTGACGCTGACTGGATGCCATGTGCTCACCAAAGCCACTCTGTCATTTCCCCGCCTCAGCTGGGCAGGGCAGAAAAAAGGCTTGTGGGTCAAAATAGGGATGGGGAGAGATCACTCACCAGTTACCATCATGGGTAACATTGACTTGACTTGGGGAAATTATTTTATTTTATCACAAATCACATCAAAGTAGGATAATGACAAATAAAGACAAATTTCAAAACCTTCCCCCCACCCCTCCCTCCTTCCTGGGCTCAACTTCATTCCCAATTTTCTCTTATTTCTTCCCCCACAGCGGTGCAGATGAATAAAAAATGGGGGCTGCGGTCAGTTCATCCCACAGTGTCCCTGCTGCTCCTTCCTTCTCATGGGGAGGACTCCTCACATTCTTCCCCTGCTCCAAAATGTGGCCCTTTCCATGGAAGACCATCCTCCATGAACTTTTCCAACATGAGCCCTTCCCATGGGCTGCAGTTCTTCCTGAATTGCTCCAGTGTTGGTCTCTTCCATGCCTGAAGCACCTTCTTCCCTTCCTTCCCCTCCTTCCTTGGTGTCTGCAGGGCTGTTTCTCTCACATATTCTCACTCCTCTCTTCCCTGGCTTCATTTGCTCTTGTAAAACAACTTTTTACCCTTAAACACATTATCCCAGAGGTGCCAGCACCATCACTGCTGGGCTCAGTGTTGGCCAGCAGTGGGTCCATCCTGGAGCCAGCTGATATTGGCTCTGTTGGACAAGGGGGAAGCTCCTGGCAGCTCCTCACAGAATCCACCCCTGTAGTCCCCCCACCAAACACAACACATGCACATATTTATCTTCAGAGCTAAATACAATTGTTGCTTATTTTTAATGACCTGGTCAAATTCTAGTAAAATAAGGCTTGACACCAAGTTTTAATGGAAGAAATCTGAACGACTAAAATAGCATGGATAATTTTTTTCTTTCCACTGAATCTGTTCCTCTTCTATAGCTTATGCATTCAGAATGAAATAAAATTGTGGTGTACTTGAATGTCAGTTAATGAATTTTTAACAGGGAATTAAGCTTTTTAAAACTAAAGAATGTGAGCCAGTAGAGTACATTTAATCATGGACCAGATCAATCATCTTCAATAGTCAGTCTTGCTTGATTGAGGCTTTTAGGATGTGGTTGTTTAGGTGGTGTGTGGTGGTCTCCTATGCAGGGTTTCATGTCGCTATGCAGTAACATAATGTTCACATGTTATTTATACCTTTCACCCCTATTCACAACAGTAACAACTCCATGCTTTCTCCTAGCCTAGATGAGGCTTTAGTATGGCAGAAACAAGACTGATCAAGGTCCCTCTTGGATGAAGTGGAAATGTTTTTTAGTTTGAAATATCAGTAGTTAATCAAAGCAAGCAGGGGTTATTCCACACTAACATTGTCTCAATGGTTTTTTATGCTTTAAACTGCATTAGTAACTACAGCACAAAAGGCACCCATGGGTCCCTTAGTCCTGTCTATGAGAGACACCCAGAATATTCAATGTATCCAGAATTTTCTAATATTAAAATGACTAGGCATGGGTCAAAGATACTTTGACTGAGATGTGAATGTTCTTTAGATCAGGATTTTGGCTTCAGGTGTGTAGATAAACTGAGCAATCAATTCAAGTCCACAAAGAGTATCAATTATCTGACTGCAGTTTTTATGTGCTTCTGTTCATTGCTAGCTTCCTCTTTCTTCAACAAAATCCATCAAAAGAAGTGTCTCTATGCTTGATTTTCTAATTTTAGTATTGTCTCTTGAAACTGTAAACACCAAAGTTTTTGCACAACGTTATTGCAAATATGCAATGCTTGCCAGAATTTTTTGTCCCAATAATTCTCCTAGGAATAAGTTGCATGGATACCCTTTAAAAGTTAAATTTTAATCCCAGCCTTGTAGCTGATGGACTTGGGGACATGGAGGTGCAACAGCCTCACTTCTATAGCTAATTTGGTTCTTTGTTCAAAACTTTGAAGGCTTTGTTTCTAGATTAACACTTGGGTCTCTTGCCTTAATTAATTTATCTAAGACAGGTCAGTGAACAACATATTTGCCTGAGGTGGAGAAACTATGGTTTAGTACATCTAAATTTTCATGTAAACAAAACAAGCTTAGCATCTGAGTCAATGACTGAGCATATTTCTTTTCCTGGCTATAATAAGGACATACTGGTATGAACACTGGTTTTAAGACCTAAAGTTGCCTAGTTCAACTACTTAACAGTAAAGAATTTCATTAGATTTTGATGGGAATTTTCTAACTAAATCCTACAGGTGTTTCTGCCTTCTTCATTAATATTGCCATAAAGGAATCTCTATTTGCTGTGATATTTTGGTAATTTAGTGACTAAACTGATTTCATCTCTTTCGTCTAAGGCAATCTATGTACAACAACATTTTTTTTTACCTTCTGCTCATTCTTCAGTATTACCTTCCTTCATTTAAACGAATAGGATTAGGAAATCAGCCCATGGAGAACTTAAAGGCAGCTTTTTATGGTACCTTCTATCCACACGGATCTGCATGGATTATCTGCTGCCTTGAGGTGATGAAGATTGCTCCAAGGATGCAGTTACAGCTGTTTCATCCCACGCGAGACATAAATACCCTACAACAAGAAGAACCGATGGTTTATCAAACATGGGCAATATTTTAGGGGTTTCTAGAGAAAATCAGCTTTTCAAGAGAATGAGTCCCTCCCTAAAAGGATGTGAAGGAGCTTTGTGTCAGAAACTATATAGCACAGTAATTGTCCCAATGTTAGTAAAAAATCCATTCACTTTCAGAAATGTGTTGGGAGTTTCTTCTGCATTCCTCTCAAAAAAGGACAATTCATCTCTGTTATATTTTTCTAGCTGCTATAATCCCAGCAGCAGTGGTTTTTTGTTTACACAAGCTCATGTGTGCAGCTGTGTATTGATGGGGTTCTGCTGATCTGTATGCTATAAGACGTGTTTATGACAACAGTGATTTTTCTTAAACAAGTATGTCATTATTTCTGAAATATTCAGCAGTTCTCTGGCTATATTTGGAGTTCATCTGTTTGTGAAGTTATTTGTGAATTGAATTAATTCTATTTTATGTTTAGAAGTGTTAATTTAAGTCTTCTATTAATAGAATGATTATTTTTAGGGTGAAACCTTTAATATATTCCCTTTATTGTCCTTTAATGTTTTTCCCAAAGTTGTTATCAGCCAAAGGAACATATTGGTAAAGCTACAAAGCAGCCTATGCACAATTCAAAAATAGATAGGTTCAAGTGAGCAAACCAGCGTGCACTCATGAAACACTGATGTTATTTTACTTACTGTACTAATGGTTCATCTCTTGATTATCATTCTGTTTGTTGGTCTGAAAACAGATACAAATCTGTACACCTGGTTTCAAACCTGCCCCTACACTTCTTACTAGCAGCACTTCGTCTATCCAGCCACAACCTACTCACACTGGTATCACCAGTGAAAGCAGAAGCTATCACAGTGAAAGGTCTCTCTAAGTGCCCTGTTAGTTCCAGCACTCTCCCAGTAAATGAGGCTGTTTCCTCCCTGAGAGATGACTCCTTCTGAAGGGCCATCTCTGTCCACCATCTCCATGTGGTTGCAATTGACAGAAGGGCAATAGACATCATAATCTTATTTTAGTGGATACAGTGAGCCAACACTGGGCATTTTAGTTATTAGTCGAACACAATGCATGTGCTTAAAATCCTTTCACATTATCTTCATGGGTTATGCTGTATCTTAAATATGTGGAGTGTTGCCATGGCCATTTTTCCTCCAGTGAAATGCTAACTGACTAAAAAGAGAAGTTTGAGGAGAATTTTTTTTTTTTTAATTACAAGGTTTAAACCACTTCTTTCAAGTATTTTATCCATGATTCAGAAATTTGCTGCATGCAAAAACAGTGAATAAATCTACGGTGTCCTTCTGTTTCTGCAGTGTTCAGTTATCAGTGCTTTACTCGTGAAGTCAACATGCAGGGGAAATCTGTGGAGCAAATGAAAATATGAGGAGGCAGAGCCACACAATTTCTCACTTACCTAATGCAGGAAATGAGACTAATGAAGACATGATCAGTTCTAGCTTGGACGCTGTAGTGCAGACCCAGTTTTACAAGCAGTCTAAGCTGATACTCGTTATCTGCAACAGTGCATATTCTGTTCAGCTAATGGCCAGGGAGTAGATAAATCAAGCTAAAGTCAGATGCAGGGTCAGGGCAATTCTCTTGAACTACTTCAGTAAGGTCTCATCTGCCACAATGACATTTCTGTCACTATGTAGTACTCTTACTCAAGCTAGAAAGAATGATTCTTGTTTGGGTGTACCTGTCCACACCACCAATGTAAATTTCTTGATAGTGTTGTCACTTGTACCAGTTGCATACCGGGATTAAAATTTAACTGTTAGGGGTACCAGTGTAGAAAAATAAAGCTTCCTACCAAGTCAGTGGATATTTTTTTCATAATTTGTTCTGGGTAGAAGTTGGTGGAGTCACAGCAGTGTCGGGGTGAATTTAATATACTATCTCTCTTGCTATCCTAAAAAAAAGTTTTTGGGTTAAGCAATTTCCAGTTCACTAGGCAGAAATGGAAAGGAAAGCACTAGAAAAGTCCATGTTAGGAAAAGTACCCTTCTCCTATGTTTGTATTTCCTTTAGAAATGTTAGTGATAACTTGAAACTCAAGTCCCTTCTGGAAGTTTTGTATCAAAATTTTCTTGTTTCCAGGTTTCTTCATAGTATAATGTGAGGTTAAGAAAACTCCACTTTTCAACATCAGTTGATGTTGTGTCTTATTCATGTCTGAAACACATACTGGAAGGGAGCTTTTATGTTATACTCAAGGAGTATACATCCTTAGAGACTATGAGGACCCAAAGGTTATGTCATAACTACATTAAACCATTCTATAAATAAGTCACATCTTCAGCAGTGCTATTGAAGAAACAAGAAAGTGAGTCAGAGTAAAAACACTCCTTCCCATTTTCAGTTTTCAGACATGTTTTTAGGAACTTACAGCAGCAGATATATTGAAAAATGAATATTTACGTAATGATTTATACTAGGGACAGTGCTTTGTTGACTTGCACAAGCATATTAATGCTTTTCACTGAACCATGGATAACTATTCCTTCAAGTGTTTTTACGTTTTCACTTCTGAGCCTCAGATCTTTACTTTGTGAAAACCAGAAGGTACTTTGAGTGATTATCACTAGTTTTGATCACTGATTTATTGTGAAATTAGTGTACTGATAGACCCACCATTGGCCTCTGTTCTCTGTTTTGAAGAGCTGGACCTCTTAATGTTACTAAAAATAAGGTAATTATACTGAAGCATATGAAGGGTTTGATGCTTTCAGCCCTCTCCTAACTGCTGTGTCTCTATATCCACCTCTGGGAATGAGCTTAACCCCATAAATGCTGCAAACAGTGCTTACAGTGTGCCTCTGCAATCTTCCTGCAGGGAATCTGGCCATGCTCCCATGGGTGCTGGGGACTGTCCCTGAACCCAGAGGACACTGCAGAGAACTTCAGATAATCTAGCCACACTCCGGGCTGCCCTGGATGAGCACCATCAGTGTATCCCTGAAGTGCAGAGGGGTCTGTCTCAGTGTGGGTCCTGCTGCTAGGCTTGTCTCCAGGCTGGATCTGACCCTGGCTTTGCTCTGGACCTGACTGTAATCCCAGTGCTGGTCAGGGCAGGGCTGTACAGGTGCCTACTGGGAGCACACATTCAGTCCTGCTGCTGTCGGACGTGGAGGCCTGGAGCTGTGTCTGCCATGCCCCTGTACTGTTCCTGCCATGTCTCCTGTGGGACTCACCAGAATTCCTCCATGCTCCCAGTGTCACTGTGATGTCAGTTTGTCTGCACAGGGTGGTCCAGAGACCTAGTTTTCACCTTATCCCTGCCATGTATAAATTAGTTCGTCGTCTTCATCCGATCCAGAGCAAACCAGTGAATTGGGGAAGAAAGGCAAGTGCAAAAACTAATTTACTTAAGTCCATTTATAGTGGTGTAGACATGGCTTTCCATTATCCAGCTAACTGCTGTATGAGAAGACCTCTTACATGCTGAGAAACCCTTGTAACAAATCCTAGCACATGCACCATGTACCAGAGCTACACTGGGCTGCAGAGAGAACCTGTCACTGTTCTGCCTTCTGCCCTATTGGCTGCAAATCAATGAGGCAGCAGGATCAGAGGGGATTAACCTGGGGACCTGGAGAGACCTGGTCTCCAGCTGTGACAGTCTTGATGACTGGAAGTTTAAATGGGAGCTCAAGCGTGCAGGTGACAGCAAAGAGAGTGGTAGTAGGAAGAGAGGCAGCTGGAAGGTAAGGATGTCGGAGCCAGACTGGCAGCTCCTTTAGGGGCTGTTCAGACCCATCTGTACCTGAGATTCCCGCTGCAGCCATCTTGGGAACTGGCTGAGGGACCAGGGCTTCCTCCCAAGTGCAAATCAGGAGAGTAGGTATCTCCTTCTGTTTGCGGGTACCCATGGGATAAGCACAGAGACCAAGTTCTTGATACCCACAGGCCATGTCTTCTCCTGCAGTTGGGAAAGACATGCAGGCCATCTTTTTCTGCCTGATACTGTCAACAGAAGGCTCAGAGAGATAGGTAATGGCTGACTTACTGCAGCTGAATGTTCGCTTCACAGTTTTAAATAAAAGTTGCAGTGGATCGTGTACCCGCCCCAAAAAACCAAGCAGAAGTCTCTAGAAGCAGTCCTGATGATGCTCGCACCTGTAAGCAGCGAAGGTAGAAGCTGTTTTAGTCTCTAAATCATATTCTAAAGGAGATCAGATGCAGTCATGATGCTTCTTTCTCCAGTTCCCTGCTGTGAAATTACATTAAAAGAAACTAAAAATACACTTTCTATTACTACTTTTTATGCAAACAGATGTTGTACTTACTACAGGGATGTTATTTACCTATCAAGCTAAAGACAAGGTTGATAATAGGAAGTCCTGGAGACATTACTTCTACTTTTAGGGGCTCCAAACTTCATTGTGACAATTAGCATGATTAGGATTTACAAGCTGAAAATTAAAATTGTGATTTTTTTTTAAAGACACTTTTTAAAAAAAAAGACATCTAATTACTACATAATAAAATGAAAGTACTGGCAATCTCACTGGTTATTTGTATTTAGAACTAGAATAGAAAGCATACTAAAAAGGAATACTGGGAGAAACTGTCCTGTCCTTTCATAGTTTCTTCAGATATTGGCAGTCTAAAAAAAGCCTATTTTTCCCCAGTTAGATAATTAGAGCAATTCAGACATTTGCATTCAGGAAAGCAGTCACTTTCAAATGTGTTCTACAAAGCCATTTTCTGAAAAGAGCCATTTCCAAATCATGCTGTTCTTCTAAGTGCGCTAAAGCATAAAGCGTAATTAGACTTATTGCCTTAGAATTTAGTGGGAAATGTTTAAAAAAATTTAGCCCTCCTTAAAGGATGACTCATCGGCTGGCTGGGGGCCTGAAGAGCCACAGCACAGTCCTCTCTATCCCTTTGTTAGAAGGGATGCTGGTACAAGAGCTTGCCCTTACAAAAAAAAAAAAAAAAAGGCAAAAACGCGTTTTGCTGGGGGTATTCCTGTCTGTCTGCAGAGAGATGCTGAGAATCTGTTCCTGTCTCTGCTTCTAGGATCCCATTCCCATTACAAAAAGGACCACCAGGAGAAAAGTCTGGCTCTCCTCATGTTCCTTGCCACAGGAGGGAGTGCTGGGAGACTCAAAGAAGGCTATTCTGTTTTGTCTGTTGTGGGTAGGATCAGCAGGTGAAGTCCTTTCAGCCCAGCACTGGAGGGAGATACCTAGGGATCTGCTCCATGGCTTATGGAGCAGTTGCCATTTGCTTAATATGTAAAAGAGCAAAGGGATGGACCATCCTCGGTGAAAGCCACATCTTTAGACCATTTGGTAGCCTTTGAATGTATGTGAACTTCTGATTTCTCATTTCCAAAGGATTATCATTTTAATGTAATTAGGCAACCTTGAGAGCCAAAAAAGGCCTTCTTGTTACATATGTAGTGACTGTAGCAACTCCTTCATCTGCAAAACTACTAAAACTTCTAAAAGAAAATTGTATAAAAGGGATTTTCTTCTAGCCTTTGTTTTTTCCTCTTATTATTTTCAGACTGGGGGAAAATGTATTTCAGCACATTGGTCTTGGAAACGTCTCTATTACATGAGCTAGAACCCAAAAAGGTAACAGCCAATTGCAGCAAACACCTAAATGAGGGAATTCAAGTCCAAACAGCCTAAGATTCACAAAATTGTAATTAGCAGAAATCAAGTTTTATAACAAAAAAGTGTTAGGCAATCTCAACTGTATGCTAAATATCCCATTTGCTGCTTACTTATGAGCATGAAAATTTTAAAACACAGCCTGCCCCCACTTCCAATAAAGTGTTAGTGGATGCATTCAATGTGCAATGTGGGAGTCACGACTTCAACAGGAACTCTAATTTTCATTTGTGTTGTTCAGTGTAGTCTCTAGAGAATCCCTCACACTCAACTCTTAATCAGATTCAAAGCAGTCTCTGCCAGCCAGTGTAAACTTACATGGAACATTGTTGGGTTATGTATCAGAGGATGAGCTGTTTAATACCAGCCTCCTCTCACCTGCATCCTAGATTCATGGTAGTGTGACAATTTACAGTATTGAAGAAGGCAAAAGCATGTTCCATATGTTTCAGTCAGGAATGCCCAGACAAAGGCTCCACTTTTCTTTGAGGCGTTTTCTAACCTTGGTGCAACTTTCTGTTCAGGTTCAATTCACTGGAGTACTGCAATATATCGACCAAGAAGGAGAACCACAGAACCATTGTACAGAGGTAAAACAAAATGGTGAGCTAGAGAGGGGTTACAAGCAAGGTTTACAACAATGCCTTAACATTTTGGAGGTTTAGGCAAGGTGTGCATGTGCCTTGCCAAGAATTGGGCCTGTTTTATTTATAGGAGAAATAATGTATGCTCAGAGAATGCATTAAGATGGTTTACACTTAACTAATGAAGGAGAATATTTTGTAATGACATCTTCATTTTCTCAAAAGAGGGAAGTCGTTTAACATTTTCATGAGGTGGAACAATCACTAACCCACTGACTGGTTAAATTTTGTATCAAAGACAGACAATCCTCATGTTGGTCTTTAGCTCTGACAAAATGCTTCTTGCACCATTAAAGTTAAGTTCTGCTGAATGCTTATTTATTTAAAACAATCTGTGATCATTTTCTGTAGCTGGCTGAGTGTGGTTTTAATAGTGTTTTGCCAGACAGTATGAGTGGAGGCTACAGGATATATAGAAAGGAAGCGTGCTGCGGAAAGATAATGGAGTCTAGATGTGCATTCAGTATCTCCATTCTATTCAGCTGTTAGCTTTATTATCTGTACTATCAGAGGCTGTATTTTGGTGTTATTTCTCATCCAACACATTATCCATTTTTTAAAGTGTTCTGCTGCTCATGAGTAATTTGGATTGACTCTACAGCATGAGACAAGTTACCAGCTGCTGCTGGCAACCGATTGTATTCTTATTTATTATGGTCTTAATGCATGCAATATGCACTAATCACAGTATTACTTTAGCTTTTGAATCAGTCTAATAAGCTTAATGCCATTGAGGGTTTTGCCTCTTGTCAGATCAAATTTTACAGGTTATTGTACTAAAAGGATCAGGGTTTCTGAAGCAGAGAAAATTTTATTGGTGAAATCCTGATTTTATTGCAGTCAGCTGGAGTTTTCCCCAAAGCTTAGATGACAGTCAGCTTTCTACAGCTTTCTTATTTTTGAGAAAGAAAAAGTAAGAAAGGTGTGCCATTTATTTGCAACCCTCTCCACAACCCTGATACAACATTTAGCATAAGATAGAATAGCTGGCTGCATGATAACATTAGATAAAGATCAGTGGCCCATAACACACGACTGAAGGAAGCATATGATGTTGAGAGGCTCAGACAAAGATGAGACTGACGAAGGATCTAATTACCCCTTACATCATAGTGGGCAAAGTGGATGGAACATTTCTTGTTAGTGGCAAGTAATAAAACAAGCAAATGCCCAGAGATATTATGCGAGGGCTTTGCACTTCTCTCTGCTTACTAGCTGAACCTTTCTAGTCCCAGGAGCATGCCAGGCTGATCCGTTTTACAGTTGGGATTGATGACTCAGCTTGTTCGTACCATGGCAGCAAAGTTTTCCAAAGACAGGTCAGTGTCAGCACTGACCATTTCTATTTCAGCCAGCTCACTGTGAGTTTGAGACCCTTTCTCCAAAAAGCTGCTCCAAATGGAGAGATTGTTGGCAGCCTCAATACCAGGCCTTTTCTGAGCAGTGACTTTTCCATGGCTGGTGGCAGGGATGACAGGCAGCAGCAGTAAGGCATTGTATGTTCTGTGCAGTGACCCCTCCTGAGGAGGCCACCCGACCCAGGTGACAGCATGTGCCGCTCTGCGTTTCTGGTGTGCCTTCTCTGACCAGCCTGTGAAGGACCTGTCTTAGGGGCAGGATAGCCTTGTGGGGCACAGCTGGAATTACTGCTTCAGCACCCTTGTGCTGATCCCAGAGAACCTTCTGCTCAGCACTGTGAAGGTGAAGTATGATTCCAACCTGCCTGTGACTGTGTAGCCTCCCCAGCACACATCCTGCCTGACCCAAGTCTTGCGTCTCTCCATGATTTCCCTCTTTGCAGGCACTGTCTGCCGGCGTGATGAGCCTCCTGTATGAGCAGTACCTGCAATCCATGCTAAAGAGTCTTTGGAAAAATGAGTTGCCTGTGGGGTGGGAATATCCTGGGGGCATGAGATGATGTGAATGTCACATTACCTTTGGGGTATGTACCAGAGAACAGATCTGCTTTAGCATTAAATATTCTAAGGTGAGAATCAAGGTCAGAGTCCAATGGCTCAAGACACCCCAGAAGGCACCACCAAGGCAAAGAAGCCGCAGCATTTCATCAGAGCACACTCACCAGGCTTGTGGGCACCCTTTGAGACCAAACATGCTGCTGCTGCTGCTGCTGCTTGGGGAATTTAGCCTTACATGCATCTTGTGGCATGATAAAAGCGTGAGGTAGCAAAAATGTGAGGTATTGCAATTGTTTGTCTTCCTCTTTGAGCACTTAAGCTCATTGTTTATATGTACTATTAACATGCTCAAAATTGCTGATGTCTGATTCTTTGTAAACCTGTACCTCATCAAGTCATCCACATTTCTGCTGGTGGGCCTGGGCACAAATGGCTTAGGGCTGGAACTGTTACGCAACTAATATGCTGCTTGGTGGCCTGACATGCCTGAGGGAGAATTCCCAAAGGCTGTTTCTCCTACATAATCTGCCAGTGCATCTTATTGCTATAACATGTAAGAGATGATGCCACACAGAGTGAAGCTGGCACATTACAGTATCATATCACTGGATGTCAGGAACTCCTGTGTGAACCGAGGCAGATCCGTTCTAGATCAAGAAGTGGGGCAAGCTCAAAACTAAAAAAAAGCTAAAATAAACCCACAGCAGCCAGGGACTTTATAATTAACCCCATTGTTCAAATAGTCAAGTAAAATCCCTACTCTAAACCCCTTGAACAATTCAGTCGTATTGTTCCATTTTCATGCTGCTTTATGTGCTTCAGTCTTTCTAGGACAAAATGGCTTGCAATGCATGTTTTATTGTGGTACGTGTTTTCTTTTCACACTTCATTATATATTTCTGTTTCCATATTCCGTTATGCATCTCAGCTACTGTCTCTCCTTCGGCAATTCGCATGCCATGCTGCATTAGCATGTTGGTTCTTGTTTGTGCTTGTCATTATGAATGATTGTTATCACAAATCATTTCATTTCTGATTTCACATCTCATTACTCGTTTTCCAGACCCTCACTGTGGATTTCAGGGCTCATGTTACAATATCCATTGGAGGGTTTGCTTCCCATCAAACACTGATTTTTCACTACTTGTTACAGATTTTTCTTTCCGTATTTCTTCATGGATTTAATCTTTCTTAATTTATTCTGGTTTTTTCTACTGCATCACAAGATTCACTACTTAATTTAGAACCTTATTTAATTTTTCCTCTTTGCTCTTAAAGGTGCATTTCTGGTTTTGCCTATCATTACTCTCAGGTTTTGTATTTCTTGACTTACTAAAATTTTTCAACTTATTATGTATTCCTGATGCCAAATCCTGTTATGAGTTTTCCTTTTCACATCTCATTACCCACTTTTTTGATATGAATGCTTTTTTGCATCTCATTTCCAGTTTTGATTTTTGATGTGCATGTTCATTTTTATTTCACTGCTTGGTTTTGTATCAGTGTCTCATTATGTGCTTTTAGATCTAATTAGGAATTTCATGTATCATTTCTTATTAGCCAATTTCCTTTTTGCTGCCCATTACAGACTATGCGTTATATTCTGAGTGTGAGCTTTCAGATTTCCCTGTGCATCTTCCTTTCCTCACATTCTTTAGTTAACGTCTTACATCTTATGAGAAATTTCATCTATTCCTGCTAGCATCCTCCTATGGTTTTTCAAGACTGTAATTTTTTTTTGCTTCTATGTAAACTTTCTTTTGCACCTCAATAAATATATTCTTTTAATATCTTATTAGCATTTGAATGATATCGTATTGCAAATTTCATTTTTGTATCTCATACTAGATTTTCATTGGAAAAATACGTAATGAATTTCCGTCTTTGTATTTTTTGAAACTTGAAGATGTGGGTGGTGCCTCTTACATTTTCATATCTGCAAATCCTCCCATGTTTTCTTTTCACATTGTGCACTTTCTCTGTGTTTTCTTTTTCAGAGCTATTTCTGCACTTTCCCTAATGCCTGCAATTTCACAGCTTGATTTATTTCTAGTGACATTTCATATTTTGTAGGTCATGACACATTTCTGATTTTGAATATGTCAAGCTTTCCTTCTTCATTTATTTATGAATTTTTTTTTCATTTTTTTATGTATTTCCCCTTTCAGAATAAATTTTCCTTTTATGTTTCTCACCAAATGCAATTTTTCTTACAAGTTTTCCTGAATGAATCACCTGGTTTGATTTTTTTACTTACATTCTTTGGTGTGTAACATTACCCATTTTAGATTTTTGTGTCTCCTCTTTTAATGTTCATAACTATTCTGCATTTCATTCTGCAGCTTCATTATCCACATCTTGTTCCCCATTTGTCTTTAAAATGCCATCACACATTTCCATTTTACAAGTCCCTATGCGTTGCTCATATTGCGTTTTTCTACTTACGAGTACTTGTTTGTGTTTTTGAGAAGTTTCATGTGTGCCAGATGTGATTTTTGCCCATCTCATAATCCATTCCTCTAATCTCTCATTATGTTTTTTCAGGTTTTCCTTTTTTTAATCTGTGTTCTTACTGCACATTGGGGTTTTTTTTACAATTTATTTGGTCTCAAATTGCACATCTCATTACATTTTTCCATTCACCTCTCATTGAAGCATTTCACTTTTTTAACTCAGTATGTATTTTTACCTCTAACACAGGCTCTTTAAAGACATGTTGAGCTCTGTAGCTCAACATCTGTTTTAACTTTCTTATCACAGAGTCACATTCCTCTGCATGTATTCTTGCATCTTTTATTTCCCACTGGCCATTATGTTGCATCATTTAATTTTTACTTTCAAAGAACAAGTGCCTTCTTTGTATCACATTACAGCTTTTCATTTCTACCTCTTTTTAAATATTTTATTTCTGTCACCTCACTTTGACTATTCTTTTCCCCAGGATGTTTTATTTCCTTTTTTATATAACATTATGTCTTTTTATTTGCATTTCCTTTTGTTTACACATTTTTTATTATACATCAGTGTGCAATATTTTCTGCATTTTTTCATTTTTTCCTCTTCTTACATGCTTGCATTTTGTCATGATTTTTCTGTTTCGTCATGACTTTTCCTCCTCACCTATGACTTTTAAAGGTTTTACTTTTCACTTTTACATATGTGTTTGTTTTTGTATATCACCTTTCGTTCTACATCTTGTTGGTGTTGGTTCTTATTGAATGGGCTCCTTTCTGCAGTTTTTGTTGCTATAACTCACATACTCCTCCTTTTTCGCTTGAACTTGCCTGCATCTCATAGTGTCTCTCTTTCTGCCCCTCATTATGTGAGTATTTTCACACACCACCACAGATCTGGCTTTCATATCTCAGAATTAGTTTTCATTCCCTCTCTCTCACAATAGTTTTGAGTAGCTGGTCACTCAGAGGCAGTTATTTTGCCTTCATATATACCTTCTTACTGCTGGAAACAATGTTTACTTCCTCACAGGGTTTACTTGGTCCCTTCTCTTTTTCTGGTTGCTGCTTGTGTATGCAAAACCAAGTAAATTGATACTTCTTTCTTTTCTTTCCACTGACTAAGTGCCTTTGGTTCACACAAAAAGCCAAGAGGAAATCCAACAGCAAATAGAGATGTCAGCACAGAACATACATTGCAGACACTATGGGAATACAGAAAGTTGAGGATGAACATCTGCTTAAAAGTGTACTTAGGAAACTTTGGTCAGGTTTTTTCATTAAGATCATACACGTTTTGAAATGCTGATTGCATTAGCAAGCACTTGCTGCTTTCAGAATCAGATTTACTTTACGAAAATCAGATCAGGCAGTCTCTCTGCCCTTCCCATCTTATCTTGGGGGATGGGAAAAAAAAAGGTAAGGGAAATCTGGTTCTCTGGCTTGCTCCATGGATTCAGTAACACAGATGAGGAGAACGGTGGGGGAGGTAATGCAGCTGCTGGCCCTGATTAACTGAGCTCCCTCTGAAGAACCACAGAAATGCTGTTCGAGGACACCCCTGGAGGGTTCCAGTTCCACATCCCATGAGAGAGCCTCCAGCTGTGCATCCTGCATCTCTCCTTTGGCACCATGGTGAGATGTAATTTTTTCCCTGCCTGTGTAGCTCCCTCTTCAAGCAGTGTGGGCAGTAATTGTGTGGTCCTCCCAGTGCCTTTGCCCTTCCTTAGCCAGAGAGGGGAGCAGGGCAGGGCCATTGGTGCTGGCTGTGTGCCTGCCAGCGCTGACCCCCTGTGGGTGTGTGTGCATGAACATGTGTGCTGTTCACGTGTGTCCGTGTGCGTCTGCATCTGGCCAATACCTGCTCAGCCCTGATACCAGTTGGTCCTACAGGCATGGAGTGGCAGCAGAATTCCTGTCCTGGACTACTGGATTCGGCAAACCCTAACAGCCACACCCCTAAGTCAGTGTGCTCTACAGATTTGCTGAAGATGGACTCTGCCACCATCCAGGCCACAGATGGAAATGTGGAACCGCAGGGGCACAGGTACAAATCTCTGCTTCACTCACTGTCATCTTCCAGCTGGAACTACTGAGCATTTTATTCCAGACAATTTTAACAGTCTTACCCATTAATTAATTCTCAGCTTTCAAATGAGAATGCTGTGGGAAGAAGTACCTCAAGCCAAGGTACATCACATCCACCTCTCTTCCAAATTTTTGTGTCCTTTTCCACTTCCTTTTTCTTCTGTCTCCAAGAAGCATGTCAGGAAAGAAAATCCCACTCTCTGATTCTAGACCTACCTCTCTGATTCCTAGACTTACCTATGTTGGAAATTCCAGACATGTTCATATTGAATGTTTATCACACTAATTATTGTTTCCATGCCTTACACGAGCTGCTACAAGCTGTAAGTGGTGAGAGACACATATGGTCTCCTGTATCAGCTGTGTGGGGTTAGAAGTTTGGAAAGGAGTTGTTACTCTGTTCTGGCAGCTAGGGACTTGGCAGCATTGTAGGTGAAACATTTTAGAGGGAAATTAGCTCCCTTGAATCCACACTAATTTGATCCCATCCCAGTGAAACTGTTTGATCAAGGACTGTGGCTTTTTACAATTTTCTATGTTATCAATGCTACTAGATGTCTAAATATTGTTTAAAAGTACATTTAACTGCAAAATTATATTTACAGGAGAGAAAACAAAAGATGTCATTCACAAATAAACTTGCCTATTGAAGTTAAATGATGTTTGAAGCTGAAAAGTGAAAGAAGTAGGAAACAATTGAACTGTTACTTTAATTTATCAGTAAAATGAAGATTTTATTTTGGTTTCAGTTGTGAGAGAGGTATCTCAGCACAGGGCTGATATTCCTGCTTCATTTCATGCCGATGAAATGAACTAAGTTCATTTAAGTTTGCAAAAAGTATAAACCAACGTAAATGCAATACAACAAAGACTTTTGGTCCAGGATAAAAGTGGGTCCAGGACCTACCTAACATTCATCTTTTTTATTTTTTTCTTTTTTTTTACATCATTTCTGAAATTCTTCTTCGAGAGGGTGATAGATCTTTGAATGTTCCTTTGTATCTGCCCTTAGTTTCTGCATTTCTGAGTGCTTAAGAGCAACATGTTACTTCTTTACATACCACTGTTAAAATGAAAACGTAGAATCCTCAATTATAGCAATTTAAAGGGATGTGAATAAATGAGATTATGAGGGAAATTTTTGTTCTCGAATACTTCCTATATCGATTTTACCTTCCCTAATGACAGCTCATTTAGTTTCAGACTGTGCTAGGAAATGTGTGTTTGTCTGGACAGCAGTTTCCTGTGAATCTGGAAGGCACTTGGTTGCTGCTGTGCATAATTTATTTCCTGGCTGGCACTTGTAGCACTGATGTGTAACCTGAATATGGCTGCATTCACATTTGTTCTGAGTGAAGGTAAGCAAGAAAAATTACAATAACTTTGTTTAACCTCTGACCTCTTTCAAAAGGGCACACGAGATCCTCATCCTTTTTGTCATGTGTTCCTTTTGCAGTTTCTTGTTGGCCATTAAAAAATGAGCTGCATGAAGAACATGTGGAGCTTGCAGTTCCGTTGTGTCTTTCACTATATCCAATAAGAGTATTATTTTCCATTTTCATTCACAGTCTGTTAGAAAAAGGATGCCTTCACTTGCTGTCTGACAGAGAGTCATGAGAAAGGCAACCAGGAGATTCTTCGACAGAAGATTCAGATTCTGGATACTGCACAGTCTGGGTTCTGGTGTTGAGTGCTGGCTTAATATTCACTGATGGCCAAATGTTTAAGCAGCTGATGACTTTTACATATGCACACAAGACAGAAGGGAGTATTTCAGAAGCTCAAGGTCAGCCTAAGCTGGCGTAGCCTGGGATCAGTGCCTGGGATCAGTGCACTGTGCTGGGCTATTACCCAGGGTAAATATATGTGGGAAACATTAGGTCAGTATTCAAGACTGGAGATCTGACAATCCAGCTGCATCCCCTGTGGATGTAGAAGACCAACATCAAACAAGCAAAACCAAAAAAAGTATTGCATTTTGTTATAAACATGATGGTCTAAAGATATCATTAGAATGAGGCCTATAGGAAGCAATAAGTTATTAAACTATGTGGTATGGTATCATGAGGAGAAAAGTGGACAAGTTCTGAGACGACAATCCCTTCCCCAGGACATAGTCACTCTGAGGTGAGTTATTTAACAGTAATTTATCATTTATCAGTGAATTATTTAAATTTACAAGGAAAGGTGTCTGGAGTCTTTAGAGCAAACAAGATATTAATGCAAGGGGGAAAAAAAGAGGGAGAGAGAAGTTTTGTGTTCTGTGCAGCACAAAATGTTTGGAGGGTGAGGAAGTAGGCTCTAATGTGCCATAAAAAGAGTTTTTATTGAGTCCATGTGTTGTCTGTCCTAGTGTTATGCATTTAATTCCCAGGTGCACCTGAGCACAGTGTTGTGAATCTCCCTTGAGGATCAGGACTGGGCAATGAAATACTTGTTCTGTGCTAAGCATTTCCTTGATGGCTGGCTGTGTCATCCTTTACACATTACCACGGGATCTAATTCTGTCTCATAGTGGCTCCTTACTTTCACCTCCACAGTTTGTGAGAGCTTTTGGCGTGAGCTGAATGAAGTGTGCAAAGGCGAGATCTGCCAGTAGAGTAAGGTCACTGGTAGATTTCTTTGGGAATCTGCTCTTGTGCTTGTGCTTTTCAACACATTCATCAACAACCTAGAAAAGGCAGGAAACAGTGAGATGACAAAGTTTGCAGCTGATGCTGAGGTACCAGAGTGGTACAAAAGTGGCAGGTTTCAGCAGAAACTCGTCATGGTACTGTCTGGGCACTACACTGAATTACGAAATTCTTGTTAGTAAACGTGAAATGATGGGGAAGAATGACCCCAATTACACATATAAAAGCAATGGCTCCAAGCTATCTGTCACCCCTTGGAAGGAAGAATTTGCAGCAAACATGTATATGTCAGCTCAGTGCTCTGAGGTGGCTGAAAAGCAAATGGAGCCCTATAAGAGGGGCAGGCTCAGTCCTCCAGCTGCTCTTGGGCAGGAGAAGCAGGATGCTGGAATTGGCACCAAGAAGATGTATTTTAGATTTGACCCAACCTGGCCATCTTCGTATTAATGATTCTGTCACATCACAGTGTTAGTGGTGTTCTGTTGACAAACTTTTGTTTGGTGGCAACAGATTTCTTGCAGTCTAGATCATTTTGCTGCATTTTGTAGCGTGGAAACGTGCTGAATTTGGGAGGCTTCTTTGAGGCCAGCAGCACAGTTTTCTAAATGCTCCAAGGAAGGCCTTTCATATTCAAAAATCAGTGTCATGTGTCCAGCTGTGTCACTTGGACCAGTGGTCAGGAATCATGGGACTGAGGGCCCAGAACTGAGTAAAAGCCTTTGGTCCAACACTGGTCACATGCATCACCTCTCAGGCGTGTGTCCATCACGCGGCAATAAAGGGCCCAGCACACGACAATCACACGCCCATCGTGTGCCAGGCACCTGCCAATCAGATGTCGAGTGCCTGGGCATCTGTTTCATCTTAAACCAAAGCTGTCCTTTTGGAAGAGATTCCCTTTCTACTGTGTCACTCCACTGGCATCTGTGGAGCTGGTAGAGAGCTTTAAGTAACAGGTTAATGGGTATTTTAGGAACCTCTTGTGGTTTCTAAATGTTGAACTCAAGTACCTATATGTTCTTTTACCTCCATTTATCTCCATTTCAAAAAGGTTTTTAGAGTTCTTCACTTCATCCAGTCAGTCAATTGCTCTTGTCTTTACAGATAATGTTCTTTTAAGTATGTTATAGAACTTCCCTGAGTGCTTCAAGGTACAGAATAAAACCAGAGAAATTTAATTTGAATGAGGCTTTTGGATACTACCTAAGCCAACCTCCTGCTCCAAGCAGGGCTAACTTCAAAGCGAGATGTGGTATACTCCTTAAAATATCTTCTGCAATTTGCTAAGACATTAAGAGCAGCTCACTTTAATTTCTTGCTTTTGGGCACGCTGTGCTGTTTGAATTCAAAGTGGTATTCTAGCATTAAATTCTATGTCCATATGCAGAAAAAAAAACACAAAAAAACCCAAACAAGTGCCTTGCCTGCTTCTTTGTTAGTTTGTGACAGCAGTTTGACTCTATTTTATTTTGCAGCCACAGGCCCACCTTTCAGCTGCTGCTGTGTGGAGAGATTCCTGGTTAATCCAAGTGTGGACTGGGAGCTAGCCATTCAGGATAGAGTGACATGCAGCCACTGTATATTGCCATTGCCTACTGAGCTGAACTCTGTCGCTGGGGAAGATGGTTAGGAGGCTGGGGCAGGCCATGTGTGTGGGAAGGCTGAGGGAGCTGGGTTTATAAATCTGGAGAAAAGAAGTTTGGAGGGTGAGGAGGAAACATCACTGCAGTCTTCCTTTACCTGAGGGAGTGGCAGGGAAGATGGAACCAGATTCCTGGCAAATATCCTTCCTTAAAGATTTCTGAAATGGGAAACATAAAAGTTAGTCCTGTGTCAACATGCTGTTTACATTAAAAAATTCTTTGGACTGTTCTGTCTGTGACTGTTGCCTTCATGGAATCCATAGATAGAACCAAACTTGTTTTCCTTAGCAAAATTTGTTATTGTTATTTTTCCCTAAAAATGAAAGGTTTAAATAACAAAAAGTTCTCATCTGTGGGCTATGGAAGCTGTCTCTTTTGCACTGTGTTCTTATCCCAGCCAAGTTTCTGCAAGGAGAAATAAATTTTCAGTAGTCCACTATTCAAATTATCTGATAAGAACAAAGTTACCTGTCATAGAAACACACATTCTGTGCTGGCTGAAGTTTGGGCTGCCTGTTGACTAGATTTGCAGCTGTTGTGAATCATGACAAATGACATAGAATAAGTGTCCATAAAAATTTAAGAAAATCAGAACCCAACCTATTAATTTTCACTAATTAGATTCTGTTGGATTGAGACACAAACACCAGAAATGATTAATATTAAAGTTTTGATCCTGTGCCTGTGCCTGAAGAACACTCCAGTTTCATACAGCCCATTTTCAGATAGTATTCAAAACCTTCTTCAATGCCACAGAAGTAAATTACTCCCCATCCCTGACCTCTTGTTATCTTCAGAAATCTAATCTGGAATTTCTTGGCTCCTGTAAGATTTGATGTGACTCTCAAGGAGGAGTAATAAAGAGTACTGTGACCCAAAGAGGTCTTGATCACAAATAATTTTTGAGACTCAATGTTGTTTTCATTCTCAGATCTTTCCCAAGCCCCGAGAAAACTATGCTTTCCTCAGACTTGAAAATTGGTGCAAAACTCCATGACCCTATTTGAAGCACGACAAGGAGTTATCCATGAATGCAGGCCAGAGCTATTTCTTGTCAGATCCAGCCCAGCAGTTTTGAGGCAGGTGGCAAGACAAGTCTGAGGTCAAGGCAGTCAGTCCAGAGCTCAGGCACAGCGATCAGGGTCATGGCCAGGCACACAGGTGTGCTATGATAAGGCTAGAGACAAGCCAACCTACAGCACAGATCAGACTAACAGGGACTAACAGCACAGGATGGGCCTTAAAAGGGCCTGAATGAGCAGAATGGGTGGATAGAGCCCATTGGTGAGGTTGACCAAGGCCTCTTTAGTGCCCTCAGTTGTCTGACACCTCTTGGAACTTTCAAGGACTGTCACTAACGTTTCACAAACAGAAGAAAATGAAATTTTGGCCCGTGAGGCTGACTATCTCTGAGTTCACCTTGAGGCTTAGAACTTCTTTATACATATCCCACTGTCATCCTGCATCTTTCAGTGTACAGCCTAGCTGGACATAATTTAAGCTAGTGCCTGCATTATCTGCTTTTTCTCCTTCTTTTTCAATGGTACCTTATTTACTATGTACCATTCTGTCTGATAAAAACCCCAATATTTTTTATTCCTATATTATTGTCCTCAATTATCACAATATTATGAACATTCATGATACACTGCTATTGCATCTTCACAGTACCTCTGAGGGGAAAGAAATTCTCATAGAGTCAGAGAAATTGCACAATTCATTTCATTTAAAGCTGCAAGTACTGGATACAGCCACACATCAGAAAAATAAATTTAAATCAGGCAACAGAGTTAAGGAATCCAAGAATAGAGGAACATAAATGAGTTATTACCTTCAGGTAACTTCATTTACTAATTTAACAAGCATCCTTACATGAATACTGAAGAGGCAAGACTAAGCCTACTAATCAGCACTTAATTTCCTTAATCAGGAGACCAATGTGGTCTCACCTGGCCCCGTGCCTTGATGACACCATGCCTACAAACTCCGGCACTTCTACTGTCTCTGTGCTACTGTTCTGTTTCATCCACCAGGCAAATACATCTAATGTGCTGAATGGGATATTGAAGAGAAAAATAAGAGGATTTTTGCACTGAATATAAATGTTCATGCTTCTGAACTTTGTGTGTGAATCTACTACTTCCTTTGTAGATTTGGAAGCCTTTCATCTGTTTTTGAAGAGCACAGATCCCATCTGAGAAGGGACAGTCACAGAGCCCGTCATAAGCAGATCTCTTGCACACCTGTGTGGCACTAAAGGTAATGGAAAGACAAACACCAACAGCTGCTGTTATCTTCTACTTAAATCAGCCTTCCTTTCACAGATGTTTGTTGACAGCAGAGGAATGAAAAAACTTCAGAGTTGCAGGCACCATTAGACTTTCCAGAGTGAGAAGATACACTATTTGCCACAGGCTGTCATCTCATCACAGTCTTTTTTTTCCAGTCAGTGCTCCCTTCTTGTATACCTTTTTCTGTCTTCGCTCCCCAAGGGAAGCAAACAAAAAGTATCATTGCATTTTGAGGCTTAGGGAAGACATTATGTTCAAGAGACAACGATCTTCATCAAGCCCTGACAGCCATTCTGGGTCTTTGACTTGGTATATCCATATGTTTTCGAGAGCGACTGCTGCATAGCCCCAGGTATATAGCAGTGGAGGGCAGATGCTGGCAGGCTCTGGATCCATACTGCTACTGGATAAAGCTCCCAGATATGTTTACTGAGGCATGCTCTGGTGGGCATAAAGAAAGAGCATTATGGAGAAACAAATGTCAAAACAGGATGAATAGTTTTGTTTGCTACACTAGGTGTAAGGAGACATGGTGCTGGGTGGGAATGAACCCGTGCTGCAGCCCTGTCTGATGCTGCAGAAGAGTAGGATTTCCACCACCTGAAGAAGCATAAAGTTTACTTGCTAACTGTATTTCTCTTCCAATTTCTGTTGTGGTTTTTTTTTTTTTTAATTATTATTAAAGCAGTTTTGTTACACCATTTGTGCCTCTCCTACTGAGATCCAGAAAGAACGCTGTGCCCCTTCCAGAACACAGTAACTGTGCAACTGAGTGAGGAGGAGGAGAGTTAGCAGTTCCTTTATGAAACATAAAAATAGTTCATACTGTTTACATTAAGAACTTTGATGGGGCATGTCATTTAAGGTTTTGAGGGGTAAAATGCCTCCTGTGATACGGAGTTGTTAAACTGTACAGTGAAGGAATGGTGAGAACCATATGTGTTGTCATGCCACTCCCCCGTGACACTTTGCATCTTTTTGCATACTGAAGGGGAATAGCTCCAAGACATTGTGGGAAGGTTGCATCATACTTCATGGAGAAAGCATTTCAGCATTTGCATCTAAGCTGAGCATTGTGTACAGCTCCTTAAATAATTAAAAAACCAAAATAAGTGCAAAACATTTTTGCTGCACTGCCTGCCTGTTTGTTTTATTCTTCCTGTCACTTAGAAAGACCTTTCAGGATGGATAACCTGATTTTGTACTAGCAGAACATTAAGTTTTACTATTAAGTTGAACTCCTGTGAATACAAAGCAAGTCAGACATTTCACTGCAATCCTTTGTTCTGTTACCAGGGATATCATCAGCGGAGTTCATAAAATGCCTCTTTCAATTCCAGTGAAGACTATCTTCACCTTCTCAACTGGAGAGAATACTACATTTCTCAGCCTGCTAGATAAAACAAACAGAAAAAAAAAAGCCCAGGGAGACTGAATTATCACTTAAAGTTTCTTTCTCTCTCTTCACCTCTCTCTATTTTTTTGCCTAGATTCCCTGGTATTTTTCTGCTGCTAAGAAGAGACTTACTTTTGATTCAGCAGTAGGTTGTTGTCATGTTGAGCTCTCATCATTGAGGAGATTGGATGATACAATATATGCCGTCTCCAAGTCTTAGCTGATTGTTCTCAGTCTTTTCCATTCAGACTGTGCTTTCAAGTTAACCAGGAAAAAAGGAAATTTTCTCAGGAATTTAACATTTTTTAGTTCCTCGTCAATAAAGAAGAGAAATAAATCAAGGAGGTAAAAACTCTTAGATAAACTCTTCCTAAGTGAAGATGAACTTGAGTTCTCCTGTGAAGCCATGTGTCTTGTTCTGCAAATTCCTACCTGAACTGAGTTCAGCGGAGTTGAGGACTCTTACACCAGGGTCAGAAGACTATATGGTGTCTCCATGGAAATGATGGAAGTTTTGTACTTTTTTTCTGAGGTCAGACTGTGGTCAAGTGTTCTGCAGTGTAGTTCTGCAATTAATTAGTCCTAAAAAGCAAACATCTAGTATCCAAACAGTCATGAAGCCTTTTAGGAAATAAATGTCAGGCCTGGGAATGTACAGCATAATTTCTTTAGAGAAGCTGGACCTCTTTTTGTTTGGACAAGCTGACACATTTTCATGATACATTTTGTTCAGACATTTGAATAGTGGAATACTGTGCATATAAATATATGTTGCAAATTATTTTATCCTCTTAAGAAAATACTATCAGAATGCAAAGCAGAAGGGGTAATTTTGCCAGCTTCCTATGTGGTAGACTTTGGTGCAACAGTGACTCTGAATGAGAGATTCACTGAGAGATCTGAAGGACCTGTAGGAAGATAACAGGTCCAGGGAGACAAGAGATTTTAATGAAAAAGAAGAAGCAGCGGTTATTTTAATAATTTTTTGCATGACATCTTTCTTCCCTAAGCAAAATATCACTAGTAGAACAACTTTTACCTGTGAAATCAGAATTAGTGACACTAATAGGCACTCCTATTTTCAAGATATTTCAAGAATAGTATATTTTTCTGTATTTGTTTTTGCCCTGCATGGATGAGCCAGTCTTGTATCACCCAAAGGAGAATTAGAGAAACAGGGGGCATGAATTTTTACAAGCACAACAGAGCAAAGGGAAGAAATAGCACTTAAAAGGAGAATTCTGAATAGTTGTAAGGAAGAAATTCTTCAGCACAAGAGCATTGAATCACTGAAATACATTGTTCGGGGAGGTTGTGGAATCAGCATCCTTGGAGATGTTCAAAACTCACGTGGGCAAGACCCAGAGTAACCTGAATTAGCTTTAAAGAGTTGTTTGGAATTGTGCTTGAGTCAGAAGACTTTCAGAGTTCCTTTGAGTCTAAATGCTTCTATTATCCTATGATCTCAGTTATACCACAAAGTGATAAGTAATCAGAAAACAAGACTAATTACTGGATTTTCTGAGAAAAGGCACGGGACTGCAAGAGTACATGAGGATTAAACAGCAAAATGTGTTACATCCGGAAAAGAAAGACTGAAAAGGAGTAGAAGAGGGAGCATGTTGTGGCAATGATGGCTGCTGAGTTCAGAAAAACATGGAAGTATTTCACATGCTGTGGATGAATATGTGGAATTTTCTTCACTGGGAAGTCATGATGTAAATTATTGAGGTTAAGCAATATCTAGATAGCTGCATAGAAAAATTATGACATTTGCTTCTCCATAATGCTAGGCAAGGTGCATTCCAATATTTACATTTTGAATTACAAACTGATTGCTTGCAGCACCTTTTGCATTTAAGACACCAAATATCAGCCCAGATGCTTTTAGATATAAAGTTACTTAAATATTTCAGTTCTTCAAATCTCTGTAGTAGAGGTGAGTAAGAAAAGCAGAACACTAAGATAAGCAAGTCAGTGGTAAGATCCTATCAAATTTATTGCTATCTTTCTATCTCTTTGCTTGTCTCTGCAGATGAGATGCCTGTAAGCAAGGGTCCTTTGAGACTCGTAGCAAAGCTCTCTCCAAGCCCTGTGATAAAAGTGTGTCTTGCTGGTATTCAAAAATTTTCTTCTACACTTTCTTCTTCTACACTTTTTTCTTCTACACTTGCAGCAAAAAAAATGTTAAAAGATGCAAGTAACAGTTTATAATTTGCAAAGGTGTCCTTGCCTGCAGTCCTCTGGACACTGCTATGACTTGTTTTTCTGAGCATGGTATGTGGCTGTTATGTCTTGCTGCAACACTGTCGGTCTCTTGGGCTGGCAAAGCCAGCAGGTTTGACATTCTTCTTCTAAGGAGGTGTTTTGTTTGGATCCAGGTTTGGAGGGTTATAGTAAGGGTGAGCTAATATGACTGTGATTTTGTAGTAGACATCAGTGATTCATGGCACCAGAATGTAACGTGCAGACTGGAACAGACCACAATGTTTATCAAAGATAATAAAGCCGAAACATTGACAAGAACTATTAAATTTATTTTAAATCTGGGAATGTGTGTTAAGGAAGACTCCTCATCAGTTTCCTTTTACGTTAATATCATATATACTCTATCTTCTCATTTCTTAGTTATAAGAATTTTAATTATCAATGATTGGACCACATTCAATATGGGATGTTATAAATGTCTTTGATACTATGAAAGTTTTTTGGCACAGAATTTCAAACGATATAAAGGCTCTCCACTGCAGTGTGCTCTGCAGCCATCTTTCATTGCAGGTATTACCTAATGCAGCAGAAGATCTGGAACCAGTTTTTGGAGTTGCAGGAAACTGCCTTCTTACAATGGGACCTCAGGTTCCTCCACCCTGCTTCTCCCATTTGGTTTGTTATTTGGTTTTGGGGCTTTTTTTTTCAGTTGGTTGGGCCTTCCTTCCTTCCCTCCTTCCTTCCCTCCTTCCTCCCTTCTTTTGTCTTTTCTTACAGGTCTCATCTGTCCAAGCCAGGAATCCAGCCCCAGATTAACCACCTATTACTCTAAGCACTCACCTTCTGCCTTGAAGTCAGGAGCCCACCAAGCCTTCCTCACCCAGCTGCAGTGTGCTCTGCCTCAGCCAGTGCCAGTGCCAGGCCGGGAATGCAGGCACCAGACAGGATCAGAGCAAGCACCACTAGCTGGGACCTCACACAGCAGTGAGTTATGGGCAGGTAAGCACTTCAGCAGCCTACCAGGAAAATGTGTGTTTTCATTGCATTTTCAGAGGTTCTTTTCTTTAAATTACAGATCTTAGCTTACCTGATACCTTACCTGACTCTGGCTATTTCTGCACTCAGTTTTAGTCTGAAAGGGACTCACTCAAGTCTTCTCTATGCACAGCAGAAACAGAAGCTAAGCAGGTTAGTACGGAGAAGCCTAGGCACTCTCTCCATGTCCAAGAGAAGAAATCAAAAAAGCATAATAAATCAGCAGAAGCTGAAGCAATGTGACTGTGCCTTGGTGGTTTAGCAGGGGTCTTGAGGGATTCAGGATTGCTTCTGTACTGTAAGTGTTGATGGTATGGAAATTCTCTTAAAATGAGTATTTCTGGGGTTTTAGCATTTTGTAAGAAGTCAGCGGACACAATATTCTCTCTTTTTTCCTCCAACTTGTTCAGAAGTGTCACATTTGAGAGTGATATCTGAAAAAGCTCTTGTGGTGCCAGGAGACATTTTTATTTCCAATTCTGTGATAACATTTCTGGAAATAAATTCTGCCAACAACAGTAATTAAACAGACCTTCCAACTGTGCCTTAGGCTGCCCTTTAGTGTTTGTTTTCTGCTCAGGCAACAAAACTGGTCATGACAGTAAAATATTCTGCTGGCATATCTTAGAGGCATATGTTCAGCAAAAAGCCTTGCTCAGTTTCTAGATTCCCAGCTCAAATAATTAGCAGCATTTGCTATTAAACCAGAAAGAGCTGAAATTTGAAATTCCACTTCAGATGTTTAAAGAGTGTATATTACAAAGGTCATGTCATACATCCAACCTTATTACAACACTTTCCCAAGAAACACCTTTTTTCCCCTGTTTCTGGCAGATCACTGTGGCTGTATTCACTGGCTAAGATGACACTTTAAAAAAGCTTCTAAGCTTCAAGAGTGGGAGCAAGTGCTGTGCCTTTTCTGCATTCTCTCAAGAAATAGACACCTTCTCACTGAACTCCCTTGAAAGTATCCCAGATTATGATCATCCTTACCCTTCTCACCTCATGTCTTCTCACTGTGCACCCCTTTCTAACAGCTTCCCTTGATTCCCTTAATTTTGCCTGGTAGTGACTCTAAACCCAACTGGAGCAAAGAAGAGCAGCAGACATTCATTAAGACTTTCATGTTTCAACCTCAAATGCTATGGCCTCTATTAGAAACAAATGAGCAAAATTAAAAAAACCCCTACAACCAAATCCCAACACCACCACAACCAAAACTAAAACCAAATGCAACACAGCAAAAAGCCCCCAAACCAAACCAAATTGAAACAAGCAGGCAAACAAAAAAAACCCAACCCAAATCCCAACACATATGTTTTTTGTACTGTGTGTGAAGTTTGGATTAAAATATAATTAATCCCATTTCAAGAAATAAATTTGCAAAATAACGTTTTAAAAATAAAGTTTTCCGCAATTCCTGATGATACTTCTGTGCCTTGCTAATTTGACAGAAAGTAGTACAGAGTCCAGCTTTTCAAGTACATCCTTTCACTTCTCTTAAGACCTTTTTAAAGAAATCTGAAACATTAGCAGTAGAATAAATGCTATTTGGTCTGCATTTTAAATAATGATCAATAGCAGTAGTCCAGAACACTTTCTTTATACCCTTGAGGAGCAAATGCAACAGCCAATGTTATAACTGAACAGCTCAAAAACAGATTGTGTAGGTTCAGTCTAAAGTTTGAAATTTATCATGTACAGCTGAGAACAAAATTCTGAGAGATGAAGTAATCTTTTCAACATGCTCTAATTGAAGCAGAACAGGAAAACAAGTTCAAAGCTGAGAGTTTTTAAATAATCAGAAACACAAGGTTATTTGCATAATGTTTGACTGATCCTTAAAAATTTAACAGAACAGAATATCTAAAAGATGATGCATGCTGCAAGGTCAGCACTGATAGCAACTGTTTTCTTTAATATATTTAAAGCTATTTAAATCAATTAGCATGACTTAGAACTGACTTACAGAAATAAGTAGTGATATATTTTCAACTTTATACATGGGGAAAAATGACTAATGAGGTGTCCGTGAAATACAGAGGCCTTGTATGGGTGATTTATGTAATGGATATTAATTTAAAATAGCAGTTAAAAATAATCTGTAGTTTTTCTTCTGGAAGGAAAGATTTTGTTAAAAAAGAGTAGAAAAATGAGATGGTAGGACTGTAGGAAGATTCAGTCTGCAATGTAACTCAGGAAGTCATCTAGTTGAACCTCCAGCTCGAAGAAGGTTCAGCTGGGGTTTTTTCCAGTTTGACCTTAAAGATCTCCAGAGATGGAAACTGCAAAAGCTTGGGCAACCTCTTCTACTACATAACTGTCTTCATGGTAAATAAAATTCTCCTTTTAGCTATTTTGAATATCTTTCATTTTAACTTCTGCTTTTCTTTTCTGAGCCTCCAAGCATACAACACCACGAAAAGCCTGGCTCTATCTTTTTGTTGTCCTCTTCTTCAGAACTTGTGTCAGCTGTCAGTAAAACATTTGTCTCAGTCAGCAACACGTCTTTGTTAGTGAATATCAGATCCAACTGTGCATCACCCTTGTTTGCCACAACAAGTGCTTTAATGAATAAATTATCCTTGACACACACCAAGAATTTCCTTAACTGCTTGCATCCCACCATGTTGCTACTCCACCAAGGATCTGAAATTTATATAGTTACTGGAGTCATTTAAGAGAGGCTTCTCTGCAAAGCTGTTCTCTTGTCAGCTGGCTCCCAGCATGTATTGGTGCATAAGGTTATTTCTCCCCATATGCAGAGCTTTCATTTCCCTCTCTTAAAGTGCATGAGGTTGTTCCTCTTTGCAGATTTCTCCAGCCTCTCAAAGTCCTTTTGAATGGCAGCACAAACAAGCACCTGGTGTATCGGCCACTCTTCACAGGCTTGTTTCCTCTACGAGCTAGTGGAGGGTGTGCTCTGTCCGGTTACCCAGCTCATTGCTGAACAGGTTTGGACCGACTACCAGTGCCTGGGGCACACTGCTAGAGAATGGCCTCCAGTAGAACTTCGTGGTCCTGACCACAATCCTTCTGAACCTTGCCAGTTCAGCCAGTTTTCGGTACACTTCCCTGTGTACTTAACTAACCTGTCTGTGTTGGGATGTGTGCTTGGTTGACTGTGCCTCAATGCCAGGTGTCCACCAAAGGCACTGTGGTGCTCCCCTCCTCAGCTGGGCAGGGGAGAGAAAATTAAACAAAATGCTTGTGGGTTGAGACAAAGACAGGAGGAGTTCTCTTACCAGTTGCTCTCATGGGCAAAACTGACTCAACTTTGGGAAATTAATTGAATTTATTACCGGTCAAATCAGAGTAGGGTAATGAGAAATAACCCCAAATCTTAAAAACACCTTCCCGTCACCCTGCCTTTCTTCCCAGACTCCACTTCTGATTTTCTTTCCATCTGACTTCTCATAGGTGCAGGGCAATGGGGGATGTGGTCAGTTCATCACATGTTGTCTCTGCCATGCCTTCCTCCTCAGGGGGAGGACTTCTCCTACTCTTCCCCTGCTCCAGTGTGGGATCCCACCCACAGCAGGCAGACCTCCATGAACTTTTCCAACATGAGTCCTTCCCATGGACAGCAGTTCTTCATGAATTGCTCCAGCATGGATCTCTTTCCATGGTGTGCAACCCCTCAGGAAAAGGGGTCTCCAGTGTGGGTGCCCTATGCAGGGTCACAAGTGCTGCCAGCAAACCTGCTCCAGCATGGACTCCTCTCTCCATGAGTCCTCAGGTTCTGCCAGGAGCCTGCTCCAGCTCGGCCTTCCTGTAGGGTAACAGCCTCCCTCAGGTATCCCCCTGATCTGGTGTGTCCTCCATGGGCTGCAGGTGGATCTTTGCTCCACCATGGGCCTCCATGGGCTGCAGGTAGATCACTGCTCCACCATGGGCCTCCATGGGCTGCAGGGGGACAATTGCCTGACCGTGGTCTGCACCATGGGCTGCAGGGGAATCTGGAGCAGCTCCTCACCCCTCCTTCCCCACTGGCTTTGGTGTTTGCAGGGATGTTTCTCTCATATATTCCCACTCCTCTCTCTGACTGTGGTTGCACAGGTGTTGTTTCTCCTTCTCAAATACATTATCCCAGAGGTGCTGCTGCCATCACTGACAGGCTCGGCCTGGGCCAGTGGCAGGGCTGTCCTGGAGCTGGCTGGCCTTGTCTGTTGGACATGGGGGAAGCTTCTGGAAGCTTCTTACAGAAGCCACCCCTGTAGCCCCCCTGCTCCTAAAACCTGGCCACACAAACCCAGTGCAGGATATTCTAGGAGGCAGCGCTGACAGCGTTGCTAAAGACAAGGTAAACAACATCCCCACACCCACCAAACTTGTTATCCCATTGGAAAAGGTTGATTAAGCACGACTTTTCCCTCATAAATCCATGCGGAGTGCTCCCAATCCCCTTGTTCTTTTTCATCTGTCTGGAAATGGTTTTTGGAATTAGTTGCTCCATCACTTTGTTGGTGAGACTGACAGATCTGTATCTCCCTGGGCCCTTCTTGTTGCCCTTCTGGATGACTGGAGTGACATTTGCTGTCTTCCAGTCTCAAGAAGCTCCTCTGATCATCACAGTCTTTCAAAGGGAATTGAGAGTGGCCTCACAACTATGGTATTACCATAACATCAGCTCTTATGAAGTGTGTCATAATAGGGGAGAGCTGTCCTGGCTCTAGATTTTCTCTCTCTGTTATTTGCTCTTTGACTTTTTAGACAATATTTTCAATACTTTTTGATGTGGTTGTAAGACCTGGAAATGGATTGTTTTTAAAAAAATGAAATCTAAAATAATCTCAGAACTGTATGCAATCAAGCAAAAGGAGTTTCAAACTCTCTGTCATGTATCGTGATAGTCTTGATGAAAACTTGAGTTCTGACATTGCTGCTGCTTCACAAGCCAAATATAAGACTTCTCATTCACCCAAAGTGGAAATTAATCTTTAGCACGTTTATAATCTTTTCTCATCATTAAAACATCTGTTATTCCGACATAATATTTAATGAGTTCACAGTAAAAATTGCATTCTAAATACTTTGAGATGTGATACTTAGACACTGCCTTTTATTCAGATCTTTTTGAATAGTTTAAAAAGTAATCATATTTTATTGTGCTAACTGCTCGCTTTGAGCTCATCTAAATGGTAATAAGGGAGAAAATGAATGAATTTTTTCATTAATTTTTCATGGTTTCCCTAAGTATTGAACCATTTCCCTTAAAACTTTTCTATTGATTTGTGCACTTATTTCTGTGGTTCATCACCACCCATGTATTGAATTAATTATCTTTGCAAAGTAGCTTTTTCTTAGAGGAAAGTCTTAAAACGTCCCGGACTTTTCATATTGGTGAAGAGCAAAGCTGACTTTTAGCCTCTTCTCTGAGATCATCTTCCTGTAAAATCTGCTTTCTCAGACTTCTAAGATAAAATATTTACCATGCCTAATTTTGTACCATGTACCTTGCTAGTTCTAATGCTAGAGAAATTCTTCTGATTTTTAGCATCTCCGGTCCACTTAACTGCTAAATTACCATTTCATTAAATCCTTTGCTCTTTGAGTCAGAACCCTGGCAATCTGTGGCAATACCCATCCAATTTTGAAAGCTCTTTTTAAGAAGCAGTCTGAGGTTGTATCTCAGAGATGCAAGTGGGCCTTTTCTCACATGAAATAATGACTAATATACCAGTCTAAAATATCAACAGTGTTAATTATGAAGTAATTACGATCGCCAAGCTCATCCAGCACCATCTCTAGCAGAATACCTTTCAATAGCTGCCTCCCAAAATAGCAAAATTCCTGACTCTCTTGACTACACAGCACAGCTATGCATTTTACAAATGAAGTAATTGCAATCAGTAGAGCATTATGGCCCTTGGTAGGCCTCTGAAAGGGGTTTTGCTCTGGTGGAAGGAAAAGAGTAGAGGCCGAGGACAAAACTCTTTTTGAAAAATCTATTTTTATCATCTTGCTGAAGAGCCAATTTCAGAACAAGGTGAAAGGCTTGCTTCAAAGCTGACCTTTCTGAGATGAGATGTCATGGCTCATAGGGGAGCACAGATGCTTTGCAGGTTCAGCATGAGTTTACAGGAACTACTGGGACTTCTACAGGAAAATAAGAGCCAAAAAAAGAGTAAACTGTAGTATATGTGTGTGTATATATATCACCTGGATTTAGTGAGAATATCACCAAGCTGTAAGGAGAGATCTCCGCAGGCAGCAGAAGGAAGAAAACATACCTGTGAAAGCCTCATATGGATACTGAAGTGACAAACACTTTTGTATATGAAGAAATGCAACCCAGAGCAGAATAATATAAAAAACAGGTTCCCGCAGTTCAGCCAAGTCACTACACATCACCTGGGAGGCAGCAACAGGCTGTTCATGTACCCACATTCAGTTCATAACCTTAGGCACCCAGAGAGACTTAAGCCAATATGTTGAGCACCACAGCTGTAATAAGCTAAAAAATGGATTTATGGTCTGTTATGAAGCGTTGAATGACAAGTGATGCATTACTGATCAAGTGAACTTGATTACTTTCTGGTAGGTGACATGCCCATGGTGAAGTGTTAGGCAAAAAAAAAGAAAAAAAAGAAAAAAAAATTCTTTAAATCTTTAAACCAAAACATTCTCATGGTCTTTCCAGAACATTTTTATCCTTTGTGGAAGAACACCTTCACAGACTATTTGTAATTGCACTGAAACCTGAGGGATTTATTAATATAGAAATTGAGTTAGGTACAAATAGCTTAGCATATATTTTGGATTCTTTCCTATTCTAGACAATTTGGAACCTGATAGATTAAATTAACAATGAGGAATGACAGAAGAAACTATCTTAAATCACTATGGGAATTCAGTTACTAAAATGATGTACCAGTCTTTTGAAAATGTGAATAATAATGGGAGCACCCTCTGAGACAGTTGCAAGTAACTCTGGGGCTATGATTTGTTCACCATTTAACTTCTTCAGAACTTGTGATTTGACCTTGGGGTTCTTTCACATTTGAAATATTTGTGCCTACAGTTCAGGTGATGAATACCAGTCCTTCAAAATTTATTTAAATTAAAACATTTGGATAAATGTAAAGTATCATGTTAATACAGTATTTCAAATATGTTTTATGTCATGGCTGTTAACTGATAAAGAAAAGAAGGAAACCTGGAACTATAAAAATGAAATGTTTAAAACTATTTTAAAAATTAAATTGAAAAGTCTTAAATATGATTTTCAGTTGCTAGACAAAACAGTCCTTCCAGGGAACTTACAGGC